>CM077103.1:17401351-17414439 GCA_039619505.1 Cimex hemipterus | reverse complement strand
CTCTCTCTCTCTCTCTCTCTCTCTCTCTCTCTCTCTCTTTCTCTCCTTTTTTTAAAATATATATGTTATTTTGAAAAGGCACAGGCTCCAAGTTGGGAAACGTGAAAAGGCAAATAAATAAATAAGACGGTAACTAGAGGTGATGAATCGCCGCTGCCGGTGGTGGCCTCTCTTCGGGCGTGAACAGCAAATTAATAGCGGACGAGAAATTCTTTGTACCCCTTAATTGAAATAATTGATGGTGTACATTTCATAGCGTTTATATGTACATTAATTACGGAAGCCGGATATTTAACTTCTATTTTTCGTTTAGTTGTGATTGGACTTCTTCTGAGGACAAATTTACACCAACAGACAGATCAACAAACAACTGAAGGCCACTTCATCAGGTGGAAAAAAATCTGACCCTTATTAAATTGATAAAACTATGAATTTTGAAGAAAAACAGCTACGGTTGATTAAGGAAGAGTGTGCTTTTATTTAATTTCAAACTTTTGATATAACATAACTCGACAAGCGGACTCTAATACATAGTTATTAACAATTATTCCAATTGATTATTATTTTTACCTAAGGTTTTTGTTTGAGATGAAAAATTAGTGTACGCCGCTGCTCTGAGATTGAGCCGAAGGACGTGGGTTCGAATCCCGCTCGTGACGCCAATTTTTCATCTCAACCAAAAAACTTACTTCAAAAGAATAATTAATATGACCTGGGGGAACAGAACAAGATAACGGTATCTTGGGTGCCAGGGCACAGGGAAATTTTGGGTAATGAAGAAGCAGATAGACTGGCCAGAGGAGGATCCGCAAGACCACACATAGGCCCCTAGCCTATCCTTAGGATATCGAAAACAAAACAGAATCCTCCGTCGCAGAATGGATCCAAATAAAACAAAGAGAAAAGTGGATAAACTCTAGCAGTGCTAGACACAGTAAACTCATGATAAAACAACCCTCACCAAAACTGGCAAAAACACTGCTACAATTGGAGAGGGCAAATCTCAGAGGAGTGGTAGGACTACTAACCACTGGCATCTGAGAAAACATCTACATAACATGGGCATATACAATGATGATCCCATTTGCAGACTATGCAATGAGGAGGACGAAACAGCCACTCATATCGTCTTCGAATGCGAAGCAACGGCTCAATGGAGGTTCAATCTAACGCATAAAAACGACTCAGAGAGCCACATTGAAGCAACAACAGTCAATGACTTGATACTTCTGAGGAAAAGGATCGAGTCAATTAACTAAACCAAGGAACTGGGAAGGTACAATAAGCCAGAAGGCTGCAGTGCCTGGGGTACACAAACCCCGCCTCCTGGTATCCTTTCTCACCATACCACCATGTACTGTAAGAAACGTGTTAAAATATGAAAAACGTGTCTTCAACATTTTATGCTGCTGAATGCATCTCATGCACTAAGGAGCAATTGTTTATCGAACTACTGTCTATTATATCACATGATAACAATTAATTAGCAGTGAAATACTTCAGTAGGATAAAATCAACACTAAATTCAGCAATAAACCATTAAAAGTAAACAAAGGATATTTGATATTCTTCGATTGTATAAGTAAGCTTGTACATCAATATTAAAGAGAAAAACAGTTTTTTAACATTCACTGCAGCTGGATATTATTAAGCAAAATAAGCCATATTGTTTATTCACAATTTATCCATGGGCGACAAACCGCTGCAGTTAATTGTAATAGATTAGTAAATTATATATTTGACAAGAAAAGAACGGAGAAATTGGTGTCATGTCCGCTTAACGAGAACCCTCAAAAATTAAAGAGAGGATACACAATTTTAAGCCTTGAAAATAAGTACGAAAATTATTATTAAAAAAGTTATTCGTTTAACACTGACTATTATTTATGATTTTTTAATGAATGGAATGAATGTATATCAGTTACAACGTTAACTCAATTTTAGTCGTATTGATTTAAATAGGCCGACTCTGCCCTTGTGACCTCCTGATTGTGTACATAAAGCGCAGAGTCGAGCCTATGACTTCTCGAGGCAAGCCGGGATAATCACCCACTTAGGTGTTTTGATGGCCAGGGGTCAGACCTTTGTCTTATCTGTACCACCGGCAAAGTTAGGCTCAAGGGGTTATCGCTAACACACATGTACATTAAACACTCATACTCTCACTCAATCTTAAATACGTTCTTTTTTATTTAACACTTTTCACTCATGTAGAATGTTGGAGTGTAGATATTCCACTATCACCTTATTGCGCATACAAGCAACTAGACATATCATATTTAGTCTAATTTAAGGTCGATGGGCCCTTGATGTTCCACCATTGACCCTGCTGTACTATATACATTCACGGACATAAATACATTCTCAAGAAACAGTTAGAACATTACCCCAAATTTAGAGTATATGCAATATTAAAATTACCTACAGTATACCAAAGATCTTTATCGTGAACATAATTTTCATATCCTTTCTAGTCGCCTGATACCCTCCATTATATATTGACATATTGAGCAACCTTTCTCTGGATGTCGGATACATATGTGGGATTAGACCCAAAACTAAGGGTCGGTGTGCCGGATTAGGATGATTCTCTGTGGTTTAGATTCTTTGGGACCCTCTCTCTATTGTGTATGTATGTGCGTATGGGAATATAGTAAATTTAAAATATGAACGCTAATCTTGGCAATTGATTCTTCGCTCTCAATAAATATGGAATTCTGACAAATATTGTACTATCGTTTCCGATTAAATACAACTTAAATTCGTCAGAAGGATGTAGAGTCAGAGATTTTTTTATGTTTTATTATCAAACTTCAAGATTTAAAGAACCAGAAAACAGTTTTTGACCATTTAACACTATGGCAGAAAGATTATTTAGAGATCGTGAGATGCGGTCTGATGTGACGTTAGTTTAGAAAAATATTTTCTTTATCGTGCCAACGTTTCGACCTTTATTGAGATCATCTTCAGAGCCTTGCATTGCATCATTAAAAAAAAGACTGTCTAATAGATAGCAAGTTTCTTTTCATTGTGGGCGATGTCTTTCAGAATACACTTTCCTTGGTGTCCATATGTAGTTATATACAAGTGGGAATTTTAGGGGCCGCCAAACAGCTGAGGTCATCGCCGGCCCTCTGCGTGTTTTCCTTCTTTTTCATTTCTTTCGCGCATATTTTTTGCATGTAGTTGAAATCTGTTCATAGAATCTCATGTTCTTTGTTCTTCTCGTGTAGAAATGAGTGATGTTGAGTGACAGTTAGTCAGTGATTATTTGGAGATGCGGTCTGGTGTAACGTAGGCTTAGAAAACATTTTCTTTACCGTGCCAACGTTTCGATCTTTATTGAGATCATCTTCAGAGCTAAGAGTGTTTGTTTTCCGTGTAGATGTGTCATTCTTGTGTATTGTATTGAGAGTCTTTTATAAACAAGAATGACTTATGAAGATGATCTCAATAAAGATCGAAACGTTGGCAGGATAAAGAAAATGTTTTCCTAAAACCTCCGTCACACCAGACTTACGATCTCCAAATAAACATTGGCAATTGGTCACTCAACACCACACATTTATTTTTTCATATGAGAACTACCAAGTTTTAATGTATTTTCAAAAACGCAAATATTTTTATATCAAAAATGACAGAACTATGAGATTCTTTTTAAAAAGTCACAGTTAGTTGTTTTCAATGATCCGGATTTCAAGCTTAGCGCACATCATCAGATTGAACGAATTCACAACCTCGTCTCTCGACATGAATCGTAAAGATTCTACTTATTTATCATTTCTAATAATTAGTGGCGAATTTCTGGAGATATTTGAATCCAAACGCTGGGGTATTTCATAATTTTAAATAAAATGTTATATCGTGAAAAGACAAACAGAAAGAAAAATTAACGTTTTGATTACGTTCTACCATCAAATACTTCAAGATGAAACTAAAACCCTTTGTTTTCAAGAAAAGTGGGTGTGACATGAAAAAAAGAAACTGTACATTTAACGATGGCAAAATTTATATTTTGTGCTATAATTTTCAGCTACTTATTTCAGCACAAATACTTGAACGTCTAGGGCAAAGATTCAAGTCATCAGTTTTAATGTCTATACTGTAAGATTTAAAAGAAAAGAGTGGTTTTTGACCAATGTACGCTACTTGCGGCAAGTAAAAGATTTTTGTTAAATATGATACCTTAAACATTTATTTACTTAACTGTGGCATACTACTTATTTACCGTATCATACTTAATGTTTTTAATGTTACTTTTGCTAACTGTTCATCATAATTAAAGAAAATAAGTGATTTTAGACCATTTTAATCTATCTATCCTAATAAGGATGGCGTATATTTTTATCCTAAAAAGCGTAATAAGAAAAGGTTTCTTTTAAAAATTCCCGGATTTTATATCGAGGTTTGACAAGTTGACCAAAACTTTAAACTTTAAAAATTTTATGCAACTCTACGCAGACCATTTTACGTTGAATCCGCACGTGAGGTCTCAACGATAGGGCCATTTCACATGCTGTCTAATAGTGAAATAATGTTAACGTCGTACATTTCTAACATATTTAACCGAGGGGAAAAACCGTTTCGTCCGCTTGCATGATTTTTTTTCCGTTCTCTAAATTATGGCCAGTGTTTAAACGCGGCAAACAAGACAAACCCGAAAAGGTGCGTTGTTGGCGAAGGAAGTGAACACGGGCAGGAAATGTGATTATCGAGGCAGGAAACAGGATTAGCCCATAGGCCACACCGCCCAATAGCGCTGATAAACTTGGAAAAGAGGATCCGCCAAACAAATAATTATACTTAAAACTGGAAAGAAGAAAGTAGGACTTAGAACGGGCTTCAACTCCTAACGCAATTAGTCGGGACAACTTCCTTCCCGAACCGGTGTTATTAAGATCAGCCTAAATAAAATCATTCTACTTTCATTTTATAGCATTCTAATATCAGTATTCGGGACAGTCACGTTACTTATCTGGTGTGGGGACAATTTTTTTTTCTCAAAAAAATTTAAATTAAGACGTATATGCTAATAAAACTTTCACTTGAAATAATTAAAATTTGCTTGAAGAACAAGCTGAAGAACAAAATGGAAACAGATTTGATATATTTTTAACTTTTGGATTAAATTATTACTCGGAGATCGTGAGATGCGGTCTGGTGTAATGTGGGTTTCGGAAAAGCATTTTCTTTATCACGCCAACGTTTCGCTTTTCATCTTCAGGCAATTACACAGAAGACAAACACTTTGAGCCCTGAAGATGATCTCAGCGTTGGCACGATAAAGAAAATTTGTTTCTAAAACCTACGTCGTAACAGACCGCATCTCACGATCTCCAAATAATCATTAGCTAACTGTCACTAAACACCACACATTTCTTGGATTAAAGTGGAAAACTTGTACAATAGGTTAGAGGGTAAAACGTGCAAAAGGGATCGGCAGAAAGGTTGCAATTACTCTATGCCGGGTTGACAATGGAAATCGGTTGTAATTCGGTTTAACAACTTACACGGATTAGATATTATGGTAGGATATAAGAAACACCTTAAATCCTGGGATAAACATGGCTTGGAAAACTTCGGATTATCGGATTTATTTGCAATCTCTTGTTAGTTTGCAATGTTTAACAGGGACTGTCAATTTTAAATATAAAATCCTTTCTATTTGTTGATTTTTGACAGAAAAATCAATTTCATTTGAATATATCATTGAATATCATTGAGGATTTCCCAAGAGGTAACTAAAGATAGGTTTTTGTGTAATTGGCTGCATAAGCAAACAAAAAGTTCAAATCGGATAAATCTCTTTGGCAACGTTCCTCCGCCTGCTAATCACTCAGCAAAACTCTAAAACGGCTTACTAAAAGGTTTGAAATCATCATGTAAACGGCTGGAAACGTGTTTGATAAGATGATGTTTACCCCGACAAGAAATTTCTGTTGCCGAATGCGGCAAAACCGCTGATTTAATGTTGGGATTAACGGATTAGGATCTTTAGTGTCTGCTTAGATAGATTAGTGTTTAATATGTTTTTCTTTTCGATTGAGTGTTTCTCGATTAGGTATCTCCGACGAAACTGGATGAAAATGGGTTAGAAAGAACTAGACGGTTGGTTATTTACATATTAAACTGTTAGGGGACTTGTTGCATTTGTAATTTAACGTTAAAATTAGAATATGGGGCGTCGGTGTCCGCAACACAGGCGTTGACACGGCGCTTATCACTGTAAGGTAAAGGTCCCGGGTTCAAATGCAGTACCGCTGGATATATTTACAAATGGGCTTTTTCCAAAAACACCGGCACTCTGAGGGTACATCATCCCGTAGTTGAAATACCCTCGTAAAAGAAAAAAAACAAAAAAACTAGAACATTAAAGAACTGTTAAATTATAAATAGCTGATCTGATTTAACATAAAAAGGCATGGATATAATTGAAAAAATTTGATAATGATCTTGATACATTCTAACAATCCGCACAATGCAGTTATCAACTGCTAATTTCACCTTAAGAAAAATCCTATTAATTTCGGCATACTTACTACATTTAATTAATCCAAAAGGATATTTACTTTAACAGATGTCTCGGTTAATCAATTAGTCGAACCGAAAATACGGAATTTCTTGTGGAAATTATGCGACCTGTTTGCGAATAGTTTCCCAGGCTTGTTACAGGAATCCATTCGGATAGGAAACATCGTACACTAAGTGATGAATGTTTATTGATTCATAAGCCGTTGCAAACTGCCATTAGCTAAATTTTGTCCCTATCCATTAATGGAACCCCTAGGCAGGCCTTGTCTGGTGGGTCTCCGTCAAAACCCGCTTGTCAAACATGATGTGAAAATGTTATGAATTATTTTTACCGTAGGAAATTTACAAAAGAACTGGTTTACGAAGAGGTTTTTTTTTATCACAGATTTGACAAACACGATGGGTTGACGTGGCGGTTTTATTTCCACCAACCCATCACGCCATTCTAGACTAAATTATCGCCAGAAGTGGGAAAATTGGGGTAATCGTCGAATTTCCGTTGCCGTTGCAACTCGTTAAGTCGTTAATGATAAATCAATCAGGCAAAGAGGGTAATGAATAATAAGAAAAACCAGGATAAAGCTTTGGATTTATAAATGACTCATACGCCTCCTTGGAAAACCTATTTTTAACAGTCCAGTATTGGAATATTTTTATATCACAGTCATACCCCACAAACATCCCAGCGATATTTCCTCATCGAGTTATGGTACCGTCTTCCAGAATCCACAGCATCTGAGTCAGCAAACTTCACTTCCATATAAATAGGGCTCAGGCGCTAGGGCCGACAGTCTTCCAGAGTCTTCCGTTAGTCTTACATTAGTTTTATGCTAGACGCAGTGTATTGCTAGTTGTTGGCCGGTATATTTGTAGTATAAAATTGTATTCGTTATTATAAATAAAGTTTTTTTTGGACTTTTATTATAACGGATTACATAACTTCGATATCAGCCCTCACCCAGTAATGTCCTTAATCCTTGAAAAACCTGTTTTTTGCAATCAATCAATCAACAATCATGTAGCAATATTTAAGGTTGTTGATATAACCACCCTCTGCTTTAGAGAACAAAAAGTCTCTTCGGGCTCATTGGCCCCAGGACTTCTTCAATCCTTAATGTATCAACAGATGCCAATTTGGGATATTTTTCTTTATATACGTGCCCTTCGGGTGCTGGTCGTAGTGCCCAGGTATGGGAAAAAAAGAAAGAACGAAATTTGTACGATGTGAAAGTTATGTAGTAGATACAAATAAAATTTATTTAAACATTTTTTAACTTTTGACGTAAACGGATGAAACTATCTTCAATTCATTTTATAATTAAATAATCTTTGTGTAAGGTATTGGTCGAAATGAAAAAAACAGTGTCACGAACGGGATTCGAACCCAAGAGTGGATCGTAGTCACAATAGCTCAAGTGGTTTGAGGAGCGTTGTATTTAGCCTAAGGTCGTGGGTTCGAATCCCACTCGTGACACTAACTTTTTTATTTCAACCAATACCTTACGTAAAAATTACTAATTGAAAGATGTTATTGGACCATGAAATATTATGGAGTTATATTATAATTTAGACCAAATCGAAATAATCTTCTTATAAAATTTCTAATAAAACCAATTAAATTCAATTATTTCCCCCTTACTGCTCTTATTGTCGATTCATAGTGGAACGATTTTAAAAAAGTATCCTGCCTGGTTACGTGCCTTGGGGCAGTTTGTCCCGTTTTAAAAGACAACCTGCTGATTAATAGTAAGACACTCGAAACAAATACTCTTAGCAAACAAGATATACTAGGCTCATTAGAAAAGTAAACTTATCGTGGCTGCCTCCGGCTTAACGAGACCGTTGTTAATTTTGGTTTATGTCCATTTATTGAAAAATTATAGTTCCCAATTAACTAAGCGTTTTTCCGTTGTATAGGCTCTTGGTTATTAATACTGCCAAAGGAATCCTGAAGGAAGTCCATCCTTTACTTCAAAATTTTAACTCCGTATATTATTAACTTAAAACTTAATTATGATATACACAACAGGCAGAACTAGAATAGGTGACAGCCAAATTTCCAACTATTTTGAATATATTATAGGTAATAAAGTATAAGGTAATAAAGTAACATAATAAAATATCCCATTCTTGTTGTCTGAAGTCTTTACTTGCACGTTAATAGTGATGACATAAATTCTTTTACGACTAATTCTGACTAATTAGGCCATTTCGTTTTTAGATTAACTGCGTCATTATGTTAACACTCATTAAATAATTAGCCTGTAAATAAATCTAGAAAAGCGTTAAACTAAAAATACTCAACGATTTTCTCAATTGAACATATATTTATTTTGTTGGCTTTAAAAGGGAGGCCCAGTTCAAACAAATGGGTACTGATTGGTAGCAGATAATGAAGAGTATAATTAGACGGTAGTCTCAAATCTTTACGAGACACGTGTGGGTTTCGTTTCGTCTGCGGCCACAAACGTAAACGCATGTGCGCGCCTTTCGACGACATCTCAAGACGAAAACGATTTTCTAAGGGTTAAAGTTTTGATACAATTGTAATGATAAAATGGGACGGATTAAACGGCACGCAAGAATCGGCGGCCGGAGAGCAATTCCCGTCTCTTCAACAGCTTTAGAACCGGTTTTATATAAATTAAAAAACCAAATGCAACTACTATCTCAGTGTCTTGAAACTTGAAATCTGAAATATTTTAAAAATTCAAGACTCCTCTTTATGTCGTAAACGATCTTAGTTTTAAAAACACATTTGCTCGGACTCATCCTGTTCGTGCATAACTGATTTAGCTAGGCCTACCTTGAAACTTTAAAAAACTCGAAACATCTCAACAATGCAGTTTTTCAAGCATTCAACTTATAAGTGCAAGACATAAGCATAAATTTAATCTCCAACGTTTATTATTAACAAACTGAATCAATTTTTATTAATTACAAACGTTTGCTAAAAATCCATGAGTTTTACGGTTCTTAACTTGAGGTATTTAGAACTTCTTGGAATCTTTCCAAGGAAAAAAGCCAATTAATTATTTCGCGCTGTTCTTCGATTCACCTCTAGATTTAAAAAATTAACCCGATCAATTATTGACCGGCCAATTAATAAAAGGAAAATTAAACAAGGATCGTTTCAATTCCTAATTAGAGGATTTTCGAGAGAGGCAGAAATCACATTTGACATGGAAAATGAGGGCCGTTTCTTAAATGGGAATCTGCATAATTTCCTTACAAGTTTGTTAATCGCGCTAACAGTTCCGTGAGAATAAGTTGAAGAGGTGAAGCACCTCATCATAGGGCATGATTACTGTAGAACGAAGGACTACTTTCATACAGTACGATCATTTCGGTTCTTTTTGAATTAGCGTCCATCTTTGTTTTTTAATGTTGTTGTCGACAGGCAATTAAAATCGTATCAATTGTGTAAATAAAGTAACTGTTAGTGCATTACTTTAGGTGTGAAATTAGGACAACGCGTCATTATAGCAGACTACGAATTATAGCAGGGAAAAAAGTAAAAAATCTCTAGGAATACCGAGTATAGGGAACATCGTACAAGACTATTAAAAAGTACACTCGTGGATTGTCAAAAAATGCTTCTGCATTGCGACAAGCCTAAATTAAATAGTTTGAGGGTAGATAATACTTCATGATGAAGAACTCGTAAAACCAGATCCTGACTTAGCCCCTTTAGACTTTTTCTTATTCAAGAGGAAACAAAGTTAATCAAAGACGAGCGATTCGCCACAACACGGTAGAGAATGTTAAACGATCATACGTGGTGTGTTCCAGACGAGACAGAGGTAACCACGGGGTAAGCTGAACGTAACCTAGAAAAAAAGTCCTAACCTAGATCCTTCAGACAACCATCTTTTCCAAGCAGTAATGATCCAATTTAAGTATCCTTCAGAAAACCAACTATTTGATAAAGTTGAGTGACTCACGTGCATCTTCGAAACTGACAATTACAAGTATGGAGTTTATTTCACGCCGAGGAGAAATATTCTACTTAATCGAAAGAAAATATGTTTAATACATAGGAAAAGTGGACTAGAAAAGACTTTCAATCACAGGTACTGTACGTTCATGGAATTGAGCTTCTACTTTAACCATCATGTAACCCATACATGCTCCTTCAGACAACCACTACTTCCCAACAACTTACAGAAAAAAGTTTAATTCACTGAAGGACATAAAAACAGGAAAAGCCTTTCTTTTATCAAAATGCAAGAAGGGAATTGTGCTTGTACCTCATGCAATCTATAGTCATGATCTCGCTCCTTCATATTAGCACATGCTTGAAGCAATGTCAACTTACATTGAAAATCTAGAAAAGACTGTTCCATTGACGTGTCCGTTCAT
Organism: Cimex hemipterus; assembly: GCA_039619505.1. Taxonomy (NCBI): domain Eukaryota; kingdom Metazoa; phylum Arthropoda; class Insecta; order Hemiptera; family Cimicidae; genus Cimex; species Cimex hemipterus. Next base: position 17,403,546 of record CM077103.1, on the reverse strand, counting down.
GGAATTGAGCTACTTAAGAGCTTAACAACTTAACTTCTAAGCTATTAACTAAATTCTTAAAAGAAAATATGTTTAATACATTGGAAAACTGAAGAAATTAAATTATGAATTTTTTAAATTCCAATTCAAGAAGTTATACCACCAGTATCTATTACCACTCATTCAACAGTATTTGCTCCTTCAGACAATCGACTCTTACCAGTAACGAGGTTATGGTTTAAAACCCAAAAAGGGTATAAATGAAGAAAACACATGTAAAAACTGGGGTATTAGAGCTTTATTTGAAAACCAAGGAGTAAACGGACCTGACTCCGCTCCATCAGACTATCAGCTCTTTCGCACAATGTCATATACTCTTAAGCAAATTGAAAGAAAGAAAATAAATAAATATAATAATAGCAATAATAAATACAAGAATGAAAAGTCTTATTTCGATCAAAATCAACAAAGTTGTGTGGGAGAATTAGTTGAGATCGTTGTGCATTCACCGTACAGTCATCTTACCTCTTTTGAGAAATGTATGTACGTACTTCATTATTACCTACACTATACATTGGAAAAACCTAAAATCTGGATTATTATTTTTTCAATTGAAATCTAAGGAAGCATCCATTGCATAAGGGAGTTCAACTTCTTCGGTTCTCACAATATTCCTGACCTTGCACGACCAGACTAAGAATCACTGCCGCATACGTATAAAAGAAATCTTCCTTACGTTGAAATAAGTAAATTTATTTAAAAAAATTTAAAATTCGGAATTGAGGAAATGGTGTTATAAGTGAATCGAGTATCTTGCTTCTAGATAACAATATACCAGAAATAATAACGTTTTCGTATTTTCAAGATTAAAAATATCAAACAAATTTTAAAATAACTCTTGATTGTCATGTGTGTTTTTTCTCATAGAACCATTATTTAACAACAATAATTGATGATCCAATGAACACATTTTCTTTATCGAAAGAATTTGTCACACTGCGAAATTCCAATTTTCGAAATAGCCTTTCGAGAGTTGGTTCCAAATTAGCAGACTATTTTAATTAAACTTAGCAGGCTAAAGCAGAATTGTCTCACAGTTATTCTACTATTCTGCATCTTTTTTTTTGGACGCTAGCAATGAAGCTTTCCATAAAAATAAAATGAAACCCGCAAAAGATACTTGATAAAAAAATATTACCTACCATTGTCATAGGATTTGTGTGAAAAGTCGTATAAGTTCACGGCGAAGGTCGAATTTCCATTTGACTCTGACCTCTCTCTTCATTTATTATCGCCTCGGTCGGGCTCAATTTAAATAAAACGCAGCCATGTATTTTCCCCCTGTTGGCACATCTGACTGTACGAAAAAGAGAATTCCTAAATTCCGCCCCCCCCCCAGATTCACACATTCTATTGGGTGATGTTGCTATGGAACTTGGGGGGGAGGTCAATATTCTATATTTATATTCTATTTAATATTAACAAATGTGATACAAGAACCTGTCAAAAGAGCCTAAACTATAATACTGTTCCATTATTAAAATTATATTTCTTTGAATTTCCAACAAAACTCTGAAATCCAATACAAAATTTGATAGTCCTGTTTTTTTTTCTTGTTCAAATGGAAAAACTGTCAAAGAGTAGAGGGATATGCTACAACACTTTCAGTAGGTTAATATTTTATTAATATTTCTACCGATCTAACTGATCTTAATTGGAAATACGTCAAAACTGGTTAAATAAATTTTTCAATACCTCACTTTTTTTTCTTGACACAAAACATTTTAAGCTCCTTACGTTTCTTTGGATTGTCGGGCTCTGGGCTTTTTGGAAGCTTGGTTCCGGCCTGACTAGAAGGTCCGGTGGTTTAATGGCAACTCTATCCATTAGGTTGAGTGCAAGGCACCCTGCGTTTAACAACTTAGGAACTGTTTTAAAAAAATCCACTATGGACTTTGATTTTTTACTCCGACCGTATTGAATATCACTTTGATCAAACAGTGTTATCGGTATTATGTTAAACAATGGTCAATAATTCTTCGAGATTTCTTTTGAAAATCAGTCTTTTCTGCTTCCGCATCCTGCAGTTTTTATTTCTTCCATTATCTACAGGCTTGTAATTTTTATATAAGAAATAGCTAAAGTGCTATAAATAGATGGAGAGATAGATAGATGAATGAATATATATATATATATATATATATATATATATATAT
>CM077103.1:17380256-17400918 GCA_039619505.1 Cimex hemipterus | reverse complement strand
TATATATATATATAGAGAGAGAGAGAGAGAGAGAGAGAGAGAGAGAGATGAACGAGTAAGTGAGTGTGTCTGAATGAAAGAGCCGGATTAATTATTACAAATATCAAATATTTCGTTCGTTAAGAGTTTTTATTTTCAAATAAACAAGTCTAAATCGATTTGATGGTCAGATAACGTAATCTACTGCCGATGTGTAGGATATAACAATTATTTTCCTTCCGTCTGTTTAGGCAACACTGTAGGCAACACTGATCCCGGAAAGTGAAGTTAAGTTCACAAAGTTTAATATTTTTCTATTACTAGTTAGCACTTTTGTAATACGTTAGTTTATTGATCAAAACGGGCCCGTCAGTACTTTCCTACCTCTTCCATAATATAATGCAAAAAATTTCGGTTTATAAATTTCCCATTTTTTGCAATCCAAACAAATAAAGTTCATTCCACTTGTGTATGATAATTAATGTATTGCTTCAGTTAATGCTTTAAGAAAGAACAATCTGCATTTTTGCCCTGTTGTAATTATAATTTGTATTTAAAAAAATAATGCATTTCATATAAAATAAAATAACTTACATAAATTTTTTAAATTTATTTAGTTGTTTTTATTTCAACCAAAAACAAAACATACAAATTATTTTTCCTTACGGTATTTCTTTTATAGCTGTAATTAGTTCGTTGTGGGTGTTTTTTGAGGGGAGACAGTAAAAACGAATACATAAGGACGTTTTATGTTCTCATCCTGGAACCAGGTTCTTCTACAGTACAAAAGAATTAATTGTCCAACGTGATAGGTCACATCCGACATTTATAACCGGTCGGTTTTTATTACCATACTCGATTTTTTTAATATTTATGTACATAATTTTTTTAGGCCCAAGACACAGAAAACCTGCAGACATTCGGATTATTAATCTGAAATACCAAAGACTGGGATGTTTCGTAGCTATGCCCGTCGATCAGAGAGTCGATATAAATTTCGATTTTTACGGTTCAATTAAAATAAAAGGGCTTTTTGTTCTTTTGGAGCCGACCGAAACTGAAAAAAAATGGATTCTAAAACTTTACAATTTACCACACACATAAGACAAAACGAGCAAAAAAATCTCTTTCCAAATTTAATTCGGTCGTAAAGAGAGCTTCGACGCATGAGAATTTGTACAATTAAATATTTGCGGCAAGCCGCAAGAATAAACTGAAAGTTCATGGATTTGATTGATTTACGTACGCATATTCAATCCAATTTATTCCAATCTCTTTTTTAATTCTATTTCATTAAAGATAAAAATATAGAGGGAGAGAGCTATTAAATATGCAAAACATAAAGGAAAATGTATTTGTGTTGAAAGGGTGTGTTCTCTCCCGCACACTCTTCTCTCTTACTCGATCTTATTTTCGCTCGCTCCTGATCTTTCTCACTCTTTCAACCATTTTCTGACTCTATGTTTATTTAGCAATTTCTTTTGACTTTCTTTTTGTACTATTCATTTTCTCGCACTCGATCTCTATATATTACATAATTATGCTTTCTCTCTCTCTCTCTCTCTCTCTCTCTCTCTCTTTCCTTCTCTCTTTCTGACATTCTCACTCTCTCTGTCCTTTTTGCTCTGTCTCTCGCATTCTTTATCTTTCTCTCTTTTTTCTATATTGCAATCTGTGAGGCCCTCTTGTTGTTAGTTGCGAACACATAATATTCTTAATCATTAGTTAAACTCAAACCAATTCATTTTTATATAAAACATGACACGTCTTCTCGAGTTAGTTTGGTTTCTTGTCGAATAAATTAAGGTTTTAAGATGTGCGATGAAACTTCTAAGCATGTAATTTGCATAATAACGTAGAAACCCACCAAAGACGTCACATCAGCCCTTTTCCTTCTGACAAACAAGAGAACCCTTTCATGAGATCATTTCCGCAATTTAATATCGTTTTTGCAAAAGTAAACTAAGTTTTAATTTAAACATTTAAACGCTTTGTATCTTATACCAAAGGACAGGATGACAGATAACTTTTTCTCGTCCTCCGTCCCGTTTAGATTGGAGTGGCGTCATATAAAGATAAATCTGTAATAATCTTTATTCAGCTGATCACACAGTATGCATCAATAAGTATTTCATCAAGCCCTATAATTTGATGATGGCCTTTTGGACTTTCAGCAATCGAATGGCATAAAAGAGGACCAAATGGACGTAGAACAGCGTTCCACCGATTGTGAAGTGCAGGTACAAAAAGCATGAATAACTGCCTGTAAATAAGAGGTCAGGAGGGCCAGAGAGGTATAATAAAAAAGGTTAATTCACCCTTTTATTCTTCGGAAGGGATGAGGCAAAAAACGGGTATATTACCTATTGAAACCTTGTTCTAACAAGCATTGTTTTCTTTGGACGTGCTCCTCTTGTACTGTTCTTTAATTTGATCCCTGTTTAAGTTTTATTACAATCTGTAAATTCCTTACCCAGAAACCCTTAAATTTATTATTAAATTTTAAAATTGATTTTCAATATATCCTATTTTCCCATTTTTAACTCTTTCCATAATGACATGTCTGAAGCAGCGACACACATTTTTCCACATATCGATTTTAGCCAGCTACCTTGAAAAGAAACCCTTGAAAAACCTGAAAGTCTGTTTTGATGACCACGCTCCACCGAAAAATTATCCGTACAGGGCAAAACGGATGGAGTATGGGGGTGACAGCCTGGAGTCAAAGCGTGTTCGGTTGGATGAGGCGGACATCTGCCCTTCCGGATTTGCGTCCGCTCCGGTTGACTGGCTCCTCCACCGATTAGTCTTTCACGAGGCCTAAGGTCTTCTTAACCAGCTCCTACAAAACAATATCCTCTTTCCCTGAATTCCTTTCTAACCATTTACGACTCTGATCACGACGACGGATCTGATGTTTAAACATTGGTTAAAAAAAAACTCAGGCTTTATCACAATAAATATGGGCTGAAAACAAACAAAAGGGACATAAGGGCTAAACCACACAATGTATAAATGTCATGGCAATGCATATATGGCCGACTACCGCAAAACAAATAGTATATAAATAAAAAACATAGAAAAGTACACCCGGGCTTTTTTGTAGATGTTAAACCTACCAGTACCTAAAGGAACGGCATATCACGATGCTCGACAGTGATTGTGGATACTTGGAAATACCAAAATCTAGCACAATTGTTTTTTGTCACAGATAATGCATCTCTCTTTCTCTCTCTCTCTCTCTCTCTCTCTCTCTATCTCTCTCTCTCTCTCTCTCACACACACACACACACTCACTCACTCACTCACTCACTCACTCTCTCTCTCTCTTTCACTCACCCCCTTTCTCCATCCCTCTGCAGTGATTTCGGAACTTTGAAATAACAAAGTCTAGAATCTAATTACTAATGCAGTTTCTTGAGAAACGTTCACATTCTTAAAAAAACTGCTCTTTCTATGGTACAAATAGAAAGGAAAAACACTCTCAAGATAAAACCCAAAATGAAGCAATGGCATTGCAGCACATTCAAGCTGATAATAGATACCAAAACGTTGAATACTAAAACGTAAATTAATGTAAATTTTATTTCTAGAAAACTGCTCTTTCCATGATAAGGATGGCAAAGAGAAAACTATATCACGATGTTGTACAGGTAAGAAAACACAATGAGATTGGGCCATATTTTAGCTGATTGTAGATACCACAACTATGAAATAACAAAACAAAAATCAGATATTTATCTTCTATAAAAAAGTTAAAAAAACTACTCCATGGTGTGAATAACTAAGGAAAAAGCCATCTGAAGTGCAGTGTGATGTTTACTTGTTAACATAGAAGGCTATAAAGTAACTTACGAAACTAAAGAAATAATACTACTAAAAACAAACCCTTTCAAGGCAATGAATGTTTAGAAGAATAAAACTCCAATATCTCAATGAGGTGGTCTCAATATGAAGTACAAATAAATCCAAGCTGGAGCAAAGAGTGTGAGCAAGGTTAAGTAAAAGAACCTAGCGAAACACTCGAGACAAAATCAATACACAATCCTCAGTTGAGGTCCTGGAAATTAAATTGTGAGCCCAAGGAGTACTAAAAGCAACTGGTACATAGGAGTGTAATTTAGCAATTGGTCACGTCTCAGGTTCCGCCTGAACACACAATTCGAAATTTTGAAGTGCCAGAGTGTACTAAGTAGGAAAATATCAAAAGAATCAAAAGAGTTGAAGCCCATCAGGTTATGACAAATGTGCAGATGGTATCTACTGACCAGTCTCGTTAGTAGGACATGCATATGGGCAATGACGCTAAGCATAAAGTGACGTAACCAAACAGTCCATCATCAATAACAGTTCTTTAGTTCCATGTTGGTCTAAGGTAATTTAACCAAATCATATCTTGTCGATCCACTCTTCGCTACTTGCTTGTCAAACTTCAGTATAAATTTTATTTGGAGGTCGTGAGATGTGGTCTGATGTGACGTAGGTTTAAGAAAAACATTTTCTTTATTGTCTCAATGTTATCTTTATTGAGATCATCTTCAGGGGTCGAAGTGTTTGTTTTCCGCGTAGATGCGTCATTCCTGTCTGTCGTGTTGAGAGTGCCAGTCTGAAACCTACGTCACACCAGACCGCATCTCAGGACTTCCAAATAATCATCAAGTAACGGCACACTATACAGTATGATTTTTTATGGATCGTATTCCTTTTGTACTTTTCTAAAAGTCAGTTCAACCTCAAGACAATATCTCACGATTGGCCTATTGTCTAGAAAAACTTAAACGCCTGATAAAGATGGTGACACTCAGGGCATGAAAGAACGGGAAAATGTCTAAAGGTGTGGCACATTCGACGGACCAGAACCACAATTACCCACACCACAGTCGTGTGGCAATAGGCCTAACCGGACTACCAAGCCAGATGTAAAACAATGGAAATAAATGACTAATTCAAACAGGAAATGTCCATCAGGAGACGGAAATAAATAAGATCATTATGAAAGGGACATCGGAACAAGCTGACTGTGAAAACTTTGAAATAACAAAAGCCTTTAGTTGGAAAGTGCGGAAATTCGTAAAGAAAAATGCATTTTAAAAGGTGACAAATTTACAACCAGCGAAAGCACCAAGCAAATAAAAAATACCTCAAGTCGAAACTTAAGGGTTCAATAAATAATAAAAAGGATCGTAAAGCAATTTTACATAGTTTGTTAAATTCCTTGTCCCATTATTTTTAGGATGATTGATAATCAATGAACAATTAATACACGTCTGTTTTTATTTATGAAGCTTTGCTCAGGCACGGAAGGCTAGCATTTCGATTTGTATTCATTAATGAAGGCTGCTTTCCCTGAATGGCTGGATTTGCCCGAGTTGGAAAAAGCATTTTACGTCTATAACACACTCAGGAAGATGTTTATTGAAAAGTATGCCAACTATAATTGCTTATATAATTAATTATGTATGTTTTTTTGTAGAGTAAACTGGCGGTGCCTTGGGATGTATTGGATTGGGGGGGGAATCCTGGTTTCTGTTCAACTCAATATTTGTACATCTATATTTTGTTATTTATTGCTTCGCCTGTTGGAACGTGCGGCGCATTTCGTTGTCGAATCTTCTTCCACCGGGATTTTTCCCTTCGGAAAATGTATATTTGAACAAAATCTTTTTACGAAGATTATATAAATCAGATTAAATATGTAAAGAACTTTTATACTTTATTTTCCGTTTACCAAACTAAAATAGAAATATCATGTGCATAAATGTGTGTTTTTCAGTCGAAAAAGTTGTCTAGTTCTAATGAGGACTGAATTTTCTCATGGTACGATTTTCCAACACATTATTAACCTTGACAAGCGGAAGAACCAGGAATAGATCATCAGCATATGCATATTAGGCCATTTTTCAAACGGATCCTTTTCCAGCTTAAACTAAATGACACATTAACGTTTAAAATATTCTAATTTTTTAGCCCTGGAGATAAAGAATAATTGCCCGGACATGGAAATGAAACAATTTCCTTTGTGTTTCTACCTTTTGATCTGTTTTATCTTTAACCTATAATAATAACCAGATTTGTCTCAGGGACCACATGTGGTTTTAATTTCGTGTAGCAGTGCCTTTTGCGCACGTGCTCGGGAGCCAGATATCACGGGTTAAAGGGCCTCTTGTGACATGACCCACAAAACAGAGGCCGTTTACACGCAAAGATAAGGCCCGGGTGTTGAGGTAGGCGACCGTTTGAATTGAACTCTTTTTCTTACCCGTTTATATAAATTGAAACGAATACGTTCAGTAGATTTAAAAGGACAGGACTTGGAGAAATTAGTGTTTTGCTTTTAACAAAAGAGCTTAGACTCCAAACTACAATAAAGCACTTTTTTCTTCTTTTTGATTGGTACAGGTTGTACCTTGAAGGCCCGAAACGCGAAAAAGAAAGTATTTTGTCGAAGGTGGAATATGTGTACTCAATAGATGTAGAAAAGGTCCTAAACTCAAAATTTAATGAATTTTATAGAAAAATCAGCTCCTTGTATAAAAGTGAGTATTATTTACAACCAAATCTATCTGTTTATAAGCAAAGTCTTTATAAAACTAAGGCTGTCTAGTGCTTAGGAAATCAAATTATTTGTAAATGGGCACAAATATGTAACTGACACACAATCAAAGTGAAGAGGAGAACTTGGAATACATATTTGTAAATTGTCCAATTTACCAACCTCAAAGATCCTTTTATTTAAAGGCATACATAGATACTTGTGTAAATAATAACAATTTGGATAAAGTTGAGTTCTTGCTAAAATTCGAAGCAAAAAAAAAACAGGCAATTGATATATTCAATTTTAATTATGCAGCACATAAATTGAGGATTTTTATTGTCAATGAATGATAATTTATTGTTGCGTCATGTAATTATTGATTTTAAATTAAGCGCCACGTATTTGATGATGCATTTTGATTAGGTATGTTTAGAATGATAATTATTATTTTAATTACTTCTGTAAATAGTGTCATGTCAAATTTAAGTGGGAAAATATTTTTAATGATGTATATATCTTTATTTGGCCATTTAGCCCTCCCCGGTAATAGCTAATTGCTGAAATACAGTATTAATCTATCGTTTGTCCCTCCCTATAAAGGTCAAATCCGCCTCGATAGATAATACTTTTGTAATAAAAATCAAAATTTTATTAATAAATCTATTAACTTGTAAAAATTGAAATAGTTTGTCAATGTTCTATTTTTGATTTCCTAATATTTGATTTATTGAATTCGATATATTTAAGATTCTTTTGCTATTATTATAGCTAGGGCAGTGTATTAATAAGTGTTTTACAGTCAGGATTTATTTCTTCATAGTTTTGACATTTGGGTGGTTGGTCTCGTAACATCAACTAACCACGAGTAAGAAGGGCATGGCCAATTCTTGGTCTTGTTAACACCGTTTCTTCAAATTTAGATTGTCTAATAGATGATTTCCATAGACTCGACGATAGACTTATTCAACTATGGATGTTAAGACTATACGAAAATTTCATGCTTAAAATAAGATTATTTTGTAATACAATTAATTAAGGTTTTTAGTTGATATAAAAAAGTCAATGGCACGTGCGGATACGACCCAACGATATGTGTCGAGATCGAGACCTCGATCCACTCGGACACTAACTTCCCATCTCAACCACCTTTTGAATTTGAGGTTACGATAGCTCAAGTGGTAGAGCAGCGGCGTATCTAGCCGAAGATCATAGATTCGAATCCCGCTCGAGCCATTGACTTTTTTATCTCAACTAAAAAGCTTAATTAATTGTAATATATTAATTGGTCAAGCGGACCACGAAATTAGTGAATTTATTTAGTAATGCTTAAAATTCCAGTGATGCTAAAACTCATTCGTTTACAAACGATTGTTATTTTCTTTCACCTTGTGAACTCATACGGGTACCAGCACACCTTTCACACGGTGTCCCATTTTGTAACTGGCCCTATGATCATATTTAAACGCATTAACTGTATTATGAGCACCGTCGTGTAATTTTCGAATATTGAGATGCAAACCGGGGTGTTCCGGTAGTTTATAGATAAATAACCAGGGTGGACTGGTTAGTCTGGTTCGGAAAAAATGTCGTGGGTTCGAGTCATGCTCGTAATACTAAGTTTACATAAACATTAATAATTAATCAATTAGTCGATATTAAAAATTCTATGATTAGGACCCAGAAAACATATATAAATAAAAAGGATTCTGTGGCCCACGGCCATGTCACTAATTTAAATATGTCAAAAAGGTATAATAATATGCACAAACAAGTTCATTTTTAAATTTTAGTTACAAAACTTATTAGATGTTACTAAAAGGCCTGTATCGGAATATGAATATAACATATGTATATATAATGCAGGCTGTCTCTCCCTCTACGGGCATACATTCTAGGCCCTAAATATAAAATAAGAGGTGTAAGAAAAACACCATACAATCTCGAAATACACACTGGCGATAAAATGTAAAACAAAGAGGTTGTGAAATTCAATAAATACACCCTCACATGGATTCAACAACAATTAAAATAAAAAGAGAAGGCGTTTCATCAATATGTAAAAAATGTTTATGAACTAAGAACAACTTCAACGCACGAAACCAAGCAATTACAGCACAGAATAACCTCACTCCCGGAATCAGTGTTGCCTACAGTGTTGCCCCATAGGTTGGAGGGAAAAATATGTTCACTGTTTGACAAATGCAAGTTTGAAAAAAAGAGTTAAAGTAGAATCCCAATTGTTTTCATAACGAAATGAATTTCAAATTAAAGAAGGTCAAAAAAGTCACAAATAATACACCAAATTGATGTTTATATACAATAGTCGATGTTAAAAGGATATAAAAATTTGAATATGAATACGAAGTCAAACTAAATTAAAAAGGGGGGCTATGAATAGATTTGACCCCAAGTGTCTCCAATATTCATATTATGATAATAAGACGAGGCTCCAAGCGGCTTTCGGGATTGAGTTTCTTGTTAAAAAATCAGAAATAAATTATTACGAGAGGAAGGAGCGAAGAAGAGACACGAGTGGGGGCTGTGGAAAGGGGCCTAAGGATAAAAAGGAAAGATTTGGCCCAAACACTGAGGAGGCATTGTTTGTGAGATAAATGTTTTGCAGACTGAATCAACGAGTATGGAACAAGTTTGCAATGCAAATTCTCAGCCGAACAACTCACAAATGTCTGTGGTACACGTAAACCGAACAATGAAGTCAGCCATTTCATTTATTACAAAATGTTATAACTAACTTTGCCCCCGTCTATGGACGAATTTTGAACTGGAATTTGAAACGGTTACACATTGAAAAACATCTACATACGAAAAGGTATTGCATTAACATTTTTTGAGAGCCCGTAGTTATAATTATAAAACATAATTGGCTAATAACACGGGTGGGATCTCGCTCAATTATGTCAGACCTTACAATTAGCATCGAACTGGTTTATTATTAATAATATTAATTTAAGAGGTAATCTCTAAGTCAATTCTTCTCTAGTCCGGGCCACGTACCACCGTCATTACAGACCACTTACTGTAATAGTTTACCCTTACAGTATTCTAGTTAACACCCTGTTAAATTTCAAAACAAGAATAGTGTATTATTAAAACTTTCGACATTAGAGGAGGGACAATAACTATTTTAATCGACGTAACTGGAAAAAATTAATCAAAGCAATTATCGATAATATTATTCTGAGACATTCATAATTGGAATAAAGATATCATCGCCCTTCAACAAATCCCATTGTGACATAATGTCTTATTTTACTTTATTTAGCGGTTTTACACGAACGTTTTACAAATAGCATCTAGTTTCGGATCCTTCACATCCTTGTAATTGGAGCGCGAGAAAAAAAAGAACAACTAACTCATTACATACTAAACTATTACATAAAATATGTATGTAATTTTTGAAAACAATATGATGAAATAGACGATGGCCAAAAGTTACGTTACATTTCGTGGACCACTGAAAATTTATATTACAGGGAGGAAAAAACATTTTCGTATTATTACAGACACCATTACATGGTATATCTAGAGCAATTGTGATGTTTTCAACTTTTTTACAATTTTCAGTCTAATTTTCGGCTTATTTTTTAACACTTCTGTTACAAGTTAATATTATATAATACATTTATATATAACGCAGGGTGGGCGACCAAGACCCGAGGGGTTAAATGCCTGAGTAGACTCGTACCCGATCCCTAAAGGGTCAGGGAGTTGGTCGGCTCACGTGTCCTGCATAAACCTCTTGTACATAAACCCCAAGATTTTGGATCATTTTACCTCGGGGAGTGATTTGGTAATGTCCCCTTCGTCAAAAGTTTCGAATCTATACCTAGCGTACCTGTCACACTCTGCGAGGTAGTGCCGTGCCGTTTATTCTTTTATTTCACATAAACGGCAAATGGGGCATGGTAAAATACCCATTAAGAAGAGGTGTCTTCTCACTAGCCAGTGGCCCGTCAGGATACCTATCAGCCTCCTAATTCCCTTCGTTGAGTTAGAGAATAGCCATTTCGATTTTGTTGGTTTGATCTCCTTCAAAAATTTCCATCCAAATCCATTCCTTAAGGAATTGTTTCATGTTCCAGCTATTGATAGTTTCTTTCGCTATGCTTATAGAGCAAGGTAATATCTGCTGTGGCCCGACAAACGCAGTATTAGAGCCTTCTCTGGCTAGTCTATCCGCTTCTTCATTGCCATATTGTCCTTTATGTGCTGGTGTCTAAATAATTCTCATACCTGGAAGTGATTCTGTTAATCATATCGTTTTTCCTCCACCAGTCAAGACGTTGGCAGATCTTTTTGTAATGACCTAATACTAGCCTGACTGTCGGAAAATATCCCTTGATTTTATTATTCATAGGTGTTCTACAATAAACATTAATGGCCCAGATCTCCGCCTGAAGAACGAAGGTGTTACTAAGAGGGGAGGAGATGCTGATCCCTAATTTAGTACGTATTCCAGCACTGCTTCCTTTACCTTGGTAACCTTAACCTTTGGGTTGAGTAATAACGCGTTTTAAATCTTTTGTTAAGTGTCTGTTTTTTAATCGTGTGTGTGGATTCCAAGTCTTCTATCAAATGTTAAGTCCTAAATTAATAGTGGAATGATGGATTCGAAAGCCAAATTGGTGGTACGGTATGATATTGTTTAAAGGATAATAATAACGATCATTATTTTGTTAATTAATTTTTGAAATAATTTAGAAGGGACGGCTACCAAACTAATAGGTCTATAAGATGATGAGGAGCATACATTTTTATGAAGCTTTGGGATCAGTTTAGTTAAGATAGTTGCCATTGTATGGGAAAGTGTGCTTCTACATTCTATTTAAATGCTAAAACATTAAGTAAAAATTTACTAATATAAATTTCATGCTTCTAATATGGCTAAGCCCATGAAAAACGCAAACAAATTGTAATTGTATATCCTTCTTAATTATAATTTATTTCAGATATAAAAGTTCGTCGATGATCTTTGGAAAATAAAATGCACATGTGTGGCTCTATTTTGCTTTGCACGATTAGGTTTTCAGCCATTTCCAGCGTTATAAATTGGAAATCCAGGAGGATCGACATTGGGCAAACAAGTTCATCTGTAAAGCACAAAATCTGTAAAGAAATCATATATTTAATTATTTAAATTTTACAAAAATTTAACTCACACTTAGCATGTATACCATGTGTTTTTTATTCACTGAGATTCTCAAAAAATACTACGGCTGCACTGTAGTTATCCCAAATTGAGCTAGGGTCTGGGCCAATCAGTACACAACTATGCTCGCCTTCAGGATAGACTACATGTAGTGACCAAATTCTAACACTCAGTTCTTCATTAGGCTACATTTCGTTTCTTTCAAACAAAAACCGTTTTATATTTCTTTTCCAAAACTATCCAGATTCTCACACTCCGACATGCCGAAGTTGAAGAAAGACTCAAAAGTCACGTCGCCGAAAAAATCTTCACATGATTTGGGAGAGAATAAACCGAAGGACATCCAAGTTCATCCGGCGTCGTTTTTCAAAAGTATGACAATCCCGTTTCTCGTAGGAGCGGGAAAAGCTGTGTCTTCCAGTATTAAGAACTATCTCGGACAATCGAAAAAGAGCACGTCGAAGCGCAAAATCGTCAAGTCGTCTAAAGAACTCGTCTCCAAAGAGGAAAACTGTCGACAGTCCCGACAGTCGTCGGCTCCCAAGGAGGTGAGTACCAAAAAGGTGAGCGTTGTTAAAAAAAGCAAAAAGAACCGCAAATTCCGCCCGATGGATACTCTGAGAGACGACTGGGCTGCGTACGCTAAGTTAAAAGTATGTAGCAAAATGAGCATCGACGCAAAAAAAATCAAGAAGAACCGAAAATCGTCGTCGCTTTTCCAAATTAACAAAGAGGAGTCGTCTCGTGTTTCGTTTTTCTCCACCATGATGAATTTCAAAGCTTTTACAATTACAAAGAATAATGGGGAAATGACACAGATATCGGATTCGTTCCAAGGGATGGTTGCGGATTTCGACAAGCAATTTCTACAAGGGCTGCAGAACGCGGGGCAAAAGTTCAAATTCCGACTATCCAGGGAGCCACCGCAGCATAAAACAATCAACGCAAGACCCTTTTTCGACTCGCAAAAAGACGACTGGAACACTTTCAACACCATACTGAAGGCTTACTTGAAAGTGAATAACACACCTAAAAAACGTTGGAGTAAGGTTTTGCTCAACTGTTTAGATTCACCGACTTACAAGTTTTTGAAAGAATTATGCCAGCCGGAGCACGTGGACAAAATGACATTCGAAGAACTGTTCGACATCCTTGATAATCATTTTCTTTCCACTTCCGAAGAAGACATAATCAGAGTTTTCTCCAAGGAGAAATACGCGTCCAAGATGGTGAGCCAAGAAAAATCTCGGATGGTCGACCCGGCATCTCTCGACCAAAGCGTTCGAAAAAGGATTTTGTGGAGTGAACAAGAATTGAAAAAGAACCACTGGAAAAACGACAATCCGACCGATAGAAACTGGTGCAACGGCAAATCGTCCCAAAATGAACTCAACGAACCGGGTTTTTGTAAATCAAAAAAGAACCAGAACGATGTTAAAAAAACAACGAAAACAAAATTACCGATTGTGAAAAGTTTAGATTCAACTGTGCCACCAGCTGATGGCAGGAATATGATCAAAAAAGCTCCAGCTGTAACAGGAATCTTGATTGATAAGGGAAAAGAAACGGCCAAATCCAGCACATCTCCACACCGAGATAACGACGGTTCGCCCAGGAAATCGGTGACATTCGATCCGAAATTAGAGCGAATAAAATTAGGGAAACGGCACCAGAGTCGCAATGGGTCCAGGAATCGGAAATCACCCGAAAACGGCCAAAGGATTAAAACGCCGGATCAATCGAAGGAACAATGTTGTACGGGCAAAATATCGGAACCGGCCGAGTCCGGTAAAATATCTGATCAAGCGAACACGAGTAGCATAGTGGAACAAAAATGGGATAAAATATCAGATCAAATGGACACCAATAAAACGGAAAACAGTAAAACGTTGGACGAAGCCACACCCAAAACCCCGGTGGACACGACTACGGACAAAAGTCTTTTAATTCCCCTTTTACATCAGGTCAATAAATACTCGCATCCAGATACACAGTCGGAAGACAAAAAAGAGTTAAATTCCATTAACAAAGGGCAATATTTTCGAGAAATGAAAGAGAAAATTTTCTCAGAGTTGAACAACAAAACAAATGATATTTTGATGCCTTTCAACTCGAATACTCAAAGCTGGGACGTTTTTAAAGAACAATTGAACACCAATTTAGCTTTGAAAAGGATACCATATGAAAAATGGGTTGAGTTCTTAGTATCCACGCTGGACTCCGACACACAACATATATTAAACAAACTTTCCAGTCCATTACCACCGGTGAAAAAAACATTCACAGACGTAATGATAATGCTCGACGAACATTTCAATACGATCGCAAATGAAAAAAATGCAGACAAGAAATCAGAAAAGAACGCTGCAGAACCGAACAATAAGACGAAACCGACCGGCGTCTTGATTTTTTATTATAAAAACGGCGATTGGAGGAAGTTCAAGCCGAAAATCGAAAAGCACATGGTAGACACGGGTTTACCGAAAAGCCAGTGGGCTGTAGAATTGTTGAGCAGGCTCGACAATAAAACTTATAAAATTTTAACTTATATATGTGAGCCCATTCCTCCCTACAGAAAGACATACGAAGAACTTGTCGATATTTTCGACAATGAGCCTGCATTTATTTCTACGGACAATAAAGAAAAAAAGAGGTTTATCAGAAAATTAGAAGAACATCACAAATCGAGAGATTATCTTATGTCGAACGACGCCAAAATAATGTTCGACTCAGGAACCGGATCGTGGGAAGACTTTAAATCCAAACTGAAGACCTACCTCGAAGGAAAGGCCATAGAGAAGAGCAAATGGACTTTTGAATTGTTAAGCAGACTAGATCCACATACTTACAGTATGGTCAAAGAAAAGTGCTTCACGACAACTCCATTACAAATGTCATTTGAAAGTCTGATTGAAATCATCGACGGTCATTTCCAAACGTCGAAACCACCCCCGGCTGAGGAGAAAAAGGAAATTCAAACAAATCAGCGATACGGAAGTAGTGGGGATTGGCTCTCTCTCAAAAAGGCTGGGAATGCTACTCCGAACAAAAAAGTTGACCGATGGACTTTTGCTTTGTTATGTGGCCTGGATTGTAAATCCTACCAGCTTTTGGAAGAGGCGTGCGCGCCGGATCTTCCAGAAGACAAACGGTTCGAAGAACTCGTGGAGATACTGGATAAATATGTGCTTTCGATGCCGACCAAGAGCAAACCGAGTACGAGCGTAAAAGAACAGGAGAAGACAGTACTTCCGAAGACTCCAGAACCTCCAGAAATCCCGCCAACGACGTCACCAGAACAAGTAACTGTGAAAGATTCGAACAAGCACACGCATAAAAAAAAGAAACAAGGTAAAAGAACAGATTCCCTTTGGACTTTGGCGCTTTTAAATGGACTGAATGATAAAGTCCATCATCTCTTAAACGCATTATGCGAACCTGAATTACCAAATAAAAAAAGCTTTGAAGAGATAGTCGATCTTTTAGATAAGTTTTTGATTCCGATGCCCCATAAAAAGAAAAACAAACTTAAAAAGAAAAACAGCATAAGAACCGACAACACTAAGTTTTTTCATTATAGCCGAATTCCTCCTTTCGATTCCAAACACGGCGACTGGAAGACTTATCGGAAGAGTCTGACAGTGAACTTCGAATTATTTGACATCCCAAAAGACAAATGGTCGTTGGCGTTTTTGAGCAAATTGGACGACAGCGTTTTTAGAAACTTGCAAACTATCTGTGACCCGATCCCTCCTTACAAGAAATCGTTTGAAGACTTACTCGCGATAGTCGACAGTCTGTTTTTGTTCAAACTCGACGACAAACCGGATGCCATTTCTGAGCTGAGCTGGGTATCCAGTACCAGTCAACAGCCTTCCGTCACGTCTAAGGCTGGGGATTGGACGAGTTTCAAAGAAGATTTAAAGAACACTTTAGAATCTTGCAAAATGGCCAAAGATAAATGGGTCGGCATCCTTTTGAAAAGCGTCGACTCTGAAACGTACAAACTGTTGCAAGAGCTGTGTAAACCTTGCCCACCGGAGTCAAAGACTTTTGAAGAACTGATGAGCGTCATAGACCACCATTTCTTGCCTCCGCCTAAAATTCATGATGACGAGCTGATTCCAGCGGGTGAACGGATTAACGTGTACCACTGTCAGCAACAGCTCTTTCCCGAGTCACAAACGCTGAATGATAAGTTGTATAATCAGAGCATGAAAAAGAAGATGATAACTTCCAAAGAAATGCCGCCATTTAAAAAACCACAATTGACCGCAGAAAAGCCGTTCGAAGAATTTTCGTTATTGGAGAGAGACCAAACGGATTTGCTGAACGGCAAAGAAATTAAAATTGCTAACTTCAATCCGAAAGAAGAAAACTGGTTCGTTTTCAAACAACGTCTAATCAGGGACTTGGACATTTTAAAACATCCTAAAGAGCTGTGGAATGAAGTGTTGGTACAAAAATTGGACTTAGGGACGATACAAATCCTCCGTGAAGCGTCTAAACCCAGTCGGTTGGAACATAAGACCTTCGACGAATTGGTTTCCATCCTGGATGGGTATTTCGTCCCGGAGAATGAATTGTCGTGTATATCGATTCTGGGAGAGATGGAGAATCCAAAACTGCCGTCTCCTAACCAGATATCAGGCTTGGCCTCAAAAATCAAGCACTGGACCAGTTACAGAGAACGGGTTCAGGAAAATTTCAAAGCCCTCGGCATACCGGAAAAAGTTACGCTCGAGATGGTAAAAGGCCTCGACGACGTTATATACGAAGTTTTACAAAGCCTATGCGAAGCGCAGTACAACTTGATGCCTTTTAAAGATCTGTGCAGTATTTTTAAAAAGGAAGACGCGGAGGTCCAGACGGAGAAAGCCACGCAACTTCAAAACTTCCCGTCCTTTGATTTTATTACTGGTGATTGGAAAGTCTATAAGGAAAGACTGACCAACCATCTGGTCCTGTATGACACACCTGTTGAAAAGTGGTCCTACGCATTATTGAGCGTCCTGAACACCCAAGATTATGAAACGTTGAGACAGCTCTGTACGCCACATTTCCCAGAGCAGAAAACCTTGAAAGAGCTGATGAACATATTGGACGGATTTTTCACCGTGAACGAAAAGAATAAAAGCGAATTCATCAAACAGTGTCTGAAAAGAGAACAAGATTACCTAATCGCGTTTAAAGACAAATTGAAAGAAGAAGTCGAAACCCAGAGTAAACTGCCGAGTCAACACTCGATAAAAGACAAACTTAAACCGGAAGAAGTTCAACCTAGCGACGACGTACAATCACTAATACACTTAAAAAACTATCTAGAGACGGAAATAAGCCAGGTGGAAGCAAACATTCTTAAAGATCGGAGCAGAAAGAAAACAATGAGAAAGTGGAAACTTTGAAATACCTAAAACACGACAAAATAAATTTTTAAATTCCATCACTGTTCTACTCCTATAGTTTTACATACAACCATCTTAACTAGTATAATTAAGTACTATGTAATTTACCTATACAATTATATTTGCAAAGAAATTAAAATATTCCCAAGACATTCTTGTTGGCGGGAATTGAAGCTAATAATATCAATATCTTGATTATTGTTCAGTTTTCATTTTTAATTATTGACCATCGATGTCGTGTAGCACTATAGGGACAACATAAATGTTTTTGTATAACTGGTCGACGTTTGTATATCGATATCCAGTTATCCAACAGTAGCAAAATACTGCCATACGACCAATGTCAGGTCGAGGAGGTTGCCCGATGATATCTAATAATTGACCTTTTACGGCTAGATGTTTCATAGTATCGAGATTATTATGTTTTTCTGTTTATGTTCAATGTTTCACATTCCATATGATGATGTCCTTAAGTATCGAGACTATTACGCTTTATTTTCGTGTACGGTATTCGATGGCATACCGTCCATGACAAGATGTCCAATAATATCGAAGGCTTTATGTTTTTCTTTTTATGTATGATGTTTCACTATCCATAGGAAGAGAGACCAGACAGACCATCATATTATCGAGACTCTTATGCAATCTGTTCGAGTTCGGTGTTTAACCATCCAAGGCAAGATGTCCGATAATATTGAAACTTTTATGTTTTCCCGTTTATGTTCAATGTTTGATAATCCAAAGCAAGATGCCCGATAGTATCGAGACTTTTTGGTTTTGTTGATTTAATGGTTTGTTTATTCATTGACTACGCTTTACACTTACAACTCCTTTTACAACAAAACTGTTCTTTAGCTTATGTATCGATAACATGTGGGATTATTGAAATATTATTGGGTTGTCCGGAAAATAATGCAGGATTTTGGTATTAAACAAAAAAAAAAGAAACTAGTTACTTTAAAGCAATGTTCTTTAATCAAAATAATTTCCCATACTCTCAATACATTTCTCCCAACGTGTTGGTAACTTATTAATTCCGTCTGAGTAGAATTCAGAATTTTTAGAATTGATAAAGTCAATAAATGCATTTTCCAGTTCCGTTTGATTTTTGAATATTATGTGTTGTAAATAGTGGTCCAGGTGTCTAAAAAAATGGTAGTCAGTAGGCGAGAGGTCCGGAGAGTAGGGTGGGTGAGGCAAAGTTTCATAGCCAAGCTCCAATAATTTTTGTGACGTTACACGTGACACATGTGGTCGAGCGTTGTCATGCAACAAAATGGGCCCTTTCCGATTGACTAAAGAGGGCTTCATTACTGCCAATTTCTGATGCATGGTATTAATTTGGTTACAGTATGATTCAGCATTGATGGTTTCGCCAGGATTTAAGAAGCTGTAGTGTATTAAACCAAATGAAGCCCACCATACCGTAACCATTACCTTTTTTTTCACTTTTCCAATCGCCTTGAGGTGGTCAGCGACGGTCGTTTTACTGACTTTGAGTTGCTCTGCAAGTTCTCGAACAGTTGTTTTGGGGTTTTCTTCCACCACTGATCGCAGAACATCATCATTAAGAGAGGAAGGCCTTCCACGACCTTCTTCATCTTCAAGGCTGAAATCTCCCTCCCGAAATTTTTTAAACCACCTTTGCACAGTGCACTCATTAACACAACCCTCGCCCCAGACTTGGTTAATGTTTCTAGCTGTTTGGGCTCCGCTTCGGCCGAGTTTAAACTCGTAAAAGAAAATCGTACGAAATTCTCGCTTTGACATTATAAGGATGACTGAATTATTTCCAAGTAGCGGAATGCTACAGAGGTAAACAAACAATATCATTTAGAAGAGGATTAATAAGTGTTGACATTCATAGAAATGAGTAATCCTGTAAACGTAAACAGAATATTTTATATAGATTTTTTTTAATGAAAACTTAAAATCCTGCATTATTTTCCGGACAACCCAATAGTTTACCTCTAGCAATCATGGGTCTCTAATGGATTTGGTGTTTTACTGATTCTGCATTATATTTGTATGTGTATATATACAAAACAGACCCGGCTATAAGGTACCACCCCGTCTGATTCACACACGCAGATCAGACAATATCCGAATAATCCATCACAGTTATCCTGAGAGCGTACAATTTCACTTCGCCTTTTTTTTAAGGTAAATAAAATTGATCTGCTATCTCGGCAATAAATCCGGACGGATTGACGAACGGCCTCTCCTAACAAGTCGGCAATGAATCAGAGTCTTGTTAATTATATGGTGAAAACAAAGACTAATTTTGTTGTCGCAGACTCGTGGTTTTCAGCGGATAAGATGCTCTCACGATCCCGCCCATCTTCTGCCGGCCTTAATTGCCTTGTGACTTAAAACGTATTAAAATTATAACAAGACAGCGAAATCGGAACGAGCAGATTCAAGTAACCTTGCCTTCCAACTACGGTCCGCTTTACTTTAAATATGAAAAAATGAAAATAATTAACGAAATAATTTTACGGCCTTAAATGTTTTGTTTGATCTCCAAGTAGAAAAAGTAATTCTCAATTATACTAATCCATTTTATTCCATTCCCCACTTTAATCGACCAGTCAAAAATTACACATACGAAGAAAAAAAACCTTTACTTAAACACAATCAGTCTTAAATCCAGATATAATTCTTATGTTTAATTTGTTAAGCATCTGTGGGAATATTTGTATGAATAATTTACACGGGAATAAGCTCGAAAGTAACTCATCGCATTATTTCAACGTGAGAGGTTTGACCTTAAGTTCACATCCTTCGAGAAATACTTCTCAAACGATTATAATAATAAAAAAAAGAGTTAAGAATTGTTACATTTTTTTTATCGTTAATTAAAAATATCTAATAACTAATTACTTCAACCTCCATTGTCTAAATATGACAAAAAATAAATTTACATACCTTAAAAGTACCCAAATCGAAAAAGATCCAAAGTTGAATTAACACGAAGTTGATCTCTGTCACTAATGTTTTAAATAAGTAATAACAATAGAAATAACGGGAAAGGTGTAGCTTTAGTGAAATACCTAAAAAGTTATTATTGTTATTTAATCATTCTTCCGTAAAAATACAATAAAAAAAGTATAAACTGTAATTATGCTTGAACATTCTCTCCCATGTTTGAGACCTTTTAAACGCTGATCGCTCTAGTAATTTCATACAAGAACAAGGACTTTTTTAAGTAGACATGATAACATTTGTTAACCTCCAAGGACTTTTTTGTAACGATACCTAGATACACAACAAATCTCCAAGAACCGACGGATTACTATGATCACGAAATTACGGCGTAATTTCATGAATTGTCCTGCTTATTAAGACGGTTCCTCCTACGTCCGTAAAAAGTCAACAAAGGTTGGACACGGGATCATATACATTACACGTGTATGTTGTATTTTTGTCGGCGATTTCCTGCGACAGATGGTCCCAGTGCACCTGGGCCGTTTAACTCCGATTCGTTTCTATGTATCGAAACATTAGCAGCAACTAGAACTGCTAATGTTAATAATATATATATATATATATGTCTCTTATACACATCTTAGG
>CM077103.1:17368475-17378475 GCA_039619505.1 Cimex hemipterus | reverse complement strand
GGGATTCGTGTTCCTTCTTTCATAATAGCATCCTGCTGAATTAAGTTTAGGGCCTGTATTAATTTTGAGTAAAATAACTGGCCGTTTTGGAATCCAATAACCCCGGCCGGTAACTGGAAGGAGGAGGAAACCCGAATAGTGCCCCACCGAAGCCGTAGAAATTTCCTAAACACTGGAGTCAAGTTACCCTTTAACCCCCTTTAACTCTATCTCCCGGACAATTCGATTTATATTGAATGCCAAAGGGATCGGGATACGCCTTCGGCACTTTTGGATAGTTATTGCCCGGATCGGAATCAAGTCGCCGGTTGAATTTTAAACACAATGGAAACAAACCGTTCTAAGTTTTGCAAATTATCCAGCAATTTCGAAATTGTCCAGGCAAAACCCAAAATTCAATTCTTCACGGACGTCCTTTTAAAACCCCAATAATTTTTTTTTAATCATCGCGTACCAAGCTAGTGCTTGAAATGTAAACTTAATGTTTCAATGTATAATGACAAAAAATATTAAAGTACGTAATAAAAGAAAGATTTAGGTTTAAAGGAAAACTTAACTGAAACTGGATCACTTGCAGTTATAATGAAAGTTGTAACGATATTTGATTACAATATTTGATTACATATCAACCTCTAGTTAATCCTCTAAAATTCAAGTTTATGCCTTCCTATGATTTTCCTAATAAAAAAAAACACATGGTTTCTTGATATATAAATCGTTCAACTAATAAAATTCTTTCTTTGGGGGATTTCGTCGGTATGTTTTCTTAATCTATACAATTCCAATTAATTATATTTTACTATACTGTTTAACCTGTTCTAAAATGTAACTTCCAGGCTAAAAGGTCAACTAAATTTACACTACTAGAAATTGTTAATAATTCAGTTTTAATAGGGAATCCTTCTTCTAATTTATTTATTATATACGCGCATTTCCTTAGATTATCACTTAAATTTTCAATTCAATTCCATTTCATGAGACCGTCTGTGATTTTTCCAAGGTATTCAACCTCATCTACTTTATTAATTGGTTGGTAACACTGCTGAGAATATTCCTCACATTGTTACCGATTCTTGGCAAATGGATACTGAATGTGCATTTATTTACGTTCAAAGTTAATAAGCTGTATTTCAATCTCATCCGGTTTGATAGTTTAGCGAGATCCTCCTCGTCTGAATTTAACACATCCAGGAGTAAGCAGATGAGATCAAGTTCAAGTCATCTACAAGTAAATACATTTGCTGGCCAGCGATAGATTAGCCGATGTACAGCAAGAATAAAACTGGACCCAGTACTGTTCCTTGATTAATTCCATACTGCTTGCATCACTTATTTGCACCAGTTGTTTTCTAGATGTAACGTATGACTGACATGCGCAATTTATTTTATTTATTAATTAATCTTTATGTAAAGTATTGGTTGGAATGAAAAGGATAGTGTCACGAGCGGGAATCGAACCCACGACCTTCGGCTAAATACGCCGATCCACTTGGACACCAACTTCCCATCTCAACCCATCTTTCGAATTTTCCCTCCCTGCCATTTTTCAAAATGTTGAGATGGGAAGTTGGTGTCCGAGTGGATGGAAGCCCGATAGGACAAGAAGCGGCGTATTGAGCCGAAGGTGGTGGGTTCGAATCCCGCTCATGACACTAACTTTTTCATTTCAATCAATACCTTACATAAAAAGATTAATTGAATCCCTAACCATCCCTAATCAATACCTGACATAAAGATTAATTAATTTAAAAAATTTATTTGGTCACTCGGGAAATATAAAGGATTATTTATTTATATTTAGTGTTTTATTTATGAATTTTAGAATTTTTCGTTCGTTTTAGCAAAATTTATAGCTTTGTACATAAATTAGTGGCTTGGACAAAACTTATAAAACTAAAATATTTTTAGAAGTGAAACTGTAATCCCCGACTATTCTGAGTGATGAATTTCTTTTTAATTTATTCACAAATGGCATTATTTCAATGTTTAAAATTGGCAATATCCCTATATTTACCTAGTAGGTGTTTCGGCAGCACGTACTCTTCAGTGAGGAATATGTTCGCCGTTAAAACATTGTTGTTCGGCCGTTTCCGATCGTGTGGGCATCCTCGCTCTTAAGGGATTTTTTGCAATCATTTGTGACTTTTGTTGATAAGTTTCTAGAAGAACTTGTGTAATGAATTTGGGGTTTTTCTTTATCAGTTTGGGTGGATTGTTCTGTTCAACCTTCCGTTTGTTATTCACGTTTGAAATATCATGTTTTGTAAAAATGACGTATGACCAAATTAGCGTCAATAAATTATTTTATTATAACAAAATCCGCTCCTGGGCATTTTGTATATGATCAATTTAATGACAAATCAACAATAATAAACATGGTAAAACAGCATGTTTGTTTATTTATGTTTATTTTTTCAAACTTCGGTGTTATTTGACAATTCTATATATTGCTTTGTTTGAGTTTCCTCGTTTAATGAAAAAATAAATTTTAATCGAGATCGATTTACTCTTGGAAGGGAGGCAGAACGATTCCGAGAAAAAATCGACTGTGACACGGTTTTATTTGTCTTATCCACCTCGTTTTATAGGTATCAGGCGAATCGGGATTCCTCTTTTGATCCCCCATTGTGAACGAACACCTACTAATTTCTTATCGCGGAACGAGATTTCTCAGAAGGCATTGATGCTGTACAAAAGAAATAAGCGGGGAAGATAAGGGTTGTTATAAATGAGCCGCGACGGTGGAAAAACCATGAAAATTCAAACTGAA
Organism: Cimex hemipterus; assembly: GCA_039619505.1. Classification (NCBI taxonomy): domain Eukaryota; kingdom Metazoa; phylum Arthropoda; class Insecta; order Hemiptera; family Cimicidae; genus Cimex; species Cimex hemipterus. The sequence continues at coordinate 17,375,705 of CM077103.1, read as the reverse complement.
CTATTTGCTTTGTTCCCGTCCCCTTATCAACAAACGTCCATCTAATCTAGCCGCATCCCGGAGAGACTGCTTTTGCCGAACAGCTCAACAGATTTTGGCACCAAACGAACAATTTTTGTTCAATGTATTTTATAATTATTACCCTTTGATAAATAGAAATTATACAACTCATTTTTAAACCATATTTTTATTAATTATCACCGATATAATTAATTCCAGCCTACAAGATAATAATTTTACGTTAAAATTCAGAGATAAGACTAACTTGCGAGGAAACACTCAGTTCTTTCGACGGCTTACAACAAATATAACTCCATCATCATATCTTCGTAGCTACTATTTATATACCAAATGTTAATAATTATAAAAATCTACTACAATAATGAAACTTGAGGTTTCAAGCTGAAAGAATAATTTGATGATACAAATACAAAATTATTTCTCTCTCTCTCTCTCTCTCTCTCTCTCTCTCTCTCTCTCTTATCTGTATCTATCTACCACACTCCCTATCGTCTAATCGTTTTCTCATTCTTTTTCTATTTGTATAGTTTTCCTTTTATAGTTTATCTATCTCTAATTATTTCTCCCTCTCTCACCCTCTCTTCTCTCTTTTACTCTCTCTTCTCTCCTTTCTCTGTTATATGTAGCCGTCTAGCACGCTCATTATTGTCTCATCTGCTTCTCATTCTCTTTCTATTTGTATATTTTTCCTTTTATAGTTTATCTATCGCTACCAATCAATTAACTATTTCTCACTCTCAACCAGTCTTCTCTCTCTTTTTCTATTTCTTTCTTTTTCTCTTTCTCTCTCTCTCTCTCTCTCTCTCTCTCTCTCTCTCTCTTATTCTATCTCTTATTCCCATCAGTCTCACTCGTCATTACAGTTATTTCTGTCGATAAACTTATTTACCTTTCTAATGTCAAACTATGTGAAATTAATTGACAAAGCAAGCTCATAATATTAATATAACATAAATGACAGATTCAAACCCATAAAAACCACCGCCCACACTGAGAGTGACAGAACGAGAGGTAGATAGATAGGATAAATAGAGATAGAGAGATGAAGAGTGAGATAGCTGCGGTTGATAACTTAAAGACCCCCCGAGCCAACCCCCTTTCAGACGGAACGACATCCCATTTCAAAATTTCTCTTAGAAATTGGCAGCGGGGTTAATCGTACTAATGGGAAAGGTTCGTATAACGATTTTGTATCCTGACGTCCTGACATCGGAAAATATCGTCGGGCTTCCATCTATTTTTTCATCTTCTTTTTTCAACCCGCGGGTTGTTGGTTTAGCGGCGTGACCGAATGCTCCAATGATCCCGGCGAGTAACAGCATAACTCGTGACATTCCATAAAAAGATTGTGCCATGGTTTCAAAGACTGAAAGCGGACAACGGCAGCGAAATGCGAACCGCACCGGGGAAGAATAGCCGGTAATACGAATCCTCATAAGCACGACGGGAATTTCAATAATTATTAATTAATTTGCAACCAAAAATGAACTTTTGAATGATACTGTATAAAATTGTAACGAAATTCTTCATCTTTAATAACATTCAGTTCACGCTCTAATCAATAAAAATAAATTTTATTGGATAAAAAGTATCAATGCCAACGCCCAATACAAATACAATCACTAATAAAATCCAGAACATAATTTAATTCGTTAAGCTGGAAAATACTCAAATTTTATCATTACAATAAAAACTGTTGATGTCAGAGTAAATTCATCTCTTTACAGAAAAACAATTGGAAAGAATATTTTCAAACTTAAAAAAAGTATTTCTGTAAAACGATAAAAATAGGGTTAGAATATTATCACATAAACAATCAACTTACTTTTTTTTTAGGAAGCTAAGTTACATTTCTAGTAAGATGTGATCAATACGAAACTTGTAAGCCTTAGTGAAATAAGCGTTTTAGTAGAGAGAGTTTTGAAAAAAAAATTTTTTTTGAAAAACTTACTATGGTGATTCTAAACTACTATTTCCAAACCAGCAAATTTCAGAAAACTTGCTCCATTTAATACCCTATTTAGTGGTGAAATTGCTTATTTAATTACTATTTTCAAAGATAAAGAAATTGAAGGTGGAAAAAGAAAAAACCTTAGTTGAAAGATTTTTTATTATTATTAACATTTCCACATTACTAATCCTTCTACAAGGTTTTTTTCTTTTCCTCCATCAATTCCTTTATCTTTGAAAATAGTAATTAAATAAGCAATTTCACAACTAAAACGGATATTAAATGGAGTAAGTTTTCGAAAATTTGCTGGTTTGGAAATAGTATCGATATCAACGGATTTGTCCAAAGCGTTTTAGTTCTTGAGTTATAATTGTTTATTTGAAGCAAGATCGTAAAATCTTTAAAAAAAATAAGAAAAAGTGAAATAACTTCGAAAGTGTTGAGATTCGGACCATAGTTAATTAGGACTTTTTGGTTTCTGTTTGAATATAGGATCTACTGGCAAAATTGGTAACACGAGTAGCCGAATACTCTGAATATAAATATCCCGAAGTAATTTATCGTATTTAGCCGTAGATAGTGGGTTTAAATCCTGCTTGTTACACTGACTTTTTTATCTCAACCAAAACCTTAAGTAAAAGTTAATTAATTGAAAAGAATATCCCTAAGCTTAAAAAAGCTTCGCAAAAAAAAGTTTGAATTTCGACGATAATGATTTATTAGTAATAGTGTTTCTCAGGTTTCTTCACGTAAACTTTAATATAATGTTTAGTATAATTAAGCAATTATTAGAAGAAAACGACAAAAAAACACCTAAAAGAAAGTAATAAGCCAATTATAAAGGAAATAACCAATGGGAATTTGATTGATAAACAAAATTATGTACTGGTTTTGACTAACAAGGGAGTAGATGGGGCAAATTTCCATTTTACACAACTCGAGATTCCTCCTGTTCAATCAGAGCAGTTAACCGAGTGCAACCAGAGAAGGCGAGGAACCCAAAGCTAGATTATTATGGTCCATTATGCAAATACATCTTTGATGAATGGCTTCTTAAAATGATCACAATACCTTTCCCTCCCTCCAACTTGTAATCTACATATAAAATATGTTGGCTTATTTATCGGAAGATGTCTTACTCCCTTCCTACGGACAACGGTTGTCAATTATTTTACTCCTCCCGACCCACATGAAAAATGACCCTCTTTCATTAAGCTTTCGTTAAAACCGAAGGCAGTTTTACGGCTCGCGTGTGATATTTTATACGGATTCAATGTTTATATACGCGCGCCCAATACTACCCAGCCTTCCATCCTTTCAATTCATTCAAATTTATTCAAAGATAGTAAACACTATATAAATCATTGTACGATTGATCGATTAATTGGTTGATAAATTCGGCTGCCTGGTGAAATTGGTTAATTTATCGAAACAAAGAGTCGGGCGTGCCCGGTTTATCCATTAGAATAGAACTGAAATGAAATTATTTCAAATGTAATTTCCCGGCCGAGAGCCATAAGGCGATAAATTTCCTGTTATTTTCTTCGTGTTCACTATTGAGTGTGTTTGAGCACTGCGTTCTATGAAAAGAAAACCCTAAAAATATCAATTCTTTCGTGTCATTGTCTCATTATTCACTCGAATTTGACAACTGCAGTAATTAATTTTACAGCACGAGGCTGTTACTCGATTTTTCAAGACCAGAAGGACAAAAAGCGGTTCTGAAAGTTAAATCCGGACATCATTGCAAGCGTGCGACATTAATTTATGCGGGCGTCAATGATTTTGAAAGGAGAAGGACCAAGGGTGGAAAGAAAGAGGACCGGTAAATTGAAATCCAACCCCTTGAGGCATCTGCCACCCTCACATCCTCCGGAAGTTGGTTTGCCGGCCGGCGAGCCGGGCTAGGGAGGTTTACAGAAAATTTGTTGCGATCCGGACGGCGGGCTACTTTATTGTACTACCGGCACATCATTTGAAGCCCCAGGTATTAATTTACAATACGATATCCAGATGCATCTGCAGTGGGCTTAGCAAATTGAGGGGTTTCGGCTGACAACGTACGTTTTTATTTCATTGTTGTTGGAAGATGAAAAATTGTTTGTGTCCTTGCAAAAGGACTGGCTACTTACAGGCAAGCTCAGAAAAACGGATCTACTAGTTTTCTACCTTCCTACTTTTAACTAATCCACTAACAAAGCATAACCAACTAATAAATTCAAAACACTTAGCCACGCCAAATTAACCAACTTAGCCTACATCTGATAAATAAAATCAAATATTTTACTAAGCCAGCAATTTAAGAATGATTAGCTAATAAATTTAAACTACTTAGCCACTTCCAATAAATAAAATTAGCCAACTTAGCCACGCCCATCAATTCAAATTAACCAACATAGCCACCCCTAAAAAATAAAATCAACCATTTTACTAGGCGAATAATTCAAACTATTTAGCCACACCTAGGTAATACGTTCAAAAATGTAATCACCTTTGCGAGTAAAATTAAACAACTTAGCCCACCTAATAAAATCAATCAGTTTTACCTTAGTTACCTAATAGTAACATAGTGCCTTACACGCCATGAGCCAATAAACTCACCCAATTAGATTTGTTTGAGATGACTAAAAGATCTATCAAAAACGACTACTGTATACCCAGCAAATGTTGAGTTAACAAGACAACCAATTTAGCCATGTTCATAGTCACTCGTCACCATTAAACTCAGCCATTGTTATAAATTCAGCCAACTTAGACTCATGTTGAATCGCACTAGGTGCACAATAGGAACGAGTTCATCGATTGGTATATCATGGGTATTAGCATCATCAAATAAAACACACCCCATTGGTAAAAGTAAGTAACAGTTCCATTCACATAGTACAACAATGCAACTATGCCCGTATAATAAAATCATAAATATAAACACCCTCAACTAAAATATTTAATCCAACCGAGGCTAGAAAAATCAACCAATGTAAGTTAGTTTAGCTAATAAATTCAATCGACTAAGGAACGCCTACCTAATAATAAAACCAATGTAGCCACGCCCAGTTAGCCAAATCGAACAAATGAGACACGCCCTACTAATAAAAACCAACCGGATTAACTAAGCACTGCCAATGAATAATGTCAAACAAGAAAGATACGCCAAGCTAATAAATGAAACCAACTTAGCTACGCCAAATTGACGAATTAAACCAATAACGATTAAAAAAAAAGGCCGGGTTTAAGTTCATAACAACGAGTTTTCCTTTTAAAAAAATATAACCATTAGAAAAAGTTTCGATTGATATTGATTAGCAATTAAATTAAAATTAAACATTCAATTAGCACTTTAAAAATATAGAACAAAGGCAATCTAAAATGTTTTGCTATTTTTCTATTTAGCCTCAGGCTTTGCTTGAATTTTGTTAAGCAGAGCCTATTTGGCTACAAGCTCATTTTCTCTTGGTAACCGAAGTAGCAAAGGGCAAGTCAGATAAGCCAAATAGACATGACTAGATAGGACGGAAGCCGGCATAAAATTTGCTATCGCTTCTGCATCGCCGCAGCCACCGCAGATCATTCGATCCATTTCGCAGGTGTGAAATGGGCTGAATTCAGTCGGACAATTAAACGATGAGGAGAGGGTACAATTAGTTAGTTCCATCTGAAGAGGCAGTGTGATCCATTTATCACCGTTGACAGTCTTTGGCCGTGTGACACCTGTTTAAAGAAGACCGGAGAGAAAAACAAGTTGGAGCCGGTTTGGCTACAACGGATATCCCAGTCGAAACGGCTTTTAAGTATCCAATTTAAATTTATACAAATCCCCTTTTACGACAGTGAGCGAACACTTCGTTAAATTATTAAATGGTTTTTCGGCGAAATCAGGATATAGATTAAGATCAAAAATGTGCCTTGCCTAGCCAGTGCAAAAATTTAAAACGTGTCCTTCCATTAGAAAAGAAATTATATAGGTATAAACTATAATAATTAAATAATAGTTTCCTTGGTGATTCCGTTTTTACCGTATTGATTACACCAGCGTCGTATTGCTCGTGTTGAGTGCACATTTATTTCCAAGGCCTTTTTAAAAATATTGTAAGAATTTTAATCACCGTTCTCGGAAAACCAACACGTTTTACAGTGAAAAAAGCGTGAAAAGTGCAGATTCATCGTAGAATCCCTTTTCAGCTTGTAAGCATTCTTGAATAACGCCATATCAAATTAGCCTCCTTCTTATTGAACTATTTATTTATTTTTAAATTAAATCATTAAGTTATGTTCAAAAGCGAAGTTTTGACCGCTTCGATTCACAAGCACGCACAGAAAAAGGGGCCTCACAGAAAACAAAGCACCATCAAGCACGAAGCAACTTGTTTCCTCCCTTTGGCCCCGGGCATTTTTACCTTCCAATTTACTCGAACGGACGAATTGTTGGAAAAGCCTTCTCCTCTCCTACACTAAATCAAACACTACCCTTAACACCCGCCTATTAGGGCATTTTACGGCTTATTAGATTTATTATCTTTTTTATTGCACGGATTTGCCTTGAAAGAAGCCGAGATTCCAGGCAACTTTGAATACAGTAACGATAGTTTATGACCGACCTCTCTCTCTCCATTTCTGGTGTAAATCAAATAAGAAGCAGTAATGAAAATAATATTAAATTAGTTCAAAGTATAGCGAAACACGGGATGATGCTTCTAATATAAAGTAACTTTACTGGTAAGTTTAACGAATGATATAATAATTTTAGCTTAAAAGCCCTATTGTTTATAATTTGGATTATTTAATCGTAAAGCGCAAACAACTGTTATTCCATTGTAATGTTTCAATTTTATTGCCTGATTATTATTTTAACATTTGTTTATTGTAATTACCGTCAGTAGGTGGTGCGTTAATTATCGAAGTTATGTAATATAATCGTTTTGGATAATTACGTTATGAGGTTTACTCTGCGAAAAAAATTGCAGAACATTATGAAACTGTTTACTACATTTTTTCTATGATAAAAGGGTTTTAAATATGTTAATTCTAATTTTTATCTCAACCAAAATCTTACATAAAACGAATAATTAATTGAAATAAATTATAAATTATAATGTACATACTCTCAATTTTTTACTCTTTCTAATTAAGAACTGTTCTACTCTTTCAACTATTTTTCGGATAATATGTTAATTTTGTTTGTTCGTTTATGTGTCCTTCTCTCTCTCTCTCTCTCTCTCTCTCTCTCTCTCTCTCTCTCTCTCCCTCTCTCTCTCTCTCTC
>CM077103.1:17303206-17345050 GCA_039619505.1 Cimex hemipterus | reverse complement strand
GAGAGAGAGAGAGAGAGAGAGAGAGAGAGAGAGAGAGAGAGAGAGAGAGAGTGATGGATAGACAGACAGAGGGTGAGCAGAAGGGAGGAAAATAAAAAACGGATCGCAAGAGATAAATAGGTAGATAGATGGGGTGAGAGAGCTACTTAGTACTTTGATGATTTTAAATGTTTGCACAAGTAGAAAATTATGGAAATTTGTTGTCAGTCGAGTGAGCACAACTTAACATTTTCGTAAGGGACTTCTTTCCTCTCATCGTCAGTGCACAGCTAAAATTAACCATTACTGGAACCTAGTGCATTTATTACTGCTTTTTTTACATTTGCTTAATTTAATTTTATAAATAAAAAATTTAAAAGAACAAAATGGAATAGCAGCAGTTACTAACATAAGCTTTTACTTACCAATAAATGTAAAATAATTAGGTTCTTGGTAGTAATATGTTTCCCTATTAAAATAAATACATAAATGTGGACTGAACTTTTGAAAATTTAATATAAATTGTAGTTGATGATGTTTTATATCATGGCTCTACATTACTTTTGTCTTTACTGCTTTTTTAATTTGTGTTTTATTGAACAACTGGCATACTTGTCCCTATTTTTAATTTATCTTTTATTAGTTAAAATAACCAGGAAAAAAAGTGTTGTTCCCATTTGTTTTATCTACAATTAAATTTACCTCAAATTTGAAAATTAGAAAAAATGATTAGAATGCTATTAAACAAGCTTATCAATTGTTTCTTTGTCATTACCTTGGAATAATCTTAAAGATTTATTTCCACTTTTAAATGGCATTAAATCAAAGAAGGTTTTTTTTTAATTCATTCGATAATCAGGTTAAAAGTAAAATACAAGTGTTCAAGTGCGATAAATTAGTCTTTTTTTAAAGATAAAGGTAAATGTACAATATAAATATATTCATAAAGAAGTTTTATTAATTATTTTAATTAATCCTTATGTACATATATTACAACATTTAAAACAATTAATAATAATTTTAAAAAGATGCACACAAACAATGCTGTTTGTGACTTGACTCGATATTTGATTGATAGCAATCAATTTTCAAACTAACTTGTACTTTATTTCACTTATACGATTATACTTATTTTTATACGCTTATATTTATTGCATGTTTTTTGTAAAGATTTTTAGTTGGGACATGACTGGACTTTAGTTTACTACTGAAAACCCTAAGGTGTTTGGACTGTCCTTGACATTTTTAGGAATTTGTTATTTTATTATGCCAATAAAACTGTTTATTAAACAATAATTCCAGAATATGATTACTTATTTGAATTATAATTTAATTTTAAATCAAATGTTAATCAAAATGTATTTGTAGAACCCAATGATTTTAAACGATTTAAATAAATTTTCATAAAGATTTAGTTAGCTTCTATTGTATCGGTTTCCATAACCACGCTTGTTATCATCCTTGAATTCGTCCATTGCTCTTTGCCTATTGAGCTCCATTTGGTCGTCTCTGTCTTCGCGCGCTTCCTTTTCCCTGTTTTCACGTTCTTCCTCATCCCTCGGGCTGATCCCTTGAGACGCCATCGCCATTAAGCTGGTGCTCTGTTTTGACGGGTCGGGAAAAATCCCATCGCGAACCCTTTTGTCATAGAACTCCTGAACGGTCATTGTGGGCAGACTCGGGTAGCCGGCTCCATAAACCGCCTTTTGGACCTCATCTTTTGTTATAATGACCGGCATCAATGGCTTCGGTGGAGGGATCTTCCCTCGCCTCTTTGTGTCTTCACTACTGGCCAACGAGTCATTCTGAAAATTAAACAAACATTTGAACAAAAATTCAATAAAATTTATATAGTAATGAAATACTTTGGCATTGTTCTTTATGTGTATTAGAATTTTCTTTTCCGACTGCAAGCAATCCAACTCTTCTTCAGCCTTACCGACGTAAGATTTAATAAGTTTAAGATAATATTCTCTTTTAACTTCTTCATCGACATTAGGACTTTCTACTGCTTTTAACAGCTGCACCAACTCTTCCTCTAGCGCCTTTTCCTCTTTGTACCTCTGAATTTTGTGCGCTCGGTTTTTGGCGGCAGATAATATGTCAAAGGTGCATCGCTTCTGTGGTGGCGACTGTTCAGACTGAATAATTGCTTCAGGGGCGGGTATGTCGACATTGGATATCTCATAGTCGTTACACCTTTGCAAAAAGTCTCTGAAATACGTGTCTCCCGTTTCGACGATCTCTATTCTGTTCGAGTTGCCTGTTAATTTAAGCGCTAACGAGCCAAGCAGTGCTGGCAAGAGGAAAAGGCGCAGATTCTCGGTGGCAATCTCGTCCACGTTTTCATTCGTGCTAAATATCCCAACAGCGGATGTCAGCCGAGTCGCCTCTTCAAAAATCCTCATCGCCTGTTTGACTTTGTTCTAAAATAAAAGGAAACAAATTTAAACTAGATATATTGATGAAGACAAGAAAATGTTTAACAAAAATTACATTGTCGCTTCTGATAATCCTGATTGGATTTGACTGTAAGAACCCATTCACCACCTTTTGTATTTTGTGAATAATTCATCGACCGCGACACTTTTAAAATTTGTAACATGTGTGGTCATAATGTCAATAAACTCCAAAAAGTACGAATATGAGAAAAGTAACAATCAGACCAACTACTGACAATGGTGAAATTTTTTATTTTGACAGGCAAAAATTGTGACAAGGAGCATGCATATAACAAAACCAGCATTCTGATTGACATCTACTTGGTAAAGAGCATCAAATTTGATCATCCCATTCAAGGAATTGGAATTCCTGCCTATTCACTCTCGCATTGAGTATCATACGTATTTTGGTATTTCATCACCTTCACCAATAAGTCTGTGTTTGTTATCAATTATTCTTATTTATAAATTTGTAATATGTAAAAGGCTCTAGGTTAGCGCTCCAAAACTTAGATTATTGTTAAAGTCACATACTGTCTGTCCAATGGTTATAGCAAAATTGCCTTGATTTTAGCAGTCCAACAATTATTATCATTCAAGGTTGTTCAAGATAATCAAGGTTTGTCACATATTACACAAGTTGTTTTCCATCATTAAATCATGCATTAAATATATTTTATGATATTGAGTTTAGATCTTTTTTTTTACTACTCTACTCTCTCTGTCTTATATTTTTATACATATGTTTGTTATTTTGTCACTTGTGTTCTTTTCTAAGTTATAGTTTATAATCAAAGAGGATCAACATTCATCTCACCAAAATATCACAAAAATTGTTTTCTATCAATAAAATCACACATTGACCAATATTTTATGATAATCAGTTGAGTTATGAGGGTTAAGAGTATGAAGTTCGGACGCCTCTGATTTTCCTGGTTTGTCCATTCTCACTGGTATCATGCATCATTCGATATTTCATGAACTGTGTTTTTGTAATTGTTTTATAAGTTTCTAAAAAGGGATGTAAGTTAAGGATTACACTATTGTCAAAATAACCCATTTTCTGTCCACTAATGATATTGAAACGCCACATTTTGACAGGCCAAAGCAGTGAATGAATTCAGACCGGGATGAACTGAACTGTTCATGCTGTTCATCCCTTCAAAATATTTCATTTTCTATCAATAGAATCATACATTAAATAATAATATTAAGAAATTGGGAGATGGGGGTCTGATGTGATGTACGTTTCAGAAAAACATTTTCTTTGCAGTGCCAATGTTTCAATCTTTATTGAGATCATCTTCAGGGCTCAAAGTGTTTGTCTTCTGTGTAATTGTGCCACTCTTGTGCATCATGTTGAGATGCCACGATAAAGAAAATGTTTTTCTGAAACCTACATCACACCAGACCACATCTCACGATTTCTCAACAATTATCGTCTAACGGTCACTAATCACCACACTATAATATTAAGTTGAGGTCTGAGAGTTAAGAATGTTTAGTATGGTTGTCTCTTCTCATCCTAGTCTGTCTATTCCCACTAGGATTGTTTTATTTCGTCCGTTGTGTCTTGTAAAAATTATGGCAATTACGCAATGCCCCATTTTGACAGACCGAATGTAGACCAGGACAATCAGTAATTTATCAAATATAGTTTATCACTTCAAAATCTCAAAAGTTGCTTTTCTGACAATCAAATATTGTGCAGGCTGGCTGGGGGTTAAGAATAAATATAGTTCAATCATCTCTGATCATCCTATTTTGCCTATTCTCGCTGGCACTGTCTATTAGACATGTTTGTGGGACTGTACGTTATAATTAAGTTTATGAAATGTGAAGGGATGTCGTTGGAATCCATAGAAGTACATTATTGTCTGGATAACCCACAACCCGTCCGGCACTGACAAAAGCCAGCGAGGGAAGGCAGACCAGGGTGACTTATGTTCATTGACCAGTACAGAAAGGATAGATATATCGTTATGTAGACGAAATTATTGAGAATAGACAGACCAGGATGACATGAGATGATATACAATAAACAAAATGTCAATTTATTGTGCAATTGCACGTTTGCTTCCAAATCACACAATCACAATCTGAAATGGGATAAGTTGTAAAATATTAATGGCTAAAGAATTTTTTGTTACGCTGGTAGAATGTGTCGGTTTTCAGCCCAAGAGCTCATTAATACTAAAGTACAAGATGCTGCTGAATTTAACATAAATAACTGGAAGAACAGGCTAAGTACTTTTATGCAACGCTTCCTTTCTATTCATTGCGTCAATCAGCTTTAGGCAAATTATTATAAATAAACTGATAAAAACAGACCTGAACGCATAAACTATTGGTCGGTTCGTCCGTGTTGTGGACGAACTGAAATAGTTTGAACCCTTCGTCGAACAGTTCCAGCAGTTTTTTTTCGTCATTTTCGGCTCCTGCCATTTAAAAGCGTCGAAGCGGCTTGCAAATAGAAAAAATTGTGTTGAAAAGAAAAGAAAAAACAAAGAGTTTCACAGATTCTATTAATAAAAACGAGGTTTTTGGTAGCCAGGTAGTAAACAACTACTCACAGGCAGCCTCAGCCCTCACGCTGGCCAACACGCTCACACGCCCTTCAATCGTCATTGGTAAATTTTTAACTTTGTAAAATGAAAAAGTAACTTTAAAAAAATATTATATAAATAATGAAGCTTTTGTTTTATTTCTATATCACTCTATTTTCTATATATATCTATATTTCCAACACGAAAGGGTCCTATATAAAGAATTGTAAAGTATCTACACTTTCCAACTGGAAATATTTTGTTTGTTCGGTATTCAAGAGAAATCAATTAGAAAATTTATTAGCTTATTATTTAAAATTTGACAGGATAGCCAGATGGAAGTTTACTCTTTTTTAGTTATATATTAAGTACACAAAATTACAGTTGATGACAATAAAAACTCACAATTCATCAACTCTATCTTTCATTTAATTTAAAAATCAATATTTATTTGTAAAATAAGTTAAAAAACAATCTCAAAAAGTTTATTATTCCGAACAACATTGCTTCTGATTAGATCAGTAGTTATCAATTTGTTAATATATCAAAATTGTATTTTGGACGCTATGCCTATATGTACCAAGGCCTTTGGCAAAATTGATCGTAACATACTTATTAAGAAGCTAGAAATGGAGTATCTGTAATCTACAGCTTTGACTGCACATAATTTATCTGCTCAAAGCCAAAGTTAAAATGAAGTCTTTTAGATCTCTTCCCTTTTCCATTTTATCTGGTGTACCACGAGGCTTCCATCTCGGTCCTTTTCTCTTTCTCCTCTTCATTAATGGCATTCACCTTGTTGTATCTGGTACTGTTTCTTCTATTCGCTTAACACCTAAAAATATATACAATGTTGTCTACCTTTGAGTGTAGGAATTTACAATATGCTGGTGACACAAATTATTCTTAAATAATTCTAAACATTTTACTATAACTTTGTCTTCCAAAAATCTCCATTTTCCCACTTTTATACCATTAATCACAGCTTGTTAACCAGAGTAACTTATATTAGCATCATCTTTGATAGTTATCTTCCTTTAAGCTACATTTACAAGAAATCAAAAATCATTTCTTTAAAATGAAACTTCATCATACAAAGTATCTATCAGTTCCAAAATACTTCTTACTATGTCCATCTATATAAATCACTTGTTTGATCTATTTGTATACCTCAATCATCTGAAATCTTCTAACACTGATGTTACAGCCGTACACCATCGGTCCGAGCCGCGATTACCGACATGTTGACAATATCGGAATTAACTTGCCGATAACAGAACTGTTGATATGACTCAGACTTTTCTTACTTTTGCTCGAGCCTTTGTCGGAACTACTGCGTGACCTGCTGCTGCCCGCATCTACCTTTTTTTTTCTGCTGAACGCCTGCCGCCACATCAACACTTTGTTTGATTTACATTCTGCCGGCTAAGCAGAAACTTATCCGGCCCGGAGGACCAATTTGTTGGGGCTTCAGCGACCTCGTTAGGGTCGAGGTATATCCTTACCGGATTTTGAACAAAGGGAAAATAAAGAAAAGCGCTGGGTAAGTTTCTGCTTTTATTTCACCGAAATACCTAACAAATACATATAAAATACAGTGCCGTAAAGGACAAAATTAAATGGCTTACTCGCACAAACTAAACAAAAAAAGGTAGAATTGTCAAATACAAATAAAATGAAATAAAATTTCAAAGAAAATTTTAGAAGAAAGAAAAAAAGGCGGAATGTAAATCAAGCGAAGCGTTGACGTGGCGGGAGGCATTCAGCAGAAAAAAGGCAGATGCGGGCAGCAGCAGGTCACGCAGTAGTTCCGACAAAGGCTCGAGCAAAAGTAAGAAAAGTCTGAGTCATATCAACAGTTCTGTTATCGGCGAGTTAATTCCGATATTGTCAACATGTCGGTAATCGTGGCTCAGACCTAAGGCGTACGGCCGTAACAACTGATATAAAACTTCTTCAATTGTTTAAAATAAATTCCTTCATGCATTATATAAAATAAAACAGTCACAATGATACATGCTCTCATGATCCCATTAAATATTGGGTTGTCCGGAAAATAATGCAGGATTTTAAGTTTTCATTAAAAAAAATCTATATAAAATATTCTGTTTACGTTTACAGGATTACTCATTTGTATGAATGTCAACACTTATTAATCCTCTTCCAAATGATATTGTTTGTTTACCTCTGTAGCATTCCGCTACTTGGAAATAATTCAGTCATCCTTATAATGTCAAAGCGAGAATTTCGTACGATTTTCTTTTACGAGTTTAAACTCGGCCGAAGCGGAGCCCAAACGGCTAGAAACATTAACCAAGTCTGGGGCGAGGGTTGTGTTAATGAGTGCACTGTGCAAAGGTGGTTTAAAAAATTTCGGGAGGGAGATTTCAGCCTTGAAGATGAAGAAGGTCGTGGAAGGCCTTCCTCTCTTAATGATGATGTTCTGCGATCAGTGGTGGAAGAAAACCCCAAAACAACTGTTCGAGAACTTGCAGAGCAACTCAAAGTCAGTAAAACGACCGTCGCTGACCACCTCTTTGGTCAATCGGAAAGGGCCCATTTTGTTGCATGACAACGCTCGACCACATGTGTCACGTGTAACGTCACAAAAATTATTGGAGCTTGGCTATGAAACTTTGCCTCACCCACCCTACTCTCCGGACCTCTCGCCTACTGACTACCATTTTTTTAGACACCTGGACCACTACTTACAACACATAATATTCAAAAATCAAACGGAACTGGAAAATGCATTTATTGACTTTATCAATTCTAAAAATTCTGAATTCTACTCAGACGGAATTAATAAGTTACCAACACGTTGGGAGAAATGTATTGAGAGTATGGGAAATTATTTTGATTAAAGAACATTGCTTTAAAGCAACTAGTTTCTTTTTTTTTTTTGTTTAATACCAAAATCCTGCATTATTTTCCGGACAACCCAATATTCAAAATTTTGTGCCATCTTAGCTGCAGGAGAAAGTATTTTGAGATGATTTTTATTTTCAAATTAATTAATAATTGTATAAATTATGCAGAAATTCTTGGTATACTCCAATTTTATGTACTTCCTTTCCACCTCTGAAATCAGAAAATATTTTTTTATTGAATATACAGGAAAAATTTTTGCATGATGCAATACAGTGCAATACACAATGCAACAATGCAATACAGTTATTACATAAATCAATGCTTCTTTTTCCTCATTAAAATGTTACTTAAAGCATAATAATTTTATTTAGATTAAAAAAAAGAAACTAAAAATGTACTATGCATGCAGTTATAATGCTTTATTACATTATTTTTAAATATTTTTTTTGAATAATTCCTAGTCATAATAACTATTTAGACAGGGTGTTTACTTAAAATTTTGTTATTTTATTTAAAATAATTTTATTAACTTTTTCGAAGTAATACACTATATGTACTAAAAATGCCTACGTATCACATTTCCAGGCCTAGAATTAAATCAACATTTTAAAAACAAAAAGTAAATTATATATAAAAAATATTAAAGATATCATTCGTTTAGAACATACATACAACGTATAAAATATAATATCAAAGAATATATTAATATATAACTTCACTAAATTCTCATGGTACACTTGACCAATGAGTATCCTACAATTAAGGTTTTCAGATGAGATAAAAAAGTGAATGGCACGAGGGGGATTCGAACCCACGATCTTCAGTTAGATACGCTGCTGCTCTATCATTTGAGCTATCGTGACCTTGATCACTCGGACACCAACCTCCCATTCTCAATCACAATTGGCCGCAGACCACAAAATTAGTGAATTTAATTATCACAATGTTGAATATCAATTTAATCACCTACTCTTGAGTTTGCAAATAGGACATTATTTTTCTACACCAAAAAGCAAAGCTTCGCCGATTTACTTGAAGATGTACTTTATGTTTTTGTAGCATCGCCAAGATAGCCGTACCGACGGACACCACATGGAGCCAAGTCAGGACGAGGCAAAAGCATCAGGATGTTAGTAGTCTCGACCTTTAAAATAAAAGTGTTAATTACTAATTGTAATCATATATCTTTAACCATATGCAATTTTTTGAATTGAACTTACTGAATTTATTAATATTCTATGTATGTATCGTATTTGATTTTCTTTACCAATCCAATCACATTAAGACAATTAATTCCATTTGAAAGGGTATTGGAAATCTTTCATTTCCAAACTTTATTCACTTTTTCTCTATTTTATTAGTAGTCGCTTGTTAAATCTTGGCTACATAGTCCTTAGTCCTTAAAGTGCATTGCGGTTAATGGGAAGTAAAAAATGAATAACAAAATTAGAATAACATACATAACGTATTTTATTAATGATATTAATGTACACCTAGTACTTACACTAAACATTGCTGAATAAGAACATTTCAATTGCTTTTAATTGAACGAACGGTAATGCTAAACAACAATTCTCACAACAATAACTGCAATTTCACTTGTCTCGCAATAATAATAATTAATAATAATATGAAGGCACAAGGAAAAACTAAAACACTTTATTTTTATATTTCTTTAAATTTCTTGGAATAATATGGAATATTATAAACAGCTTAGAAGACTAATTGATTAATTTCCCAGGTACTTTCTTTCCCCAGTTGTCTTATATTGAACTGGTTTTTTTCTCTTCTTTTTATGATATTTAGAAATGTTGATAGTAATTTTTAAAAAAGTTAAATTAAATTAGGTAATACCCTATACAATAAATTAAGATTGCTCTCCTGAACACTAGTGACATTAAGTCAACTATTTTTTTTTAATATATATTCTTACTAATTAGCTCATGAACCACATTAATACTACTTATCCACTTCTTAAGATAATTTTTTTTATATAAAAGAAGATATAATTTTTTCTCAAAAGTACAACATATTAATTTAATTCTTAAAACTATATGCATTTTTCAAATGCGATACTACAGTATATTTGGTGTATCCCCAAAAAGACAGTCCATAATTTAATTTGTATTTTTTTAAATAATTTTTTTAATGGTATTCCAACAAGTAAAACTGGATCTCACATCGAATAAAATACAACTTACTCATTTTCTACTATATTTTCAAGGAATGTTAGACATTTGTAATTCCTGGCACACTTATTATACTTACAATAACTATTCAATTTTTAGTACTCTTAATATGTTCTTTATTAGATTAATAAAAGCCCATTGCAATATTATATAATAGATCACAGTGAAGATGGAAATTGGATAATAAAAAGGGCAATGCCGCTTTCAATTTTGACAAGGCATGAATTTGATTGTTATTTGATTTGAAAACCAGGGGATGGTGTATTTATGTCAAAAATCCATACACAACTGACACCAAAATAATTTAGCGATTTCTTTACAACTTTTATCGTTATAAAAATAATTCAATCATCAAAAGCTTACTATAACGATATCTATTGGAATAACAGTAGAAATAAATTAAAGATGCAGATGCTACCAGCACAAAATAAAAACTATTGTTATAAACACACGATGCACAAAATTATAACAAATTTTCCTTTAAATAACGTGACTAGTAACTAAACAGATTAAATTCTATGAAATCCGTATTTAAACAAAGCATTAGAAAAACTTTAATAAGCACTGTTTTCTAACAACTAACAAAAAAATATTAATAATTCAGTCTATAATTAAAAAAAAATTGAATTTATATTTTTGAGAAATTTGTTGAGACTAATGATAAAACAGATTGCGATTACAATACGTTTAAATTACTGTAGAGAGCTTGACAATATATAATTTAAATAAAATAATATGAAACCCACTTATTCAGCATGTGTTAGGCAATTTTACAAAAATATAAAAATTGGTTTTGTACTGCAGCAATTGGCAAAGGGTAAAAAGTGCAAAATCTACCTCACCATAACCCCTTTGAATTGAATAAATTGTCGACTAAATTAATCAAAACGCGATCATGTCTGATTTCACATTCAATGATGAATTTTGATCTGGCTTGAGTTAAGAACGATTTGATCACAGGTTGTTGATACTGTTCAAACTGGTGACAATTTATTAACGCAGGATTTCAAGAAATGTTCACCATGGCATAAGGGATATTTGAAAATGTTATTGCAATATGTACTTTAGGCCGTTTTCCGGAAAATTCTACATGGTCCCGGTCCTTAGCACTGTCAAATTGGGAATGTTGTCATCACAGTTGAGAAATTCCCACGCCGAACTCTACAAAACGCACCCCACATCCAATGACAAAAACTTAAGCCTAAAATTGAAATTTTCTTCACAACTTATAAGTCTATTTGGTGTGCATTATCTATTAAATACAATTTTGTGCTAGTTTATTTGAGTTTTCATTATAAATTAATGTAATACGCTGATAGCACGGAGAAAACTTGATTTTTTAAACATAATTTTTACTGTGAATATGATTTAATTTGTTTCTACTGTCATCACAATATTTTGAACACACCTATAAAAATTTACAGTACATTAAATATCTGTTTGTGATACATTCAAATTCAATCATTTTTAACCTATACGCAAGTATTTTTTATATAATATTAAAACAATTGATTAATTGATAGCAAAAAGTTATAAAATAATTCTTTTAAGGGTTAAAGGGAATTGATAAAAACATTTATTATGAACCTCAAACCTATGGGCAAGATTTTTTCCTTAATTGACAGACATTTTTGAATTTATCTAAGGTAACATTGTACAAATTAATGTGCCAAATTAAGTGATGAGCAGATTTCCTAGTCTGTCATACATTTGGAAAGTGTCCCCAATTTAGTGAGCACAATTGTAAACCCCATAGTTCAACTTACACTAAATGTCACACACTTAAGAGGCTGGCAATGACTAAAACTAATCGAATAAATGTCTAAATAGCATATTATAGAAAAAAAAAGTTACAATATATATAGTATAAAAAAAAATTATACTGAACTATTAAAGTTTGAGTGGGGAGGGGGTCGGTAAAAACTAAAAATGTACTTCAAAAAAACACTGAGCGAGATTTTCAGACGTTGAGAGCTGCAATTAAGAGAAAAAGAAAAACCGGCCTTTTTACCAAACCTTACAACTAATAAAACATATTTTAAAATAATAACAACCTTTAAAGAGCTCATTTTAACAACTTAAGTACGACTGAAATGAGCAACATTTTATTTTAAAGCTGTGTAATAAATACAAAATAGATTTAGACATTTATTTAGTGGGCGTTAAAAAAAAAAAAAAAAAAAAAAGTACTGTAGTAATAACTTAAAAAAAGTAGTCCAATAAGTAAAAATGTAAATATACGGAGGTTAAAATTTACTTATTATATATACAACAATGTTTTGTAAATAATAAAATTGGACTTTTTTTTTACCCCATTTTAACTCTTGGCAGAACTAACGTAGTTTCATATTTCTTCTTCTCTCATATTTTTCCCTTTTTCTCTCTGATTTATATGTATATAAAATTATATATAATATTGTTATATAATATAATTATTATCATATTATATATATTTTTATGTAGAATATATACTTAATATATATATACTTATGAAGTAATATTAAAGTTGGTTATTTCCCATGGATAGTGGCAGGTGGTCTTTGGTGTTTTTTTTTTTCTTATGCAAAATACATGACTTTCTTTGTATCAGCATGTACTGTGATGGCCCTGGCCATCGCTCCAGGAGTCCTGTCCTCACTACAGCCTGACTGATGAGATCCTTCACCACTGGAAATAATAAAATGAAACAACCATGTAGTTAAATATTGGTGATGTTTAGAGAGAGAAAAAAATATATTGTCAGACTTTCTCAAACGGACATGTCTAATAACCAGACATCCCCTCGTACACAGACAAATTTTATTTTCCCAACAGTAAAACACAATAAAACAATTTATATTACCTGTCGTGTTCTTTCTCAACGAGGTGATATCTGGCTCTGAAAGCGACAAGATGGGCATAGTACGCTGGAGCGGGTATGGAGACAGACCGCGTACACCTAACGTAAGTATGACAGAGCTGGTACGTGAGACATTGCAGCTCGTCCGAATCGAAGTGGTTGTCATCCCACAGGACGTGATAATGTGACGGCCGACTCGTCCCCTGTAACAAAAACGTTTCGTTACCACTGTAAGATAAAAAAGATTTGACTCGTTAATACCTGAATTCCTTGATGGCTGCAAAGGTAAAAGTCAAACTCAGTCGGATGTGTAATGCCAACATCGACTGTTGTCCCTGCAGGAATGTTTCCTGATTTCCCGCTTTGTTCTTTCTTGTCAGCACAAAACAATCTAAAGAAAAAAATTATTGTAATTTTTATTTATTTATTATATTTTATATCTTTAAAAAATTATTAACCTTGTGTGATGTCGTTTTTGTACGACGATGAAAGTTATTCCAGGCTTGTAATCTCCTTCTAATTTAATACAGGCTTCCCGAATGGCAGTAAGTTCATGTTGAAGTACCTAAAAACAAATTAATGATTTAATACCAACTGTGGTTTTAAATTGTATCTTTAATTAACAAAATAATATTTACATGTAAAAATTGGCCTTCCGAAACACCATCTCTATATAAAATAATCCTATGAGGTTTATATCCTCCAGTACTCTTATAAAACATAATCAGCAACTCCCTAAGGGGAAAAAAAATTGAATAATGAAACGTAGCAGATTATAATTTTCAAAAATTGGCATGGCTTATTAAAATCCCGTACCTGACCATCGAAGACAATTCCTGTATGATTTCTTGTCTGTGTTGTTGAACGCGAACAGTAGCAGCATACCTGCTCGGATGGGCGTCCATCGAGCCGACAACAGCGGCAATCGAAGGCTTCTTGTTGTCACCCGCCGGAGGGTGGGTGACATCGGCGCCAAGGAAGATGACGGGTTCGTTGAAAACCTTAGGTCTTATGCTCGGAACAAGAATACTGTTAATGCCGCCAAGTTTCACGTTGATCTTGAGGCAAAGGTTCGACAGAGTCTGAGGCGATGTCTTGTTAACATTTTTCGCTTGGACGCACTGTGTAGCCATTCCTAATACTGTATCGCCTACTCTCTTAACCTCAGCTATAATAAAACAATAATAATTTATATTGCATATTGTTTGGGACTTAAAAATATTAAAATTACCATAAACTGGGGTCTTTCCTGGAAGTACTACAACTACAAGTTGTAAAGCTTGGAAAGTTGATTTTAGGTAGCGAAACATAGGTTCCACTTGATCAGGTCCAGTGGCATATTTACCTAAAAAAAACATAAATTTAATGTATGTTTAGCATGCTACAACTAGCATAATTTTTAAAAGTTTTCATTTTTCTTTTGCTCAAATTTAATTAATAATTGATTTTTCAATTATTCAGTTTTGTGTTTGGAAGCAATGTTGATTTTGTCATTATTGTTTATATACCCTAAAAATGGATTTGAGTTGAGGTGTTTTTATTTGTCAGTACCATTCGTGATCTCACATTTTTACAAGGTGTTTTGTTTAATTTAAAAATGTAAGACAAATTAGCGCATTTTTGTCACTTAATGGTTTTTTATTGCATTAAAGGGAAAACTGCAGCTCAAACTGCTAGGAAAGTTTGCGAAATGTATGGAAATGGCAATTTAGGAACCTTCCGCCTTGAGTGGTTTGCTCGTTTCAGAAGAGGGAATTTTGATTTAAAAAACACAAAACACTTTGGCAAAGCAGGACATGTCCAGATAATCCGAAAATTTATAATTTTATTAGGATCATTTCATAAGAACTACTTTTAAAAAATTAATTAATTTAAAAAAATAAATAAATACAAATAAAAAAACCACATGCGAAACATACTATTATTCTTTTTGTTTCGCAAAAAATTTATAAGTAAAAAATACCTGATAAAAATTACATAAGAAAAAACTAACATATGAACCACACGACATAGCAATTTCTAGTACTTTAGAAAAGTATATACTTTTTTTCATTTTATTTTTATTTATTTAATCTTTGATCGTGTGATTAGCGGAAAGCCGATTTGGTGGCCTTTACAAATTTTGAACGATGAGTTAAAGAAAAGTATACATATATTGAGAATTATGAAAACTTTATAAAAAATATTTTAACCAACAGGTCCGGATAAATGGGTTCCACTTTATTCTCAATGAACATGTTTGGTGCATCCTTGTTTTCAATTTTCTCCTTCCCAGACTGCAAAAATTTCTTATTCCTAAAAACGTATGGCTCTTTGCAGACAAACAATACTGGCAAAAGGTGAAAAAATGCAGGGTTTTTTTTTTTTTTTTTTTTTTTTTTTCAGTAAAAGTTATGGAGTACTTAGCGACATAATGATAAAGGATGGACAATTACGATACTTCATGACCTGTATGCAAGTCATCAATCGCACAGGTTGAGCCAGTTAGGCCTTCACATTGAACCTAATAGGAAGTTCTCTATTTCCCATCATATCAGCTGCATTGTTAAAAATCTGAATTACAGATGACATTACCACCGCATCACTCAAATTCACGCTTCCGTATTGTATGCAAATTATTAATTACTTTAACATTTATATTCGTTCAAAATCCAATACACTTCTAATCAATATGAGAGAACAATATTCTGCGATTAACCGCTTTTTACAAAATCTCACAGAATTAAAATTTAAAAGGTATTTTAATAAATGAGTTACTTACAAAAACAGGGTTGACCGATTATAGGCATTCCAGCATCATTACTTATTTTTTGTAATTGTTGTGTAAAATTCCTAGAAAAAGAAAATTGATTGAAATAATTTAAATTGATAAAAGATTAAAAGGGCATACCTTAAAGCGTCTTCCCTGACGGTTCGTTGTGGAGCGAAACACGCAATAGCCCAAACGCGAATTTCAACTCCTGTGAAAAACTGTTTTCCCCTCATGTCCCAAACGCCTTGGTTTGGCAGTGCCTGCTGTTTTGTTGAAAGGATACCCTGGTAGTCCTAATACATAAATATACCAGTTAATTTCAAAATAAAACACCTACCGAACTCTAAACTAAAACAAGTACAATTTGACTAGGCAGGTTTGGCGCCCTCCCACCGTACTGCAATTTTGGAGGGGGAAGGACTCGTCCCCTGACTTCCATCATGTTGTTTGAAATAGCCAGCCCAAACTCCTGCACGTAGGCGTCATTGTTGAAATCTGCTCTCCGAACAAGATTGTTTATCTCCCTTTCCCTGTCGGGAGCAGATCTTGCTGTCGCTTTGATCATAGTTGATGTCTGCATATCAGTCAACTTTTTAATACATCTTTGACCTGCCACTATGTTGCAGACCTTGAAAACACATACAAGTTAGTTTTATGTACATTTTTGTATATATATTAAGTAGGAGAAAATAGTACTTCTAGAGGGAGGTAGGTGTGTTTGTGCTCTTGACCGACTTGTAGACAGGGTAAATGAGGATACCTCAATTTCATTTTGTATTTATCTAAGAAATACTTGGCCACAGTGCATTCGACAGTCTGTCCATTTTCAAGTTGTAAAGGAAAGCTAAAATTGCAATAAATGATATTTATTTATGTTTGAATTATATTTGAACTAAAACAAAATCACTTTTGCTACATACGATTGCATTTGTGCAGGTCTCCTTGTGACATTACAAACTCTATATTTTCTCCTCATTGTACCGCAATGAGTTATTTCTATTTTGAGCCCTTTGATTTCTTTCGTGAATTTAACCCTCTGTGAGTCCGTGAGCGGTTTCCGCTGTTCGTTTATATCCCGGATGTCCAGGACTTCGCACATGAATTCTATAACGGGCTGGGCTTTGTAGAACGCCGTCGCGGACACGTCAATGTTCAGCATCATCTTCCACTGTGAGGGCCTCACCGACTGATGGAAACCGAACCAAACCTCCCGTCCGCCCCCAAGAGGATGATAATAGCCATCAGGAGACGAGAAAAATGATCTGCCTACAGGCGTGTACGTCATCGAAGGCAAATGCCTCATAACCACATCTAACGCCTGTCAAGAAATTTAATGATTAGCCAATAGAAAATATTTAAAAAAATAAAAACTAGATACTCGCCATAATTGCATCATAAGGTATTTGTCTTGTGCGCCCCTCTAGAGCTTCTTCTAAGGCAAATAAAGAAACTTGTGCCATCCATTTAATAGCTACCCTGAATACCCTGTCTTTGCCTTCTCCTGGTAATGTGACCTTTAAAAAAAAAAAAAAAAAAAAAAAAAATTAAACTTATATAATTAAGTTATTGAGTATGATGAGCACTCTTCGTTCTCCAAGTAAGGAACTGTGACATCATATCCCCTCTGCTCTCTTCACTTTTTTATTCAAGTCCAAGTGCTGTTGAACTTTTTATTTTAATGCTGACGCAACACATTGTTTCTTTGAACTTAAGGCTAAAAGTGAAGAGACGAGTGCTCAAAAAGAACCTGAGTACTGAGTAAAGATAGAGATGAGTATATCACACCCTTAGTACCTCACTCGGGAAAGCAAAAGCACAATATCCCTCACTGTCCAGAGTGTGTGAAGTAAAATACAGCACAACTGAATGTTACTTCCACTACCAATATTAAAGCAAGGAACACACTTATCTGATGCAAATCCAAAGTACCATTTTTCCGAAAGATTTTATTACTCCCGTGCACATCTGTCCATGCTATGCTATGCTACCCCTACCCTACACTCTGCAATCCCCACTGTCCAGATTTTCATCGGGTCGCAATCGAAGACACAAGGACCAGGCACTAATATTTTTATTCAAACTACATGTATTATTGTCATTATATTAAATTACAACATACTTATTTTAAATAAACCAAATTAATTCAGAACAAAAATTCATTCATAAAAAAAATTAAAAATAATTTTAATGGTTTGGTAGAAAAATTGATCAAAACAACGGAATACCATTTGTTGATATAATGCAATTAACAAACAATTTATTACGCTGTTTTACTCATAAAAATTAAATAATAATTTATTTCATGCTTTTGCTAATAAAATTACACCTTTTGTGTCGAATACCGTCAGAACTCACTCATATTTTTGTAGTTTATTTCAAATTAAGTATATGTAATTTTGTTCTTATATTAATTACAACATTTTTATTTTAAAATATAAACGAGATCAAAAATTCTTGAATTTTTATAAAAATTATTTAATTATGTTGGTTAGGCAGAAAATTTATCAAAACACTGGAATATCTTTATTTAAAACAATTAAATTTAACTAAATTTATTACATGGTTATGCTCATAGAATTTAACTAACAATTTAGGTTTTGTTCAAAATAATGCATTAAGAACAAAACAGGTGTAGTGAATGTACTCATTTGTGATATACGCTGTGTACTTATGTGGCGTCCACATGTCATCGGATAGATGTGCACACCCTACCAAAATGTGGCAAGGCGTCATGCAGCATTGCATCAAGTAAGAATGCTCCCAGGTTAAGTAAGGTTCTTGCAGTATAAATTCGCACACACCCAGGCATAAATTTTTACTGAATATATATGCCTACCTGCATATGCTATTTGTTCTTTGTAAAAAATAAAAAAGTAATATTTAAATGTAATCAGCTTTACCTCCAATTCCATTCTTTCATTCCCTATAGATATTGGGTCCCTTGTGTATAGGTTGCTTCTCCCATCAAAAACTGGTTTCAAGTTCCCGAAGATCTTCGAATAAGCGTGAACCATAGTTTCAATAATTTCTCTATTGACCTTCCTCGGGCATTTGTCTGGTTGTATTGATATTTCATAGTGATGGACGAACCCCCTCGGCATCGTTATTTGGAAGTGGTTCGCCCTTAGGACAATCGCCCGGCCTTCACGTCCGAGGTTCGGCCTTCTCGGGCATGTGAACACTAAAAAAATCACAACCAAATATCAATATTGTTTATTCTTACTAAAATTAATACATTCCACAAACGTAATCAAAATATTTAAAACTCATTACATACTATTGGTATGATTTATTACAAAACAACTGTGGAGGAATTCTTTTACAAATATTATAAATTCTTTTATCAGAATGGAAAATAAAATTACATTTAATCAATCAAATACCACAGAGCAAGAATTTAAAAATAATGTACTTTTCAAAATTATAAATAGCATGGCTACCTTTCTCTTACTGGAATGTTGGAATTCAAATAATAACTGTGCTGGCCTCCCAGCCACAAAACAATCAAGCACAATGATTGGTTAAATGGAAAAAAAATCATGAATTTAAAATAATATTCCACAGTGTGAATCATTCGATTTTTAAAATATGATTTAAAGCCATGTTAACCTCATTAGCATAACATGAAAGATAGACAGGTCTTAAAACATTACATCGTCAATAACAATTATTTGGAGGTAATGAGTCTCGTGTGACATAGGTTTAGAAAAACATTTTCTTTATGCTGCCAATGTTTCTCTCTTTATTGAGATAATCTTCAGAGCCTGGGATTTATAAACATCATTTAAATTATATAAATACATGTAGGATGTTTATAAATCCCAGGCCCTGAAGATGATCTTGAAAAAGACTGAAACGTTGGCACAACAAAGAAAATGTTTTTCTAAACCTACATCACACCAGACCGCATCTCACTATTTTCAAATAATCATTAACTAAATGTCATTAAACACCACATATTGTCAATAACGCAAACTCACTTGGTAAATCAGGAGGTTGATGTGGTGGTTGAGGCTGAATGAGTGCGATGGCTCCCGGGGGCACACCAACCGCCCCAGGAGGCGCTGCCCCTCCTGGAGGCCCTCCAGGCGGTCCCACTGGCGGCGCTGTACAATCATCAATAGTATCTTCAGATATTTATTTTAAACTATGACATCCATTAAATTAAATATATGTGTTATTTATTCAAAACAATAATTTTTTAAATATTAAGACCTTTCTTTACTAGAGAAATTTTTGTCAAAATTGTTGATTTGAGAAAAATTGGTCAGGGCTCTAGCATAAAATGAAAACACATTTTTTGCCTTACTTCCTTGCGAAAGGGTAAGTCATAAATGTTCATAGAGGAACAAACTATTTTTTAAAAAATTGACTCAGTTCATTTAAAATAATAATAATAACAACACAACGTACTTTGTTAAGAGACACCTACATTAGCAATACAATGACTAAATAACTAATCAATAATTTTTTTTATAAACACAGAAGGGTTAATACAGTTGTACAACATACTACTTTGATCTCTGCTATTACTACATTATCACAATATAATTAAATACTACAGATTAATTGAAGTAAACAGCTATCAAGATACTGGAGCATTCATTACTAATTAATTTTCTGATTTATTGGCTTGACAAAATTTTGCGACAGCAATAAAAAGAAATATGCAATATTTTAACTTGTATAACAATGATCTAAAATGCATACTTTTCTTATAGATAACGTTATGACAGATAGATTAAGATTTATTTGTTGCCCCCGATTACGTCCAGTTTAACTATTTTTTCAAGTTGTAGTTTCTAATTTGAAAGTCCGTGAGGCCTATCAACATTTGAAAGAATTTGTAGATCGTAATGGTGTATAATTTATTGAAAATAACTTGTCCAAAATCTTATCTGACCAGTAGTAAACAAGCTTATCTTTCCTCTTTCAATTTGTACCATTTTGGTTATCTCCCTTAAAAACAGTATTTTACTTTGAGACGTCAAAACTAAAGATTGTAAAATATACAAAAAAGAGTGTATTTTTATTCATTGGCAAAGAGAAATTAATAAACGAAAAAGAAAGTCATTGAATTGGCAAACAAATTTGTATCAATTAATAAAACAATGTTTTACACTTTCAAATATATTTTTGAGAGCATGCTGTTTTTTATTTTCTTTCTTTTCCGACCATGCGAGGAACAATATAACATGTCTATTTTTAAAATTTATAACAGAAAACAAGATTCTGTAGAGAAAAGTGTCAATCAAATTTAATTTTTTAATATATCAACTTTTTTAATTGAATAAACCAGTTTTATGCACAAATCTCTAAATAATGAAGTAAACAAATGAAAACTAAAAGAAGAAAATATGACAATATTGAATAATACGCTATAATTAAACTATTTGCTAACAAGAGAAACAAGAAATATTAAGAAAACGAACAGATCGGATGAAGTTCTTCAAAAATAAAAAATAAAAAATTTGAGAAAAAAAAATTAAGCATTTACAATAAATAATAAGAACTATGTACACGCCATGCACGATTTTAAAATATTATTTTTTGAAAAAAAAAAAAAAAAATGTTTAAGATAACAAATGCAGGTTAATGCGTGCAAGGGACATACCCAGGTCTTGCGGATCCTGCGTGATAGGAAGTGAGCCCTGACCTGGTGAGGACCAGCCGCTCTCTGCGGTCAACATTAACAATAACAAAAGTTCATCGACAGGGGTTTTAAAAATCAGAAGAAAAAAAATAGAGCGACAAACAGCAAATGAATCATCTCATGCCTCAGTTGCGGCCAAAACATTTATAAAAACACCTTGTTTTTTCATTTGCACATATTTATGCCAATTGTAAACCCTTTGCAAATGAGATGACACTATAAAAAAAAAAGAAATGGGAAAAAAAGAAATTTATATCGAATCGAAGTCTTGACAATGAAAACAGCTTTTAACGAACACGACAATATTCCTTCAATCCACTTTCCAAAAGACATAATTTTATTTGGTTTATTAATTTTGATATATTGTCAAACACAGTAATATATTCATAGACCAAAAGGCCTAATAAAAATAATAAACATTTTTCCAATCTGTTGTTTATTATAACAAGTTGCTGAGTGAAAAAAAAAATAAATAAATAATTTGTGGCCTATTCATCCATTGATAAGAGAAACATTGAAATTCTGCGCTTTTTTTTTAGATATAAATTTTCCGATCCGAAATAGTCTGTAGCTCAGAATTTTAGATATCAGCCTGTATATAAAATTAATGTAAGCATATATATATCACAGAAGGTAGATTATTTTTTTCCAATCCAGTCAGTTTTATATATAAGGAGAGCCGAATCCACATTTTGATCAATCCTCATCGGAAAATAAATGATTTTCTATGACAATATTTATTGAAACATCCCAGCCTTAAAAAAACAATCTTCGAAAATTTCACGTTTAGTTTTATCTCGTTTATTTTGTTAAAAACTAGTGTAAATAAAAATAAGGATACAGAGAAGCAAATATTTAGGAGGCTAATTAAAGAAAGCCTAATGAAAATTCTAAATCCTAACAGAGAAATTTGTGTAAGTTTTAGCAAGAATCATTAATAGATTTGTGTTTTTCTATTATAATTAATGATGTTTCAACTGGGATGTCTGCATCAATCTGTCTGCACGGAAATAATTTGACCTTGAAAGTCGCTAGGATCTTGTATATTTATTGCAAATTCCCAAAAAGGATTCTTTTTTTTTCTTTAAATAGTTATAGTCATTTAATCGTTAAGAGTCATTTATGATCCAGCCTATCTTCTTTTTGTTAAAATGAATGCAAATGGGTGATAAAAGGCATCTAATTTTACTAAGTCACTCTAAGAAATTGATAAATTTCAGTTAATAATACATAAAATAAAATTTCCCCTGTACACCTGCACCATTTCTGAAACTGAATGAAATTAGGTATAAAAAAAGGAGCACACACAAAATGTTCTATATAAAATTACAGTTTAAAAAAAATACTGATAGAGACAATTGTCTTATTGCAACAGAAAATTCTGACCCCCTTCTGACAACTAAAATAAATTCATACAACCTTTTCCGTTGTTGCCGGGTAACATCCTCTTATGAAATTAGGATAGATCCCTTCAAGAACTTTTCTTGGTCGCCACTCTTTATCTTGTTAAAAGGGTCCTTTGGTAGTATACCTCCGGAACCCTATTAACACAGGCAGAAGAAGATTAATTTCAAATTAATTATCATATATCTCAAATTATTTTTTTTTCCTTTTTATTCTTGCTAAAACTTATCACTCACTGAGATATTCAGAATGTGGGAAACAAAAACAAAATAAAATGTTCAATTCACTCAGAGGCTAATTTGTTAACATTAAAAGAGGCAATGCAAAAAAGGGAAATCCCTTGGCATGCACAATCTTTGGTAGCCACATCTCTTCGATTTTTTTTAAAGCATATTAACATAGGTAAGCGTAAATTTAAAAAATTTGCCAATTAAAATAATAATAATGATGGTAATAAAAAGTTTAAAAATAAAAGCATAAGGCATGCTTAAATCTTTCAAGAGGTCAGCGAGCAGGAGTGTAAACACTGTTAAAGTTACTTAAAAAAAAAATAAAATGCACTCTTCTTTAATTACTCAAGTTAAAAGAAAGAAAGAAAGAGAAAGAGAGAGAGGGAGAAAGGAGGGGGGGAGAGAGAGAGAGAGAGAGAGAGAGAGAGAGAGAGAGAGAGAGAGAGAATTACATTTTTTTAATTTATTCATACTATTCTTTGAAATAAGAATGTTTGCAAGACTAAAGATATTAAAGCCTTTCATGCAATTAATAAATTATTTATTTACAGGTTATGTAAGAAGGATACTTAAATATTTAAATTATTTGGCAAAACGTCATTGCGGATGTGCGCCAGTGAGTGTATACAAAATATATATTATATAATATACACATTTAACATATAATTTCTATAACATCAAGTATTCAAATAAATCATTGAAAAAATTATTAAACAATACGTCACTGAGAAACACATATTTAAATAAATGCATTTATAAGCATACATCATAAACAACATATAAAAAAATACTGTGCAGCTTGAGTAAGAAAAAATAAGAGTCAAAAATAGCTGTATGCAGAAAAATTAGATTATAACATCTTTAATATTATTCAAGGACAGCAGGGGTTTCTTGTTTCACTTCCAATTGGTAATTGAATATGATTATTTGTGGATATTGAAATGTATAACAATCATGAGAATTATAGATAACTTAATCATTCACTGATTATCTTGATCTATTATAATTTATCTGTGTATATAATACAATGAAAGAAAACCAGCAAGGGCCGGCAGACAAGGATGACCTAGGCAGATCGACCTAAAGGTGCATCACTTCTCTGAACTCATAACAAAATATTGCAATAAGGATTGGCTTGAAAATTTTCGAATCTAAAGTAACCAAACGCATTGTACAGTCAGAATATACTGTAAAAGAATGTGATGGACTAGATAATGTTTTTAGACGTGTCGGAGTTTATTGGCTAGACAGCAAATCTATCCAATTTTTTCGAGGAAAAATGTAATGTTTGTTATTTATAAATCCAAAGAATCACATTTCACATGCCTTGATATCAAGGTTTAAATGTTGACTGATAAAGTTGTTCTACAAATCAATAATCTTTTGTGGGGGCTTAAGATCGGTTGAAAAGTTCACTGATAAAGATGTTCCACTGATCAATAATCTTTTGAGGGGGAGGGACTTAAAATTTAACTAAAAATTAACCTATGTTTTTAGTTGGTCCTAATTAACCAAAGAGATTATTTAAATTGATTTAAAAATTTTATGTAAAGTAATCAACTCGGTCTGGGGTTAGACCGGGAGGTCTAGGGTTCAAGTTTCACACTAATTTTTCATCTCGCCCACACTACAGAAAAATTATAAATTAACTAGAAATTAACACCGACTTTTTTAAACAATATGGTAAATATTAATCTGCAGGCATTTATCATAAATTCAGAGATGCCTGAAAATGAAGAATCTAACATAAAGAACCACACAAAATACACTATTATAAAATGTTTATTTGTAAATTGTAAAATATTACCATTTAGGGACCAGATGGTAAAGGTAAACATAAAAAATACTTATAAAAATGAGGGAAGCTTTAGAGAAAACTACGAATCTTCAATGAAATATTAAATAATGGTTCTGAGTTTATTGAGAAACTCTTTAAACACACAAATATAATAAAATTGTGTCAAATAGAACATTTTAAACAAACAATCAATTTAAATAAGAATATCAGTTGAAACTGCCATCAAGGTTACTTATATTTAAACTTTCCAATGAATGTTTTCACTTATTGTAAATGTATCATTACAGTTGGAAAAATTGATACTCCTCGTCCACCAATATGAGGAAAGTCGATCATACTCCACTAATCTATAATCTTATTTGAAAGTTGGCATGATAATTACAACTAAAAATGATAATTTTCAGCCATGTTTCAACATCTTGGCAAGATACTACAAGTTATTATTACTAATTTAGACATGCTCAGAGATGTTTAAACACATGAGGAACTAACTTCTTGCGCCTCGAATGACCAGAAAATAATGTTAATTAAGGGAAGAGCATTTGGTTAAATTATAATTTTATTAGCACAAATTAGCCATTTTTCTGAAACGTTTTGAACCTCTTTTTAACACAAAAATTAGTTGATTGATCCAATATATTCCACTAATCAATATTCTTTTGAAGGGTTTAAAAGTCAAACCGTTAGACATGATAATTGAAACTAAAAATTTAAATTTACATCCATGTTCAAACATCTCAGCAAAAAAAAAAAATTTCAACCAATTATCACTAATTCAGACAGCCCAGAAATGTTTAAATGAGTGAGAAACTTTGTTGTGAAAAATGTTTTGTTAATTTAACAATTTTTTTTTTAGAAATCATTTAGAAAAAATACGCACAGAATATGACAGGGTGTTGAATTTTTAAAAAAATTTCTTCCTTTTAAACATGTTTTAACATAAAAATAATAAAGTTGGGCCAAATGGAATAATTTTAATTTTAAAACTGTTATTTTTCAATAGGATTTTTGATAAAAACTTTCATCCAAGTTAGTTATGTTTAAAACTTTACAATGAATCTATTTTCAAATGATGTAAATGAACTATCACAGTTGGAAAGTTTGATTCACTAAATAATAATCTTTTGTGTGGCTTAAAAGACAAATGATAAGAAATGACAATTTGAATTAAAAATTTATCGATGGAATCCATTCCCAGATCTCAGGGGGGAGGGAACACACAGGAAAATGCCCAGGTAATGTTTAAACAAGCGAGGCACTTCCTTGACAAAGAACGTCCACAAAAGATTCTTAAATTAAAAGAAATACACAGAGTATTTTGTTAAATTATTATTTTATTAGTAGAAATCAGTGGAAAAAAAATGAACAGCATACTACAGAGTGGTAAATGTTTTCACTTCTCTAATATTTCTTGACTACAATATACTTTTAACTAATACAGGAATAGTTATAGAAACGAACTGATCGTTCTGCATTTATTCTGAAACTTTTTAATCCTGGTTTTAACACAAAAATGATAACATTTGTGTCGAATAGAATATATTTAATTTTAATAACTATATGAACAAACAAGACTATTTCAATGAAATTTGTGATAAAAACTGTCATCAAGGTTAGTTAGGCTTCAAACGTTCCAATGAATCGATTTTCAAATATTGTATATTAACTATCTCAGTTGGAAAGTCAACTGATACAAGATATTCCACTAATTAATACACTTTTGTGTGATTTAAAAGTCAAACAATAAGAAAATGCATGGACTAAAAATTTATCCTTGGAACCCACGTTCCAACAACTTGGAAAAAAACTACTTGCAATTATCACTAATTCAGACACGCCCAGAAATGTTTAAACAAGCGAGGCACTTCTTGGCCAAGAATGGCCACAAAAGATTCTTAAATTTAATTAAAAAAAAAAAAAATAGACAGAATATTTTGTTCTATTATCATTTTATTAGTACAAATCATTGGAAAAATATAAACAGAATATTACAAGATGATCGATTTTTTCAATTTCTCTAATCTTTCTTTATTTGGTATTTCTTGACTACAATATACTTTAACAAATAGAAGAATAGTTACAGAAACAAAACAATGGCTCGTAATTTATTTTGAAACTTTTTAAAGTTTGTTTCGACATGAAAACAATTAAAATTTGCCTAAAATAGAATATATTTAATTTTAATAACTGTATGAAGAAACTGTAAGATGATTTCAGTAAGGTTATCAATAGAAACTATCATCAAGGTTAGTTAGTTTTAAAACTTTCCAATGATTCTGTTTTTAATTGCAAAATGAACTATCACAATTGGAAAGTCGACTGATTCAAGATATTCCACTAATTAATAATCTTTTGTGTGACTTAAACAATAAGAAATTACAATTTAGATTAAAAATTTATCCATCGAATCCATGTTCCAACATCAAGGAAAAAAAACTACTTGCCATTATCACTAATGCAGACACGCCCAGAAATGTTTAAACAAGCAAAGCATTTTCATGGCCAAGAACGGCCACAAAATATTCATAAATTAAAGAAATACATAGAATATTTTGTTAAATTATTGTTTTACTAGTAGAAATCATTGAAAAAATGTGCACAGTACATCATAGGGTGGTGAATTTTCAAAATTGTTCTCTTCTTTTTCTTTAATCTGTATTTCTTTAATAAAATATAGTGAAATGTGTGTAACAAAAATTGGGGAAGACTTGGAGGAAAACTATGAATCATCCATGAAATCATGCAACACAAGGTGGTTCGGGGTTTATTCATAAACTGAAAACCACATTTTTATAACACAAAGAAACAAATAATAAATACAAATAATGAATATTATGTTTTATATTTAATTGTATAAACGATTGCCAGGTGATTTCAATAGGAATATTGATAAAAAGCGAGTACTGTATTAATAATAACCGTCATTGAGGTTACTTATATTTAAAACTTTCCAACGAATCTGTTTTCGATTATTGTAAATGAACCATTGCTGTTGGAAAGACGGTTGAAAAGAAGGATCCACGATCCTGTTGTGGCAAATAAAATCGAGAAACTGGCTGACTTAAATCAGGTCATTCACCCTGCCATGGGACAATACACCAAGTGGAAGAAATCGTCGTACTCCGGGGTGAAATAAATCCGACAAACTGAAAGAAGACGACGGTAATGTTTTATAGTGGAAATCGCCCACGATGGCGAATAAAGTTGAGAAAATATTAAAATCCCCCGTACGAAAATGGATAAAGATTGGAATTGACCTTCCCCAGATAGGGCCTAAATAAAGCGCGTGGCTACATTATATTAACCTAATTCCGGTCGGTGGTATCTAGTCGGTTAAAACATATATAAATATTACTTACGTTGGCCGACGGGATACATCCTTTTTTTAGGATAATTTGTTTCTAACAGGGAGAAAACCTAAAGGGAATGGTCGGGTCCTCTTAAAATACACTGATGTCGGAGTTTATCAACATGGCTGCTTACTTTGTGACCGTGACGTCACGGCGGGCGACTGGCGACAGATGAGCCATCGGGCGTCCGTCTCCCCTACCAAAACGCGAAACTCCACGGGCCAATTTGCACAGCGGGGCGCGCGCCGTTTCTGGTCATCGGTACAGACGAGAGGGGGGATCGGACACACTAGGATTACCATAAAAATCTTTTGATTTCTGAAAATTTTTTGATCGTCCAGCACTATAAATGAAATGAAACGGTATAAAATTTTTAAAAAATTGACCTAGGCTTGAATTATTCAAGATCATATGTATGTAGAAAGAAAGAAATTCATCCAGTGTAAAACGATCAAAGAGTATTTGGAAATCATAAGATGTGGTGTGGTTTGATGTACGTTAAAAAATGTTTTCTATATCGTACCAACATTTTGATCGTTATTGACTTCATCTTACACTCATTGTCTGTTGGGTTGAGAGTGCCAGTGAGATATTGCTCAATAAATCAATCCCAATAATGACACATCTACAGAGAAAACAAACACCTTGAGCTCTGAAGATGATCTCAATGAAGATCGAAACATTGACACGATAAAGAAAATGATTTTCTGAAACCTACGTCACACCAGACTTCCTCTCACGATCTCCAAATAATCATTAACTACCTGTCACTAAACGCCACCCACAATCAAAGTTTCATCAATATCAGACAAGAAAACAAAAATCTCTCTCTCAAAAGGCAGGAACTAAGAAAAATAGGTCTTTGAACTGCCCATCTAATTACCATGTTATAAAAAAAGGCAGAAACGTGCCAACTTCGTCATGGAGAAGCAGAGACTTGCTGAAAGACGGGTAACTTTAGCCCAGCCTCTTTGGAATTTTATGCCTAAATAAATAAATAAAGAGGAACCATAAAAAGTGCTAAAATACCTTAAAGGGTTGTGCACTTTTCGAGGGTTGAAAATAAAAAAAAAATCTTGTAGGTTGTAATAGAAGAAAAGAATAGTTTGGTCACCAGTGACAACGACAGGAAAACAAATTGAATGTTATACTAACAATATAAATTATATCATAATAAATATTAATAATTATTTTTAAAAAATGAAAAATCTTGGGGAAAAACTTTTAAATTTGTTAAGTTTTCAAATATGTATATACAAATTAAGAGAAACCTAACTAAATGCAATGTTGCCAGAAATGTGTAAAAAATAGTTTTTTGTATTGCATACAAAATAAGAATTTTGACAAAAAATTATACGGTACAATTTGGCTTTTTGCTTAAAATGCCATATGATAATTTACTTAAGAAAGTCAATTTTTTCAATTTATTCAAATAAATACCCTTCTAATGTGTTTCGCATAGTACCATTTTTTTTTTTTTTTTTTTCTTCGTTCTTTGGCATATTTAGGGTAGATAGTAAAACCATACACATCCTCAATTTACTCCTTCCATTTGTAAAAAATGATTTAATTTTTAATGATAACGTATATTGTGATAATAATGATATCAATTATCTTAATGTCTGAAAATAAAAACCTCATCTTAAACCACCAAAGGCAATGATAAACAAAAAACACACGCACACACGCAAAACCTCATAGAAAAAATCTGCCAATAGATAAATTGGCATATCTTTGCATTATTTAGAGATATTGTTAACAAAAATTATATAGCCTCCGAAGGTAAGATCCATGTTTTCACTGGCGGGAGTAAAACAAATGGGGCTAGATCAGTTGTGCATTTATTATCTAATAACGCTTAATTGAAATTCATGTGAAAAAGTACAAGTTGGAAAACTGGTGTTCAAACAACAACTGCTGGTCATTTCGAAAGCCTTAGGTCTGGTCAGAAGACAATAACCAAAAACTGAATTTCAGAAGAACAGTTTGGGCACACTGTCAAGTTACTTTGTATTCAATTCAAAACTGTAATCGTTTCCAGAAGGTTGAAAAAAATCAAAAATAAAGCTAACGGCCTAGAACATATGGACTGAGAATCAGTACAAAATGGATAAAAGCTCACTGAGGCAACATCGCAAACGAAGAAGCTGACGCACTAGGTAAAGAAGCAGTAAGTAGTCCAGAAGAAAAAACCTTCCACCAAGTACCTTTTCATTATGTAGAGGCTAAGACAAGAGAGATTAGCTTGAAATTGGTGGCAGCAACTAAAGGAAAGCAGCAAAAGATACTTAACGATGATAGCAGATCATACGGAATGAGTTCAAAACATGTCAAAACCACTAAAGTACTGACAGGTCATGCGTCATCCCTGAACTTACCTCTATTGATTCTACATGTCTATGCAAAAAAAAAAAAAAAAAAAAAAAAAAAAAAAAAAAAAAAACAGCTGAACATAGGACAATTGTTTGCTATTGAAAAACAAAGAGCACCATTGATCAACATAGCTTCAAGGAAGAACTAGCCACCATCATGGGACCATCTCATGAGTAAATACAAAATGTTTTCCTAAGTTCCTCAACTCGTATCAAATTTAACGTGGCACATAGTGATAAGAACCAATAATTTTATTTATTTCTATGTGCATTTCATGTTTTTTATGTGTTTTATTGGAGCATGCAAATGAAGGAAAATACACGACAATGACAACAAAATTGACTTGACTTTCTTTTAAACTATCTTTACAATTTGCTTCACATATTAGCATATACATTAAGCATAGAACTTGCTGATTATTATCGTTTTCAATAAAAGGCTGAAACTGGTATGGGTTTATTAATAGAAGTTATATTTTCCTCCTATCTGAGGTATGAGAGATTATTGATTTTTCCCATCCCTGCTTTCTTTTGTTCAATTAAGCTCTGTTTTTTTTTTGTTTTTTTTTTAAGAATTAAATTTTTAGAATTAAGAATAGAAATTTTTTAGAAGAATTAAGAGTTTGGTAAGAATGAAAATGATGGAAAGAGCGGGAATTTCATCGCGATCTGAGCGCGGTCACCGTTTCAGACGGGAATCGGAACGCGTCATCAGGTCGGGTCACCCAATAGGTCGAAAATGGGCAAATAACCTTTACAACTAACTAGACCTAACAAATAATGTCAATCCCGTTTTCCGGTACAATATCAAGAAGTGGTGGATTGACGTCTGCGATTTCCAAACAGCTCAGGTCCGTTACACTCAAACCAGTCAAAAAGGTGCAGATCAAATTCGATCCTTTTCATCCTAAGGTCGAGCAAACGAGGTACGCTATGATCGCTCAATTCTGGCAATTATGTTTTTACCTGATCCAAAGGATTTTCCGACCATGGTGGACGTGTCCCTATGTATAATGGGCAGGTCTTGGAAAGGCAGATCCATTTTGACCCTAGAAAAACACAAAAAACAAAATATATTAATTAATAAAAAAATCATTTTTAATTTTAGGTATTTTCTGTACTATTTGTCATCGAAAAAAGTACAACAGACTAATCTGAATTGTTCTATTAAAACTCAAGTGCTCTGCGATAGAACTGATCCTTCTATTACGTTCGGCCTAGGTAGGTTTAAACAATCGAACAAAAATCTAGCAAACTAGCATTTAAACAGCATATATATAAACCGGTTTTAACTCATTTTTAGCCAACGGAGAGGAGGTGGTGTTCAACAGTGCCAATCTCTCCGTGGTTGAGATGCTACAACTCTACAACCAGCACATCACAGTACTTGCACCGAAAGAAGAACCGGCAGTTACAGTCGCGACTAAATCGGCGAAGAAGACGTTCAATAAAAGGCGTTAAACCGACTTTAAAAAAACACCGAAGATGCCTAAGAACCAGGTCAAAGAGGGCTACAACGTCAAGTTGATCGACACCCTGTACAACCAGATTCCGGCGTTTACTGACGTCTTTGACGAAGACTCTTTTTACACTTTTGTCATATGCTTCGTTACGGGGACGATTGTCCTCGTCTTTATTATATCAAGATTTGTCACTTTAAAACCAATTGATTGGTAAAATAATTATTTCAAATTTTAAACCACTGTAGTGTGCAACCTAGTCGAAATGTCAATGTGTTCAATTTAAATAAAATGTTTAAAAAATATTAATTCTTTTTCTTTATATAACATCTTATTTATGTTTGTATATAAAGCCCAAGAAATTAGTACTTATAATAATTTATGTTCTTTAAAGCAAAGCACCTTTTATTTATTGTTTTACTTTTGACATGGGAAAAACCTGACAAAAGTAAATATAATCGATTGTAAAAAAAAAAAAATATTTAACAAAGAAAGCCAACATAAGCAACCATCAAAAGAAACCTGACTTAATATAATCACAAAAACCACACTGAAGTTGGCAAACTAGTGGAACAGACCAAGCCAGCAGATTCCTTTGCAATGTTGGGATTGAGTCAGTCTTCAAACAAATTTGAAAAAAAAACAGTCTATTACAGATTCATCACTTCATAGACCACAACAATAATTTTTAAAAAAAGATGGTTAAAGTTTTATTTTTAATGAAAATTGCAGAATAAATTGAAAAAAAAAATTTAATTTGAGCAAATTATTGTGATTTTTGCGTAAATAACCAATTCGGTCATCCTGATCTGCCTGGCGCTGTTTTAATCTGCGACTCAATTCAGCAAGCAACCTTCTGAAAGTCATTTCGACAAGACGAATGGAACATCAAGATGATCAGAGATGACTAAATTCTTCTTGCTGATTTGTTATCAGGCTCATTTTGATATTTTCAGTGGATTGTTTGTGATTGTGTTGTCAACGTGGTGGATAGTTCATAAAAAACGACATGAATGACAGCACACATCGTTAGAAATGAACGGTTATATTCAGTGGTCCGATTGGCCAAATCACTTCTTTCAATTAATTTACATTTTTATGTAACTTTTTGGTTGAAAAGAAAAAGTTCATGACACGAGCAGGATTCCAACCCACGACTTTCGGCTAGAAGAATTAGTTAGAAATAATAAAAATAAATCTGAGCAAAAACCTGCCTTTACAAAAAGTGGGGTAAAAAAAAGATTTACTTAAGACTACATAGCAAAAAAATAAATGATAAAAAGAAATAATGAAAAACCCAAATATGACAATAATTCAACTGCTAACTTTTACAAATTTGAAATGCCAAACCTTGTCTGACAAACCCAAACATGACCATCAAGACTCCAAATAAAACAAAGAGAAAAATGGATAAACTCTAGCAGTGCTAGCCACAGTAAACTCATGATAAAACAACCCTCATCAAAACTGGCAAAAACACTGCTACAATTGGAGAGGGCAAATCTCAGAGGAGTGGTAGGGCTACTAACCGGCCACTGGCATATGAGAAAACATCTACATAACATGGGCATATACAATGAGGACCCCATCTGCAGACCATGTAATGAGAAGGAGGAAACAGCCACACATATCATCTTCAAATGCGGAGCAACGGCTCAATGGAGGTTCAATATGACGCATAAAAATGACTCAGAGAACCACAGTGAAGCAATAACAGTCAATGACTTGATACTCCTGAGAAAAAGGATCGAGTCTATTGACTAACCTAAAGAACTAGGAAGGTACAATAAGCCAGAAGGCTGCAGTGCCTGGGGCACACAAACCCCACCTCCTAGTACCTTTGCTACCATTCCATTCCATATTCCATTCTGATAGTGGAGTGAAAGAAAATTAAAAAAAAAAAAACCATACAGCGTTGTTTCAAACCATCTGGAAGTACACATTTTGAATTTGATTTTATTTACTTTATATTATTCAGTATTACATACGCAGTAGTCAGAACTTATTAACAACACTAACATGAATTCTATAACAAGTAGCCAACTTGTACTATAGAAATGATAAACGGTGGAGTAAGTTGTTCAATCTTTATAAAAAGATAGTTCCTACTCACAATTGATAACTATAGAAATGTGTGTTGATTAATGACTGTTAATCGATAATTATTCAGAAATCGTAAGATGCGGCCTGGTGTGATGGAGGTGTCAGAAAAACATTTTCTTTATCGTGGCGACTCTCAACACGACACGCAAGAATGGCACAATTACCAGAAGACAAACACTTTGAGTGAGTAGAAATACTTTGGTTGAATATATAAAAAAATATATTTTGCATTGTATAAATTCACTTTTCCACATCTAAAATGTATTTGCTAAATGTAAACAATGTTTGTAAATCCGAGGCCCTGAAGATGATCTCAGTAAAGATCGAAACGTCGGCACGATAAAGAAAACGTTTTTCTGAAACCTACATCACACCAGACTGCATCTCACGATTTCTAAATAATTAATTAATAACCATAAACACATTAAGTTTATAGCTTATAGTTATATATAACTCACTCAGTATAAAAAGAAAGAGTTGTATTGTTACGGTACAAAATTGACTGGCTCTAGTATGCCTTTCACTCAGTGAATTCAGAGGTTGGTGAAGGGAAAACAAACAAAATTGAAAACTATCTGGTGAACATAAATAAATTTTTAAAAAGTTAAGAGTCAGTCGTTCTATTTGTTTATAACAGAGAATAAAATAAATAAAAAGGCCTGTCCTCGGTAATGCAAATGTTCTACTGCCAATTGTCTAAAATATTCCTTAGATGAGAATTGATGGAGAATCCATTTAGATTGCTGAGGATGTACATTATAATACAAAGATTTTACACCATGGAACTCTCGGTTTTAGAAGATACAAGAAATTGAATAAATAAATAATAAATAATAAAAGGAATATTAATAGAAAAATAAGAACTGTAAAAATTATAAATGTGTAAGAGTGTATAAGTAAAAACTAAAACAAATATAATGTGTACACAACCAAACATGCTAAAAAGTATTGCTTCTTCAATCGAATACACTAAAAACTGTCCAAAAAAATCTTTAAAAAATATGTTAAATCTGGATTTTTATAGTGATCATGTAATTAAAGGGATGAAATTTGAATTGTAAAGCTGGTCTATTTGTTTTGAAATAATGATCTCAAGAATATTTTAATATAAATGTTTTTAAATTTGTTAAAGGGTTTTTTATTTATTTATTTTTAAGAGCCAGTTTTAACTAATAAATTTGCCATTTCTTAAATATATTATGATGATTTTTTTTCTTTTACCAGCTCACTTTATATCGCATATTTTGATTGTAACAAAACTGAAAATAAATATTATTATTAATCTCTCTTAAGGGTCAATGCGGTACAGGATTAGGATTAAATCGCATGAACAAAGTTTGATTCAGAGGGCCATCTCTACACCCTATGAAGAATGGATTCAGGTATTTCTTTAACTTTTTTTAAAACTAAATAATTGGAAAAATTTTTTTATACAAATTGTTTGTTTTGTTATGTTTCACAGTAAAGAGGTGGATTATTTCATGAACAATAAGGTTTATTTATAATAATTAATTAATTAACACTTACTTTTATACAGTACACTGCCTTT
This sequence comes from Cimex hemipterus, assembly GCA_039619505.1. NCBI lineage: Eukaryota > Metazoa > Arthropoda > Insecta > Hemiptera > Cimicidae > Cimex > Cimex hemipterus. Next base: position 17,309,514 of record CM077103.1, on the reverse strand, counting down.
GGTAGTTAAAAGAGATCAAATTCCAAGTGAGAGACCCTGTAAAAACAATTAATATTTAAAAATAAATATTTCAATAATAATTAGTTGAAATCATTTAACTTTGTGCTCGAACTTACAAATTTTATTGAACAAAAATAATATAAAAATAGTATCATCATATCGTACCAGTTGATGTTTTATTGCCCATATACTTTAATGTTTTTTTAAATTAATTATACATAAAAAATAAAACTTTCTCATATCAAATTCTCCATACAGCAATACAGCTAAATATCTGGGAATGAACTTAGATGCCAAGCTGAGATGGAAAGAACACGTGAAGAAAAAAGGACAGAGATAGGTTTAAGGTATAGACATGATTGATAGGACGTGGCTCCAATCTTGCTATACAAAATAAAATACTATTATATAAACAAGTCATAAAGCCCATGTGGATATATGGTATACAATATGGTGGGATAGCATCAAACAATCAAACATAGCAATATTAAACTCGTACAAACACTCCAAAATAAAATTTTACGTAACATGATCAACGCACCTTGGTACATAAGGAATAAGGACTTACGTAGGGATCTTAAGATCCCTGAAGTCGCGGCGGAAATACACCGATTTGCCGCCAAACACCAGGCTCACCTCAGCCAGCCTGAGAACGTGGAGACGACCAAACTCCTACATAACCGAAACATGGTCAGAAGATTAAAACGAACAAAGCCATATGAACTCGCGTAGTTAAAAATGAATAGTGAAACGTAAATCTTATTGTACCAATGGGTTTATAAGAATGTAAATATTTATTTATTCTATAATATTATTGTAAAATTGATGGTTGGTCTAATAAGACCAGTTTTAATAAAAATAAAATAAATTTTTTAAAAAATCAAATTCTTTCATTTGCATTTGATAATTCCGAAAATCATTTCAAATGGCCCGATGAGTTTGCAAAATTTTTCATTACTTCAAAACAATTTGTAATTTGGTAACTTAAGAGCGTTTTGATCTGGCGATCCTACTTTAGTTTCAGCACTTTGCCACCTTCATTCTGTAATGAGCAGCTTACTGGTTAAAGTGAAACATGCCGCTGCTTGATTACTTTTCTTTCTTTTGAATGTTTCAGTCATGTTTAAAAAAAAAATTAATTATAAACCTTAACGATAAAATTCATAAATTAATGTACTTTTTATAATGCAAATAATTTAATCTATGGATGAAATACTTTCCAACTTACTTGATCACATCATCAACTTTGTGAACTGGCTAACGAGTATTTTAGTCTTTGGTAGAATTTTCAAAAAAAAAAAAAAAAAATTAAAATCTATTGTAATGTATTTTAAACATACAAAAATGCCACAATATTTAATTGCCTATTTTAAATATTCATTAAGAAAGTAAATAAAATATCTTGATGCCAAAAAATATAAGCGTATGCTATTTATTTTTTGTTAATAATTTTTTTATATTAAACTTTAACTTGCCCTCGTAGGAAAATCGTTTTCATTTATTTTCCAACTACTTAGAAATGACTACAGATGTTAAAAGTCAATTTTTGTTTATTTTGCGTATTATTTCATTTATAAAATAAAACTAGCATGTTGTAATTTCATTTATATCGTTTAATGAACACTTTTCTCATGTTCATTTGGTGAACAAGTTTATATAAATCAATTACATTTTAAGTAGCTTTTTTAATTTATTAAAATGATTTTTTTTAAGCAAATGTAATAACAGTTGATACGGAAAAGCATTACTTACCAACTGTTACAAAAAATTGACGTTTGCTATTTTAAATCTGTGAAATTGCAATGGTAACAATCATTATTTTGCCATTTATTTATTATTTTAACCTGACGTGTGTGAAAACAAACAGAAAAACCTTGAAATAAAAGAAAATAATTAAGATAAGAAAAGAAAACATGATTAAAAATTAAGGATTTTCTTAATAGATCTAAAATAAATTTAAGTAAAAAGAATATTAGGCTAGTTTAAACTTATTTGACCGTCTAATAAATAGTTAGATAACTGGTTTAGTTGTTTATTTTGAATGTTTTGCCCAATTTGATACAAAAAAATTAACAGTGAGTTTCACCACGTCAAAAGTGACTCATGAGGAAGTTTTTATTTTATTTTCTGTGTACTATATTAGCTAACTGGTTCTGGTGAAATAATTGAAAAACAATTGAATTTTATTACATACAGATTTACAATATCTATATTATCATTATTATTAATTTTTTTTAAATAAATATTAGCACGACAACCAAATAAAGAACTAACAATGTAACATTTTAAGATTTGTACCTCTTTGCAATGGAACCTCGTTATATACTATATATAATTATAATATAATATACAATGAGTGGTGTTTAGTGACCATTAATTAATGATTATTTGTAGATCGTGAGATGTGGTCTGGTGTGACGTTGGTTCTAAAAAAAATTTTCTTCATTGTACCAGCATTTCAATCTTTATTGAGATCATCTTCAGGGATGGTTTATACAATGATAGAAATTTTAGACTCAATCAAAGTATTTGTTTTCTATGAAGATCTGCCATTTCTGTGTATCTTGATTACGTCTAAAATTTCTATCATCGTATAAATCTATTTTTTCACATCTTACACGTACTTGTTTAGTTTAAACAATGTTTGTAAATCCCAGGCCCTGAAGATGATCCCAATAAAGATTGAAACGTTGGCACGATAAAGAAAATGTTTTTATAAACCCACGTCACACGACTCGAGATCTCCAAAGAATTCACTCGAACAATAATATTTAATTAAAACATTTTCCAAGGCTTTCCCATGTGAAAAATTGAAATGGTGAAAATACAGTACTTTCCAACATATTTGACACTTAAATCATTCTTTAATAAGTGGAGCAGTTTTATCATTTTTTACCACATGTTTTCAATTATTGAATTGATTTAAAAAAAAAAATGATATAATGATTTAATTCATGAAATAAACAAAATTTGTTATCATGTCAAAAGTAGTCAAATTTAATGATTCCACAGCATGATTTTTTTTTTTTCATTTTTTAATGTTTAATAGTTGAACGGAATCGAATATTAAAATCGAGTAACATTTATTTAAACTTTAATACTTTTGACTCAAGTAAATGTTGTATGGTTGAAAAGAAAGTAAAGTATTGTCCAATATACTCAAACACTTTATAAATCATTAGCTAACTGGTGAAATAGTTGGAAAGCAGTTTTCATTCTTTACATCCAGACACAAATTTATGTTGACAATAAACTAAGCTTGTCGATTAAGACGTAGTCAAATTTAATAACTTGCTAGCATGTTTTTATTATTATTTTTTAAACATATAATCGTTGAATAGAATCATGCATTAAAATAAAATAATATTTACGTAAAACACTTTAATATTTTTGTCTCAAATAAATGTTCGTATGGTAGAAAAGAAAGTAAACAAGTTTCAAACTATTTCACAGCTAAATCATAAGCTAATTGCTGGAATAGCTGTAAAGCATTTGACTTTCTTTACATCGAACATCCTAATTCACAATACAGTTATAATTTTATTGACAATATAACCGATGTTATGATTTCATTCATGAAATAAACAAAGCTTGTCAGTCCATGTTTGGGCAGCTTTTTTTTTTTTTTTTTTGTAATGTTTCATTATTGAATAGAATCGTGCATTAAAATAAACTAATATTTACGTAAAACATTTTGATTACTTTTATCTCAAATAAATGTTTGTATGGTTGAAAAGAAAGTAACTACTTTCCAACTATTTCACCACTAAGTCATCAGCTAATTGCTGAAATAGTTGTAAAGCAATTGACTTTCTTTCCATCAAGCGTATTCAAATTCATAATAAAATGTTGTTTTATTTTCAATTTACAATCTATAAAACCGTATTGTTTTCAATGGCCGAATCAACCTATGTTTGTTTATTTTGAATGATGTACCAATTTTGTTTGGTAAATAAACAATGCGCGTTGTCATTGGAAGAACGGGCCGTATTTAACGGGATTTGGGCCAGTTTTATTTTATTGTTTTTGAATATTATATTTAAAAATGCTTGCCGAGTATTGAGAAATTGTCTAGAGTCGGTTTTATTTTTTATTTAGGGAATTGCGTAGCAGGGTAATTCTCGGGACAAAAACACTAACCGTGACCTACGTCACAGATTCAAGGTCAAGGGCCACGCCATACCAAGCTTTAAAATGGAAAGAAAACATTGAAAAGTGTTGAGAAAACGTTAATTGACTGTTTCGTCCCTTACCAATTTATTGTACGAGTCCTCCAGTCACGGCCTTGGCCGCCGTTTCACGCATAATTCGGCTCGACTAGGGGTGGGAAAAAAGCACAAGGGGGCAAACTGAAAGCACAACTGGAGGTTAGGGGTGAGTGCGAAGCTGGAGAAAATCGATATAACGACACACCCCCGTCCGGTGGAAGAGTCACATATTGTAAACAAGGGCCGTGCTCGGTGCGATATCCTTATCGAAACTCGACTTTTATCCTTTCGACGGGATTTCTGAGACGGATGGGAAAAATCGAGGTGTTCTACGTCGGGAATCCGAGTCGCGGGCCTCGGGCTGCTTGGGGTGCTTTGCAGTAGGGACGCGGTCGCGTAGCGTCGCAAGTATCGGAGCTCTAGAATCACCTGCAGTTGCAGGACTTGGACAACAAAATTGCACTCGGGTTTGTTTTCTTTTGGGACGGGGAGGGCCAATGGTGTTTCTGCTCGGGGCTGCTCTTTTCCTATTGGGCTCGGTTTGTTTTGGAGGCGGGGCCACCCTCCGGCACGTGGTCTCTGACGTCAGACATATAAACACCATTTGACAGCCACTCTATTTTCAAATGAACATCCAACTTTATACAAAATAAAATAAAAACGTCATAAATATTACGTTAATTAAATAATAATAACAATAAATAATAATAATAATAAATAAGCCCAACAGAGGGGTGAAAAAGATAGTAATAAAATTCAAGGTCATATCGATGGAAGGAGAAAATACTGCAATCAGCAACCCTTACAAAATTCTGTATAGGTAAGACCATTATCACATACGCATTAATTTTCATTACCTACCATAATCAAATCAAAATTGAATTAAATAATATAAAAAAAACTAATACTTTTTCAACACTGGAAATATTCAAAAGCAGTCTTAAGATGAAAGTGATGCAATTAAAATCATATCAATGAAAGTAGAAAGCACTTCCATGAGCCTTCCTCACAATATTCTCCAGAGCATTGGCATATATGCATTAATTTACAATTTGCACCGTAATTCAATTAAAATAGTCGCTAACCAGACTGTTCCCCGGGGAAATCGGGGATATGTCCTTCCATTCACGCTAATAAATTCATTCACCCTACCCGGAGTACTCAATATTCCTCAGAGTAATTGCGGATAGATAGATAGATAGATAACATGCTTTATTTACATTATAGAGAAGCATTACATAATATACACTACTAAAGCATTTTACAGCATGGATGCATATCCGTCTGCCGGGAGTTGGCTGTTCTTTGTTTCAGGCGAGCGAAAAATAGAAAATAAAAATAAACTATATAATAATGGTAATAATAGAAAACTATGAGTAAAAACAAAACAAAAACTAAATTATAAAAACTAGCTGATTTCAGATAAAAGTTAAACGATTATGACTCGTTATTATAATCGTACCTATATTGCCAGGCATGACGTGCATAGTGTGCTAGATCTTTCGACCTCTTCATGTCCACGATATTTAACAGATCAAGCAGCTGAGACCTGGAAAGCGATTTATTGCCTAGATACAGGATACGGAGTTCAGACAGTATGGGGCACTGGGCAACAAAATGAAAGATATCTTCCCTAACTCTTAGGTTACAGAGCGTGCACAAGAAATTTCCGTCGTCTTCCTTCCATGGTACAGAATTGAGGAACACTTGCTCGCATCTGAGTTTCAGAAGCCAACGAAGAGTCGGAAGTTTCATAGACCCACTGGCTTGAACATTTAGGTTAAAGATATCCTTAGAGTGATCTAGGTCCTTAAAGAGGAGGTACCTGTTGGAGACCTGAGTTCGATGCTCACAACTCACACGATGTTGATCACGTAGACTGGACAAAAGTTTCATCATATAATTGGGCCAACTCAAGAGGTTTTCTAGACAAAAAGAAAACTCGCAACCATATTGAGAAGCTAAAGTAATTGCGGATGTCCTTCCATTCATGCTAATAAATTCATTCACACACTAGACTTCATTCCCACTACCCCTGAATACTCGATATTCGTCAGGGTAATTGCGGATATGTCCTTCCATTCACGCTAATAAATTCAT
>CM077103.1:17287287-17303196 GCA_039619505.1 Cimex hemipterus | reverse complement strand
CAGATTAATTGCGGATGTCCTTCCATTCACGCTAATAAATTCATTCATACACTAGACTTCATTCACACGACCCTAGAGTACTTGATATTCCTCAGGGTGATTGCAGATATGTCCTTCCATTCACACTAATACATTCATTTACACACTAAGTTCACATTATCCCAAAGTACTTGATATTCTCTGGTTTATTGGGGCTATGCCCATCCATTCATGCTAATAAAATAAATTCACACTACTTCAGAGTGCTCGATATTCCTCAAAGGATTTTGGACGATTCACACAAATAAATACATTCCTTCCAATAAATAACATCTACATAAACATACATATTTATGAAGACATGTCCTATATAAATTTTTTTTTTTTTGTTACTGTTAATGTGCCCTAAGGCTTTAGTTCTTTGTAGCCTGTTATGTACGCTATTATATTATAATGTTTGTACGTATTTGTTGCTTTGCTATTTTTGTTATAATAAATATACATGTTGTGATTCTTATGTTAATTGCATTTTTTTTTAATACTCTAAATGGGGCATGTGCGTTTTTGTATGCTTCTTAAATAAATAAACGCTTCAAAATGTTTTGAATTATATATAAAAAATGAAACAAAGACAAACAAATTATCCTATGTTTGGGTATAAATAACTTTATTATGTCTTATTAAAAATCAAATATTTAAAATTTAAAAAAGTCGTACATTTTTGTAATTAGGCTATATAAATTAATGACATGAATTTTCAAATTTGCTACTTAGTCAAAATTGTAAATTTATACAGCAAAAAGAGAACAGTTAATTATTTTATTTGCTTTTATTATGATTTTGTGGTTACCCTTTCCATAACAAATAGCTACAATTTTTACTAAATTACAATTCTTTACAATTTGTACTGTTTTTCCATTCCATCAGTATCACCTAAGTGTTATTCATATAGAGCGATGGAATTTCTAAAAATTCAATTTAATTTTGCTTCTAAACAGGTCTCGTTTGACTTTCAAACAAGACATACCGATCATTTCATCAAGGTACGATCACAGTCGAAGGAACGCTCGAACTTTTGCCTGAACTTCGAAGATGTTCTTTTACGGTGTTTCTCGTTTCTTCCAATATGTTCATGTAAATTCGCGAATCCTCCTCCCTTTCTTGTTTGAGAGTTTCGAGCCTCGTCTCGAGCGCGAGGACTTTCTCTTGAAGAAGTTCACACCTGTCTCTCGCCATCTCCAACTCAGCGTTGACCGCATTTGAATACGAAGATTGTGCGGTTTTAGGCACTGACTTCTGATAGACGCTGCTGCAACTGCTCCCCCTACTGCAGCCGATCTTTTCCATTTCTAATTTAGCTAACTTTGTTTCCATTTTAGCACCTTTGTGTCTTTCCCTTCGTAAATCATCCTAGGACAGAAAAAACTCAATGAAATTAATACTGTAAATATAAAAGGCAAACATACCATGGCCTTTTCTAAAGTTTTCCTTTCGTTGTCTAGCCTCTTGTTCAATACAGATACAAGTTCCATCAATCTTAAACGTTCCGCCTCTGATGTTTGAAGAATACATCCCTAATTACACAAATACATTGAATTTGATCAATAATTTCATTACAGTAGATATCATTGAAAAATTTGATATATTGGTAAATTGTTTAAGATACCTCATAAATCAATGTATGTGTTAATAAAATCAAGTGTTTAGCCTCAATGCAAATACAATGTTGTATGTCAAATTTTCTACTCTACGATTTGAAGTTTTTTGGCTACTTACAGAGCCTGAAGAATGTCTGTCAAAACTACTTGCAGTGGACATTGGGCGACAGTCATTAAATTCCATTATTTGCCTGAAAATCAAATATGCATTTTAAAAATTAAATTATTGGTTTAATATTTCGATTTGTTTTCTTACACAGGGCTTTGATTGTCGGTTTTATGATCTTGATTTTTACTCTCAAGTCTTTCTATTTTATCTTCTTGCTCTGCTATAACCGCTCTCAATTGTTCGACCTTCGCTTTCTCCTAGAAAATGGCATGTTTTAAACAAAGCGTAGCATTAAAAATCGAGGTTTTTTTACTTGGTTCAGTTCAATCGACATATCGTTAATCCTGTCTTTAAGACTTTTTAAAAGAGACTCTTCACGCTCTTTCGACCTTTCCATCATACCACCTATTTGTTCCTTTAAAAAAGAAAGAAAAAATTATTATTTTCACTTCAAAATCTCAAACAAAAATAAAACGTACAGTCAATTTTGAAATCATTTGTTCATCTTGCAACCCTTTAGTGGATAGGTTGTGTATTTGCGCTTTGCAACCACCCAGCTCATTTGTAAGCACTTTCACCCTTGCTCTCGAAGCGTCCATTTTATTTCTCGTATCAGACAGCTCCATTTTCAAAGCTTCAACTTCCCTCGTGAGAGCGTTCATTTTCTCCTTGTCAGCGTGCCTTTCCATCGTGGCAACAGATACTTGAAAATAAAATTTAATTCAGTTAATTAAAAAAAATAAATAAATAAATAAAACTTAATTTTGAACTGATTCTCTCACTTGCGGATTTTTCTAAATGAGGTATGTCGGTTGTCGACAGCTTATTTGTGAGTTCGCTTACTTTCTGTTGGAGAGCAATAATCTGCTGTGCTCTCCCTCTCCAATTCCCTGTACCTGACAAAGCATTCTGAAGAGTAGCTTCATCTCCTACTTCGCTAGCTAAGACCTTTTAAATAGTATATTTTTTATTTAATATTATCCCCGTAATATTTATAATTTATAATCAAAATATACTTTTTGGGATAGTTTAAGTTCATGTTTCAATTGCTGAACCTGATTTCTAGCATCACAAAGCTTATTATTCGCTGTAGTTAATTTTTCTTGTAATTCTTTTAGTTGATTGTCTTTCTGCTCGAGGAGAGTTGGCTCGTCTTGCTTTGGCTCTTCTATCACAGATGCTTTGCTCGCTAAAATAAATTTTTAATTGGGGTCAATGTTATCACGGTGGATTTTTAATCTGTGTACCCATGTAAACGGCCAACTGAGCCTCAGCGCTTTGCGCTTTCGATTGTGCTGTCCCCAATTTGGCATTTAGCTCCCGGACCTTTTTACTGAGTTCAACGATTTTGCTAGCTGCTAGGTCTGAAGAACGACCCAAACCCCGTAACGGCGACGGTATGTCTACGGTACCTCTTGAATCACAAAGCTTTTTTTCAGCCTCTTGAAGACACTTGCGCAAGCGCAAATTTTCACATTGTAACCCCTTTGCAAAAATTAAATTCAATATTTTATACACTTTTTTTTTTTTACATATCAACTCATCTGTTGATGAACTTACATCGACTTCAGCTTTAAGCTTTTGATTTAGCGAGTCAGGAAACATAGGTTTGAAATCGTGGTTCATGACATTCCTTGTTTCCTTATAAAACCAAGCAAATATTTTTTTAAAAATTTAATTTAAATCCCAAACACATCAACAAATCAAGGTTGTCTTAAATTCTTGTCAGGCAGGAAATAAGACAAAATTAATTTTTATTAAGCCTCATAAAAGACTTAATAGATTCATTTGATCTAGTATTGCATACTAGCCATTAAATTGATAGATAAATTATCTAAGCTACATTGTCTAAGCTCAATAATTCATAACAGTCCTCTTTTTGGTTTAGTTTCATAAATTTTCAACGTTCAGAAAAATGTTTTTACTTTTGTAATGGCTGTCATTGTAAAGGGTGAAAATTAAATAAAAATCACATGACCTACATATGTTCAGAGCAAAATTTTAAAAAATCTTCTCCAGTAATCTATTGAAATTTCCATGACTTACTTTATTTTTATAACGCGCACTGGAGAAATTCCTTTCCGATTCATCTTCGACAACGGATGTGCCCACCATCCTCAGAGGGAAAACTGTACTGGATTACCTATATACGCATACATACAAATGTAATTGTATATGTATATATTTCTAAAACCTAGACTTAACTCATGTTCAAAAGGGAAGTGGAAAAAATGCAAGGTTGACAGGTGATAGGCACATGTAACAAAAATAGCAGCCGTTGTTCCAGATTATTTATTTTAAAATGTAACCATAACAACGTACATAACATCAGATCAATAGACTTTTCTATTTTGAACAAAAGACAAGAAATATAATCCAGAGAATAAGTATTATTTTTTTCTTAAAACAAATTCAATCTCGACACCAGTTAAAAACAATTAAAAATAAAACTAATGCAAAAGAGCATTTGAGTTTCTTTTCTCGATTAATCATCTAAATTAGAAAAATAAATACCTATGGAACATTCAGCAATGTTAATAAATAGGGTCTGTATAGGGAGCATGTAGGAAAGTCACCCAAAACGAGAGTGTGCTTGATAATTGTGACTATCTGGGTCCCCTGTTCTGTTCTTGGAGGAAGCCGGATAGTTTCATTGTATATGGTACTTATAAGTTTATACTCCTAGCGTGTGTTGAGAGTGAATGTATTTATTAGTGTGAATGTTTTGTGTGAGAGAACTGATGGGGGAATATTGAGTACCCCATTCTCCTTCAATTATGTTGTAGGTGTAAAGGTTATGTAGGAATATCGGACACTCCACCACCGATTAAGTAAATGTATGGATGGGAGAGTGGATTTAGTCTCTGGAGCCCAACCACGGCGCTGGATGGATCAGATCAAGGTCTGATCCTGGACTGTCATCACCTGGTGTGGATGATTTTCAAGGTCCACTGGTAATTTATTATGAATTACAAAACTGTGGAATTGCTGGTGAACTGCAAGAAGTAATAGGTTAACTCTGTACATGCGCATATGTGTGTACTTAAGCTTATATAATTGAGTAATCAGTAATGTTAATAAATGATCAAGAAAATTGTATATGAGAAAACTGCAATCGGACTTTTGAGATTTCCTCATGGGGTGTAATGATGAACTCATGTGTTTCACTTTGGTCTGCTCATTCTGTTTTGGTTTTTTAGACACCATTCAGTTTCTTGATATCTTAAATGCTGGGTCTGTAGATGGATAAGATGACCAAAGTTATCAGAAATGATCAATTATGTACAATAGATTTAGATGACCAAATCCAAGAGGTTATGAGTTCCATTACAATTTATTAAGTGTTATTATTAGATTTCTTGCTCACTTCCTTCATTAATTTATGGTCATTACCAATTCTTGTATCACTTTCCTCAGGTTTCATCACTCAGACCTTGGTCTTATCCGACCTGTCGTAAAAGTTAGTCTTCAAGGGCTGTCGGCTAGGTCATTTCAGCCCCCAATGCATGAAAATTTTTAAATCTCAACTCACTCACACTCTCGCTCACTCAAAACATTCTTTCCTATTTACATACCATTCACTCAAGGATGAAAGATAATGACTCGATATTCCTAACCTAATTGCAAGTCGATGGTGTATTTTTTTACTCATCCACCTCCCTGCTGTACCTATGGGAGACCCTATACTGACAGACCATGGCCACTAAATTAATTTCTGATTTGCAAATTTAAGGAATCTTGGCTTCCTTCAGCCTTGCACTAAAACGAGAAGAGAATTATTTTTCGAGAGTAAATATTCAGCCATTGGCCGTCTCACATTATACATTCACACTATTAAACATTCATTATACAAGAATGGTACAGAAAACAACATATCATAACTGTACACAATAAACAACTTTGTTTCGTTCAAAAATAGGAGCAGGGGGCCAAAATATTCAGTGTTTTATTCAAAAATCCTCATATTTCTACAAGCCCCCTATCAAGAACCAAGGAGTGATTACAAGTACAATTAAGCGAGACAAATTGAGCAACTGTTCTCTACATGCTAGTCACATATGTGGGCTTTTGCCCAAAAGTATTTCTTTGTCTACTTCGCGTGGCCTATTCCTAAAGAGGTATGATCCCTCTTCTATAATTCAGATTATCTGAGGGCCACCCATTGACCATACCCTTGATATACAAGCACTTCTCTGCTAATTCAGCCCACTGACATTGCCATTTCCTTTCAGATTTGTAGCGCCTGAGGGCCGCATTGGTGGTCAAGTCTGGAAATTGGGTTGTCACAGCCTTAGTGGTCTGACCTTCAGACCTACTAAGTAATCTTGATGAAAACTTAGTAAAATGTTATTATTATAAAAACGTAAACCATTCTAAAACAATAACTATAGGAAAAGACAAAATTAATGCAATTGAATGATGAGGAATTTTTTCAAATTGTCGTTAGAGATAATGTGTGTTGTTTAGTGATGTCTTGATTATTTGGAGGTCATGAGATGCGGTCTGGTTTGACGTAGGTTTTTATAAAAAATTTTTCTTTATCATGCCAAAGTTTTGACCTTTATTGAGATCATCTTCAGGGCTCAAAGCGTTTGTTTTCCGTGTAGATATGTCATTCTTGTTTGTCGTAAGCACTCTTAACACGGCAGACAAGAATGACAAATCTACACCGAAAACAGACACTTTGAGCCCTGAAGATGATCTCAATAAAGGTTTAACTGTTGTGACGATAAAGAAAATGTTTTCCTAAAACCTACGTCACCCCAGACCGCATCTCACGAGGAAATATAGGATATGGAAATTAAGATATGAGAGCAGTTCGGAAGATTTGATATTATTGTTGAGAATGCCGCGGACAATTAGTGAATCAACACTATTTCTTCTTTCAAAGAGGGAATGTAAAATAATAAAATAAATGAATTTGCTTTGTTATGTTAAGAAATTGGCTAAAAGAAATTCTGTTTGTATCATTTCTACCATTTGAATGTTGGTGGGGGTGACCAAGCATACTCAAGTATCACAATAGAATGTACCGACATCTATGAAATAATGAGAGGATCTATACCTAGTAATATGTTGGTTATTTTTCAGATCGTATCTGTATTGTTTGAATAACTGAGTATTATTAAATATGTTAGTGGCCGTTAGACGATGATTATTCGGAAATCGTGAGATGCGGTCTGGTGTGATGTAGGTTTCTTGTAAACCATTTTCTTTATTGTGACAGCGTTTTGACCTTTGGCCTGGGATTTATAAACATTGTTTAAATTTTACAAATTCAAACTCTTGGAGTGATATATTTAATATAAAAAATTTTTTTTTTTTTTTGCATTGTATATATTCATTTTTTCCCATATCCTACATGTGTTTGTTAAATTTAAACAATGTTGGTAAATCCCAAGCTCTGAAGATGATCTCAATAAAGGTTGGCACGATTAAAAAAATGTTTTTCTTAAACCTATGTCACACCAGACCACTTCTCATGATTTCTGAATAATCATTATTAACTATTTATTCAACACATGTCTTGATACCTTTCCCATTATTTTAAGTTTGAAAATTTACTATAAATCAATTGCTAATTTTAATTACATAAAGGAAAAATAACTAGGGAAGACAAATTTTTATGACTGGCATTACATTTTTAGGTCATAAAAGAATAAATAATAAAATAACTCAATAGTTATAATTTTAACAAGCAAATTTGATTATAAAAACAATAAACATTATATTAATACAACACAATGCTTAATAAAAATATCATATAATCAATAATAATAAATTTCAATTACTTTAAATTTATACAAGCACATAATTAGTAACTTAAATGGGAAAATAATTTTTTTAAGTAAATCATAAAATAATGAGCAATTTCTTTTATTTAAGAATTATCTTCTTTCTTTCTTTTTTTTTTAAATTTTGTATTAGTGAAAAAAATATAAATCCTAAACCCACATTTTTGGTTTTATTTTTTTAAATTAAATTGGTAAATTTCATACAGCCACCCTATAAGAACTGAATTTATATAATCACAATTTGATCTTGCACCTTAGGAAAACATTGAATTGTGGAGTGCTTCGATTTCTTCTTGCCTCTGTTTTTCCCTGATTTTAGCCTTCTTGTATTCTTCGTACTCCTCATTATCAGTCTTTAAATAGTCTCGGCAGAGAGGGCAGGTGCTCGTCTAGGGGAAAGTTATACGTTATTTTAAAGTTTTACGAGAATATCTGCGATTACCTTTCCAAGCCATGGGAGAATGCAAGGAGCGTGGAATTCATGCGTGCAAGGCAAAACTTTGACTTTCTCGCCGACTTCAAACTTCTTGAGGCAAATTGTACACTGGATATCTATTTCCGAAAAAGAAGAAGAAGAAACAAGTTCCTTTACTATTTCAATGCCACATTCTATAAATATAAAAATAATACCATTTTTTAAAATAGTCGCTTCGGGCAAATTATCAATAACTTCTTGGGACGTCGGCGGCGGCTGCCTCTGCGATTCTCCCACCTCGTCCTGCAAAAGTCGAATGAAGTGCCAGTAATGATTCGGAGTCTCGCTGTCTGCAAGTGGTGTCCAACCCATTTCTTCAAAATAGCTGGCCATTTTTTTTTATCCTCCCTCTTTTCTGAAAGTGAAAGTAAATAACATTAAAACTGAAATGAACCTTGTTTAAAGATTTATACAGGCAAGTCTGTTTTTAAGCCAATAGAATTTATTTGTGGGGTCAAATCAGATTAAATTGTATTAGAACTAATTTCTTGTACTTTACAAAGCATTGTCCTAATTAATTTGAATCACTTTACTCCAAAATTATTTTCATGTTACAAACTTAAATACCAATTAATAATGTTCGGTAGCTTAATCGACCCAACATAAGAATAGTTAATTGAATTAACTACCAATCTTAATTTATTATTATTTGAGATTGATAAATAAAATGAACTTTACGCCATTGCAGGTAGCAATAAATGTTTCAATTTTTTAAAATTAATATTTTTATTTTAATCATGCACTTGCAAGGAATGAAGAAAAACTTTATTCTTCTCTATATTTTGTTCTCTTTAAATAAATATTTGAAATCAGAATATTGTGAATAAGTATGTAAGCCAATTTAGTGTAACATTTAGTAAGTTTGCTGAGATCAACACTGTTGGCGACAGCTTGGTCTATATGTACCTAACTTATAAGCTCAACAGGAAAACATGTGACATTACTTCATATCCAACTAAAAAAACTATCAAATCAACTGAACCTCTCTCTCTCTCTCTTTAATTCACTCACTCTGCTTAAATGCTTGTTCATCTTAAGTAGTCATGTACCACAAGGTCGCGATAATCCGAAAGGAACTTGAATGAAATTAAGAATCATTCGCATTAACAATTATATATTCCATACATAGGCAATACACAATAGAAAATTAAAATTCTTACATACATACAACATATTGTGACTTTAAGTTGTAATTATATATGTAGTTTAAAAATGTAATTCTGAATGCTGGTTTCCGAACTTTGACTCTTTTGATTTCCACCCAAATATGAGCCATGTAAAAAGCTTTAACAGCTTCAACAGAATATGTTGTTGAAGGCGGAAAGCCATCTTGAAATCATTCCTATTCTGCTTCTTCATTAGCAGCAGCATGTATGATTTCATCAGTTATTCGTTCATTTTATCTTGGGCCAACTGAACAAGTGGGCTAAGGATAAAGTTATTTTCATTAGATGGAAGGTTTTAATCTACAGTAATCAAGTTTGTATTAAGATTTTTCTGAGTCATTTGAATCAAACACAATGAGGATGACCAAACGCACCCACCAGATCTACTCCACTTTGCTCGCGGAATGTTGGAGTGGAATGTTTCTCAATAATGAAATTTTATGTTTTGGATTATATTCTGATCCATTAAATCATAGTTGTGTTGAGTGCTAAAAATATAGCAAACATTTTATTATCAGCCTGTCCAAATTACCGTTTCTTTCGGATTAGCCTGTATTCAGATTATCGCGATGCTGCTGTTCAGTCTAAACAAAGCAACAAGTCTCCTACTGTAATAAATATAATCTAAGTGGTATTGAGGAAGAAAGTGTACAACTGAAAAAAAAGAGATACCAAATAAACTTATATTTTATAATTTAAAATATGTTACATACAGAAATTAAAACTTCCCGCATCGTCTTCGCCCTGTGAATTTGGAATCCGCTCTCGTGTCGAGACCTTGCCTCCTCCTCCTTTCTTTCTTATCTAAGATCCAATTACGACTCTTTTTCACCGACTTGCCTTTCAAACTGTCATATTTCTGCCGTTTGTTTGTGTAGGCGACAGTCGAGTCTACCTCGTTGGTGCCGAGCGCTTTTGGAAGCGTTGCATTTATACCTGTCATAAGGACGAGGAAGTACTTTTTTGCTTTGGTCGAGTTTGGGTAGTCGACGACAAGACCACCAAAGAAGCCCGCTTTCGTCGCCTGAGTCGTGACCAGTTCGATCTGTTCCGGGTTTTCCGGGTAAAACTGGAAAACGGCTCGGCTCGAACGGCTCAGCGCGGTGTAAAGGAACGAAAAAAATTTGGACAGCCTTTTGACCGGATGGTGCGACTTGTAGTCGGCATTGCAGAGCCACTGAAGAGCACTAATACTTATAGCGCCGTCGAAGGTGCCCGCTTTGAAAGGTATCCCCTGGCCCATATCGCTGAGGACCAAATCCCCTTCGACTTCCCTCTCCTTGGCCACATCCAGCATCGCCTGCGAGATGTCCATGCCTATCCAAACATGGCCCTGATCTTCCAGGACGGACCCGCTGAGCCCCGAGCCGCAGCCTAGGTCCAAGATCAAGCGCGGTTCGTCTTCGGGCAGGCATAACAATTCTATCGCCCTTTCGCTCATCTGCACCTGGATTTCGATCATCCTCGAATTCTGAGTGTACTTTCTAGCCTCCGTCTCATTGTAATATATCTCGGGCGGTGCTTGATGCTCTGGTCTTTTCCCGGAAGACATAATGTTATTGTATATTTACCTATTGCAAACAGTGTTCCTTTCCCAATAAACGAAATTATAACTGTTACAAATTATTAGAAAACACAACCATTGGTACAAACAGAACATACAAAATCAGTAAACTGAGTGAGAACCGACCACGATGTCTCGAAAGTCGAACCTCGAAACCCCACGATTCTAGTGTCGATTTACGTGCAGACTCTACTCTCTAGTGTCATGCTCATGAATCATAACTGGTAGTTTGGAAAATATTTTTAATCGGAAAAGTCGATGGAATCGATTAAATTGAAATTCCAAAAAAAAAAAAAAAATCAATGAAATAATTAAATAAAAATAAAATTAAGGTTTGAAAAAAGTAGACAAAATCGTTTAAATGGATACCAATTTTTTCAATCAATTTTCATAATTACAAGAGTAGTTTGCACGCGCATTTATTATACAAATAAAATGTTTAATGTAAAAATAACTTTAAAAAATATTAAATTGATGGTTAATTCTTACATTTTGAAGAATATTTAGACTTTCTTATTCGCTATTCGTCTTCCCTGAAAAAAAACGAAATATTTTAAATGGAAGTTTTTCTTAAAAAAAAAAAAAAAAAAAAAAGTAAATCTACGAAATTGTCTATCCTTAATTATTAAAAATGCTAAAGTTCTGAGAATTCTATTTGAAGTTACACCAATACAAAAACGCTGACATTTTTTCAAAAACAAATTTCGAAATAATCATGCTAAGAGAAAACTAGTACTGGAAAAGTTCTGGAGTAAACAAGATGCGAATTAAAGAAAAAGAAAACATTTTTTAAACAATTTTTTTTGCAACTGCTTAAATTTTAAAATAATTTAAAAATTAAGTTTTGGTAGTTCTAAGGAGAGTTGCTATTATTTTAACTATCCAGTATTATATTTCTAGTGAGTTTTGTAAATAAATCACTCACCAGGAATGATTTATTTCCAACCAGTATTTCTAACTTCAATTTGAATAGAAAACTACCAAATAAATCAAAAAAGGAAAGAACAACAATATGGTAGTTAAAGAAAACTAATTAGTTTAAACAATTGTTTGCAAATATTGTTAGTTAGGCTTTTTGTACCAAGAATGCAAGCTAATTAACTTGGTACTTCCAAGATATTTTTGCTACAATTACTGGCTAGCCAATGTTCTATTTCTGGGACTGTCAGTTGTATTTTGTGTAAATAAATCACTGACCAAAAATTATGTATTGGTTTTTTTTAAAACTACAACGAACGGATTACCTTCAAATAAATAAATAAGGCAAATTTTTGATTGGTTGCAATTAATATACTAAAATGAAAAATAGTTGAAAAGTTCTGTTGTTTACAAAATGATAATAATTAAAGAAAAAGAACATTTTTTTTCAACATTTTTGTTATGCGATTGGGACCATTTGGGTTTCTCGTACTTGGTTCGCAGTTTCATTTCAAAAATAAAGCCTTTTAGTAGATTCTTGTGATAATCTTGGTTATTAAAATTTTAATTTTTTTTTTGCTTTCTAGTGAGGAGTCGGGCCGCTAGAGCCCAAAACGCAACTTTTTATTTCTAAAAAACCCATGGCTTCAACAGAAACAAAAGAATGTCATGAATGCATGAATCACATTTTCCTTTTTCGATAAATACCTGAAGTCCAGGTAGATGAAACGAAAACTTTTATTTTTCACGTTTTCCCACTTTATGAAAGAGAAATTTTAAAGGATCTGTAAAAAGAAAAAACAAAAAACCCATTCTTTAGTCAATTGGCCTTACTCACTTTTCTCCTTCGCCAGGTTTCGTTTGTGATCACTTCCTCCTGTAAACGGCAGAAATTTCATAATGGTCGTTGTTTAATTCTAACTAGAGAAATTTCCCGAATCATTCACCACGCCGTTTCTGTCTCGTCATTCTGCACAAGGAGGCAGTGTTCATTCTCCTGCGAGCCACAACGTTCGCAGAACCTTCGTCGGAACCGTTCAGCGTACTCTCGGGTCATTCTCGTCTGTTAACGTTTTCATTTCATCAGCAGGTCCTCAGTGAACGATGCCGGGTGGTACGGCGCTTTTCGGCAGTTCCGCCGCGAGGGGGCAGAACAAGAACCTGGTCGAGTTCAAAGCCGGCAAGATGACGATGCAGGGCAAGACGGTCCACCCGGACAAGAGGAAGGGCCTCGTCTACGTCTATCAGTCCGATGACTCCCTCATGCACTTTTGCTGGAAAGACAGGACTACCGGTGTCGTTGAAGATGTAATTTCGTTTTAGAATTTTTAGATATAGACATTTTGATTGATGGTAATAGTATAACTATAGTTATGATGCCCATCATACCTTAAAACACTTCTGCTAGTTCTGCATGACAGCCCTTGTAGAACTTACAGTATATGACTAACTGAGGTCGGCCAGGGGATGAATGTGCAACTTCGATGTAATCATTAATGGTGGTTTTATACATTACGCACTAACAGTCTAAATTTTACATTTTGACAACTAACAATATTGTATGTACTAAGTGATCGTTAGTTAATGATTATTTGGAGATCATATGGCACTCACCACGAGTCCCAACAACGACACATCTACACATAAAACAATCACTTTGAGCCCTGAAGATGATCTCAATAAAGATCAAATCATCACAATAAAGGAAATGTTTTTCTAATGCCTACATCACTAGATCGCATCCCTTAATCTCCAAATAATCATTATATGAACTGTTCATGGGACAAAATCTGCCTCCATCAGTTCCACTCTGATTTCCATGACTTCTTGAGGTTTGTAGTGGATGAACCTGTAGCTTGATAGATTCAAATGTTTTTTTGTCAGTAATGATGTCATTCGACAAAAAAACAAACAGTCTCTTTGGAGACACCAGCCAACATCCGTTCTATGATTTACGTGCCTTATTGAGGTTTGCAGTGGATAAACCTGTAGATGGGTCATTTCTTTCATTTTCGTCTGTAATGACTATGGTACAAAAAAACCTCTGACATAGGAACCCACACTACCTCAGACAGAAGGACAAAAAGAAAAAGAACCATGGGATTCACTCATTGGACTCAAACAATCCAAGAATCTTCAAACCAATTTTGGAAGAAAATAAATTTCAAAATGTGTCAAGGAAAGCAGGAATAAACTGCGAATTCTCATAGGATTCCTAACAGGACACTGCAAGTTAAATGAACACTTAAAGAAGATTGGAATAATCCAAGATGGCACATGCAGATTCTGCAAAGAGGCAGGAGGAAACGTTTTGGGATGTACAATGTGACCATAGAAGAGCTTCAACCTGAACTGGGCCTATTAATCAAGTTTCTTGATGAAATACGACTCACCGATGTGCTTTAGGCAGAGTACGGGGATACAATAACTCTTAAAAGGGCACAGTATCGTATACCCTCTACATGATACCAAAAACATGAGTTGGTATCATTTTTACCCTGTTTTCCACGACTTCATGATGTCTGCAGCAGTTGAACCCATAGCTTGATAATGTCAAATAAATACTCATTGTCTGTAATATCTTCATGAGACCAAAAACACTGCAGTCTTATTTGAAGATAGCAACCAACTTCAGTTCAACTCGGATTCCATGACTTCTTGGTCTGCAGTGGATAAACCTGTAACTTGGTTACTTCTAATAATTTTTTTCTATAAATTCATCAAACCAAAAACACATGCAGTTATTTGGAGACGGTGGCCAGCATGATTTCATTCCACTCTACATTCCATGACGATGGACGTGCAGCTTGGTCATTACCATCATTAATTATAGTTTTATGTATTATGTTCGGTTCATGAAACAGAAAAACCCTGCAGTCCTATTTGGAGACGGCAGCTGGCAACATTTTTACCCTGTTTTCCATGACTTCTTGAGGCCTGCAGATGGTTGAACCTTTAGCTTGATAATTTCAAATAATTTTTGTCAGTAATGACTTGATAATACCAAAAACCCTTGCAATCTTATTTGGAGAAGGTAGCCAGCATCATTTCTATCGGACTTGCCATAACTTCTAGAGGTCTGCAGGGAGATGAATCTGTTGCTTGGTCATCACCATCATTAATGATAGTTTTATGCTATTACAGCTAATAATAAATATACTGTTTGTGATATTAAAAATCTTGCAGTCTTATTAGCGTCAGCAGCCAGCTCCATTCCTGCGTTCTTTAAGTCTACAGGTGGAATAACCTGTAGTTTGCTGTTTCCCAATAACCCCTGAGGTCTAATAATCCTTGCTGGTTTGGTCTGTCAGGCACATCCTGGTCATCAGGAATGTATTAGTTAAACGTAATAGAGCATAGCTATGATAGCTAACAACACCAACTTAATACGCAGCTTTAAACATTGTTTTATTGTTAACACATTTGTTATATAAAATATGGAAAACCTGGTATTAAAGTAATAAATAATTTTGATTATTGTTTATTTATTCTTGTCCTTTTTTAGGACCTGATTATCTTTCCTGAAGACGTTGAGTTCAAAAAGGTTCCTCAGTGCACTACTGGAAGAGTTTACATCCTTAAATTCAAATCAAGAAAGCTGTTTTTCTGGGTTCAGGTAAGTTATTGGGCATTTTTAAAAATCACATTAGATTTCTTATTTATATAACAGTTTATCTATTAAATACAAACTGAATATAGGAACCTAAGACTGACAAAGACGACGAAAATTGCCACAAGGTGAATGAGGTTCTCAACAACCCTCCTTCTTTGGCTTCTCAGAGGAGTGGTGGAGGTACACCAGGTGAAGTTCGAAAACATATCTGAGTATTAAAAGTCAGCATAACTGAAACTTGTTTCGCAGATAGCGACTTACAGAATTTATTGAGTAACATGTCGCAACAACAGCTGATGCAGTTTTTCGGCGGCGTCGGCCAGATTGGAGGCCTTTCAAGCCTCTTGGGGACGATGTAGGTCATATGAAAATTTCCCTGAGGTTTTGAACTAATATGATTAATATTTTAGTCAAAGTGCGCGCACAGGTGGCACAACGACTACCACTAACACGAGTACGGCTGTCAGCCCACCGTCTACTGGTACGGCAGCTCCTGCAGTGTCTTCAGTATCGACACCAAAAACCCCGACCACACCAGTTAACAACACTAAACCAGCAACACCTCAAGCACCATCAAGTGAGTCTTTCATTGAATCAATATATATATATATATATATATATATATATATATA
>CM077103.1:17249062-17269928 GCA_039619505.1 Cimex hemipterus | reverse complement strand
ATCGGTAAACACAAAAGTACTCCAGTTGGTGTTTTGTTCCTAGGCCCTCGCTGCACCAATTTCTCCGTAGTTACTAGTGGATGGCTGTTGCTGCAGGTGCTCTCCAAAAGAAATACGACGTGAGGCCATCTTCCCACAAATGATTACCATTGGTTTGTGTTGGAAAGGCCTTGCCAAACATTTGTTTTAGGATCAGTCACTATGGAAGGGGTTGCATGTTTATAGTAGTGACAATATTTGTGCCCCCCTTAGCGCCTAAATGTGCTGGGATCCTCTACCCGGCCGGTCTTCTATTGGCACTTCCAGTCCAGTCTCTAGGAGTCGGGATAAATACCGGGTGATCACGTTCTGATCCAACCGCCTCTGCGATATCCAATTGCAGCTAACCTCGATGAGACATTGTCACAGTAATGTGGTTTTGGTTCAAGATGATGTCTTTCCATGGATAAAGATAATAGTACTGTATTAACATGGAGAAAAGATGGGAAAAGGTGTTTCTTAAGTAAATCCGTTAATAAAAATGAAGATTAATATTAGTTTGTTTTTGGTATTGTATTTTCTGTTTTGTTTTATCCAACTAACCAGAATATATCGGCGAGTTTAATTAAAATTAATACCATTTACAAATATCCTGTTCATTTTTGAGCAGTTTATTTCATTATTATTCAGAAAGAAGTTAGCGTATGTAAGCTTATTTGTTTCTTGACAGGACTCACTTCCTTCGGTAGAGGTTGCGGCCGGGCAAATTCACCCGGTGTGTACACCGACGTTTCCTACCACAGGGATTGGATTGACGCACAAATAGGGACAAGTTTTATATCGAGTCTAATGCGTGGATCGCGATGTGGTAATTTAAGACAGGTGATTGATATCAATATTCGTAGTTGTAACGTTTTTAACGCTATCTTTATTTCCAGACCTTTGGTTTCATAGATTTTTTGAGCTGAGTGGACAAACAGAACGGTAAAAGAAAATATTTACAGCTAAGTCGTACAATACAGTATTTATAAAGCGTGTTTTTTTTAAAACATTTACAATATACATTTTTTTTTTATATGTAATACTTATTTCAAAATAAAACTAGTATGATGGGACTAGTATGCTGAAAAATATATAAACTATATAGTATACGATAAATTATATATCAAAATAAATGCATTATAAATTAAATTGGTTTTCATTATAAAAATAAAACGCCGTAATTCTTATTTTTCTAGACAATATTTTACTTGTAATATACATAGATTTGTTAAATTAAAAAACAAGGAGAAAAAGAATATAGTTTGTAGATATTATTTGTTAATTGTTTATTACATTTTATTTATTAATCAATTGTTTATTTTTAAACATAAACGCTTCCTCTCATAAAACACATTCGAAATGATAAAATTCTAAACAACACTGTTCACTTAGAAATTTTTACAACAGTGTAATTATCTATATTATAAGTTAAATTTTTAATTTTTTCAAATTTCATATCAAATAAAACAAAATCTGGAACTAGGGCTCATTGCTGATCGAATGTTTGGATAGAAGTTATTTACTATTTTCTCGGAGGATTTTAATGCAATTTTAGCGTCAGAGGGCCGAATCGCGGTGGTTAAGTCCAGAGGTTGGAGCGTCACTTTTTCATAACTCTCCAGACCTGTATATCTAACCATTGGAAATCAAGTTCAGAATTCGTTGAAAGCGTATTTGTAGGGAAAGGGAGTGAGTGGATAAGTGAAATAAATATATTTTATTTTCATTAATTGAATACGTGTATAAAACAATATTTTTACGGCAATCTCATCACTATCAGAAGTTAATTAAAGCGAGTAAATTCGCATAAAAAGAGGGTCAAAATTTGAACAAACCAATAAAGGATAAAGAGCAACTTGCCAGCACCCATTACAACCAGTGTAGTATGGATAGTGTTCAGCATTCGCCTTGGTCCCACAGACGATTCTGCTAGCCACTGAATCTCCACACTTCTGTGTTAACTGCCCCTCCAGCCCCTCTCCATTTTTTTTTACTTCATTTATTTATATCTACAACTGTACATGCATGATATACAACCAGCAGATTGGATTTCAGACTGTGTGTTTGGCATTATGGGCGGTATAGACAAAGCTACCCATTGGCAGCCGCTCTGGATTAATGAAATGATACTAATCATTTAAGAGGTCTCTTATCCATATTCTTTTCAGACGTCTACGTGATAATTGTGGGGAATGGAGCAATCGTATTTGTGTGTTGGTGTGATTTTGTAATTTACTATGAAAACGTCTGTAATATGTTTTGATGGATGAAAACCCTCTTCAATTAAAAATTAAATAGCTCAATTTCCGATTTAATTTGATAATAACTTAAAATTAAGGTAATAACTGTGAAGTATGAATTTAAGGATAGTTATGACAATTGCAGATGCATTTGTCTTTTTAACGAAAGTACGAATACACTAGGAATTTTTTGCATTTACCAGGCAACAGCAGGGCGACAAAAAGTGCGCACAGAGTATTCATGTCTACTAACCGAATTTTCTATTGTATTCGGGATTTATAGGAGCCAGTCAGGTTACGTCTTTTTCACGTCCCAACGTCATCTGTTAACACAAAATTATTAAATGGGGGCGTCGGTGGCCGCAAGGATTTGCCTTGGCGCTCATCACTGTAAGGTACAGGTGGTTCAAATCCAGCAGCCCTTCATTCCAACTGGACATATTTTATCGGGTTGTGGCTCGTGCAAAGGCTTTCCCATCAAAATTTTCGCCGGATTTTACCAAAGTTGCTTTATTTTGTAAGTATTCCAAGGAAATAGTCACTTTTACATTTTTAGAAATTTTCTTAGTGAACTTTCCTTTGCGAGGTTGAAAAACGCAAGGTGGGCAGCAACCGACAACACCGTACATTTCATTTTAATAAAATCATTAGTTTGTATTAAAATTAGATACATTTTATCGTGGTGTGGCCAGCGAGGAGCACTGATTGGACCCGACTAGATTTTGTGACTTACGAAATTGATCAAACGTTTGCAATACTATCAAAATGTCAAAAATTCGTCCTAATCCGATATATTATTTGTAAATAGGTTTTTTAAATTTCAGAAAACGTTTACTCTTTTTTCGTAATCCTTACTTTTTCCTTCCCGCATTGTAAACATAATACAGTCAGTCCTTTTTATAAGTCTCACAAAACAATTTGATCGATTTTGCAAGTTCAATTCAACAGTCACGTCATGACAAGGTATTAAGTACAAATATAAATTTATTTTATAACTGTATTTTTCAAAGGTGTCCTTTTGGTCGGTTCTATGGATCATGATCTTGCCATGGAACAGGGATGCACTGAATTTTGACGTTGGTTTAAATCAGAAAGTTCATCAGACAGTGAATCCACTTTTGGCCTGCATATTTCAGGAATGACTTTTTTTGTGCGGGATATGGCGCGAATGAAGGGACCTTATGTCCAAATCAGTCCACTGGTAACAATAAAAAGTGAGACTGAAAATCAACTTAAATATTAACATTTATTTAAAAATCGTGAGATGCGGTCTGGTGTGATGTGGGTTTCAGAAAAATATTTTTTTTATCGTGCCAACGTTTCGATCTTTATTGAGATCATCTTCAGGGCTCAAAGTGTTTGTCTTCTGTGTAATTGTGCCATTCTTGCGTGTCGTGCTGAGAGTGGCACGATTTCTAAATAAATATCTATTAATGGTCACTAATTACTAAACATTAAATATTAACATGTAAACAATGTATGATGCGCCAATTAACATTTTTATTCACTACTCCTTTAGGACAATACAAAAATTGACTTACAATATATCGTAAGACTTTTTTTTATAAACAATAATAATAATAATCAGAATTTGGCATTAGACCTACTTGGCAAACATATCAAAAAGACTGAATTGCTAAAAAAACTAACAGGGAAACAGATAAAGAGGGTGAAACCGTTTTGGAGAAGAAGACTATGATGATCAAAAATGAACGCTTTAGATTTTCCTCTTTGCAGGCTTCACCAAAATGTCTCACATTCAAAACCGAGGGTTTAGATTAAAAAAAGACTGTAACTATTACGTACAAGTAAGTAATTATTTGTATAGTTCGTAGACCTTTGTCATATTACAAGGTCTACAGGTCACAAAACACTAGCCTAGACAGCATTGCAATGAGCTTAACGATTTGAAGATCTTGGTAGAAAGAATTCGTATTTATGCACAATATTTTGGAGTCCGTGTCGATGCACATCGGTCGAAGCCATTGCCCCATATTTCTGTAACATGTCATCGTATTAGAATGAAAACAAGGAAAAATACAGATGTACGGACGTAAATAGTTTTGTATAAAAATTCTCTCGACCAGGTCTTAAAAATTGCAAATTTAACCAACAATTTTCTACACTGCCTGTAAGACGTTACCGACTGATTATCGTACTTTTGTATTGATAAATTGAAAATTCGTAGGCAGCCTGTTTTCTAAGTTTTGCGTTCTACTGACAATAACTCCGAAGAATCGGGATTTAGCTTGTCTGCAAACCTGAATCTACAATGAAGAAAGAGATGAATTACAGCTAGTAAGATATGAAAAGTTGGAACAGAAGGCATAATTAAGTCAATATTATAGTCAGTACAATGGTAGGAAATATGAAAGAGCCTAGTATGCCTGGTGAAGAAAAGTTTGATTAAGAAAAGAAGTACGTCAATATAATAATTAATTCCATTTAGTGGTCTGTTTGGCCAAATTACTTCTTTCAATTAGTTAATCTTTTTATGTGAAGTTTTGAATGAAAAAGGTAGCGCCACGAGCGGGATTCGAGCCCACGTCCTTCTGCTAAATACTCCGCTGCTCTACCACTTGAGGTATCGTGACTTCTATCCAATCGGACACCAACTCCCATCACAACCTAAGACCTTTCAAATTTTCCCTCTTTTTTGCCATTTTTCATATGTGTAATCAGGATTCGAGTCTCGGCGACATATCAAGTGATCACGGGGAACTTTAGTGAACTTATATTTCATTTGGCTTATTAAACACAATCGATTTCCTGGTCGGATTATCCAAATAACTTCTTTCAATTTATTAATACTTGTGCAAGGTATTAGTTGAAATGATGTGGATCGAAGTCACGATGGCTCAAGTGGATAGAGCAGCGGCGTATTGAGACGAAGGTCGTGGGTTCGAATCCCCCAGAGTGACGCTAACTTTTTCATTTTAACCAAAACCTTACATAAAAACATTAATAGTAGTTAATTAAAAACAAGTGTAAGTTAATGAGATCGAAGTCTAGTTTTCTCCAGGGAGGTTTTAATACTCCCAAATAAATTATAAATAAATTGCCAAATTCTATATGCATTTTCTAAATGTAAACTATGTTTGTAAATCCCAGGCCCTGAAGATGATTTCAATAAAAGATCGAAACGTTGGCATGATAAAGAAAATGTTTTTCTGATACCTACATCACACCACACCGCATCTCACGATATCTGAAAAAGTATTTTAGAATAGAAGGAAGGACGTTGATGGAAATATTAAATAAGATTGGAGAAAGAAGAGCCCCTTGGGGAACACCAGAAGAAACCATTATTATTTGAGACTGGTAGCCGCCTAGTACAACAATTTTTAATTCATAACTAGAACTCCAGGGCAAAAATGGCCCAGAAACCCCAAGATTTAACATTTAACAATAGCAGGTTGTGGTCGGCTCTATCAAATGCCTTAAAAAAATCTGTGTAGATGACTGATTACCACGTTTTTATTGATCTGAAACTGTTAAAAGTAAGCAGATTTGTTTACGTGGAGAGATATTTAATAAAGATAGTAAGAATTGTTTGAAAATAGATGATGTATAATGATTTTTTCAAAGAGCTTATGAATTTGAGAAAGGGTGGAAACTGGATGACGGTTCGTTACTATATTTTTATTTCCACTTTATAGTAAAATAATAAAAATGTACCTTTCCCAGTTTTAATTAAATTAATTACCTAAGATTAAATTTAACTGTGTTTCATTTAGTTATTGTTATGTTGTAATGCATAGTATATTGAAAAATACTTTCTCTCTTATAATTCCAAAGCTAGGGGGCTCCGGTAGCCGAGTGATTAAGGCGTCAGACTCGGCATGCAATACAAATGCAATGTAAAATATATAATTTGAGAGATAAGAGGCGGGCGCCAAGATTACCGGGGATAGAAAAATATTTGACGGTCATTCTTCATAACAGTTAGCAGTTATTAGTAATTTCCAAGTTTTTATAATCGGTGTCTAGGACAGGCTACAAAAACAGAATATAAAAATAATTTAACCACACAATAAAACCACTTGTGTCAACAAGGCTGGTGTTTAGGCCCATTTTTATAAATTGTTATCTACGAGTTAAAACCGCCCGAATATTGAAAATTTTACATTTTGAAATATTGTGTTAAAATTTTACTTTTTATTTTGTATTCACTAATTTTGAAGTACGGTTTTGGGCTTGGTATAAAAGAACTACCAAACTTACTAATGAAACTATATTAAATCTGGCATTAAACTCAAACCATAATACATAAAATATTAAAGTAATCTTACAAAAGAAGATTAGTACGATTTTTACGTTTCCGTATAATTTTATATTTTACGTTTTCTAAATTGTGAAATTTTGTCTTTCAACATCTTACAATTAGCTACTTGATGCTAGCTGGACCTTTTGGACAAGCAATGAGGAAAAATTACCTGTGATATACTTAGTAGTCAAACTTCTACATCATAATTTCTTATTAAAAATCGATCGGTGATCATCTTTTATTGTACAATTATTCAAAAGTAGCTATTAAAAAATCAACATTTTTCACCTGGTTTTTGGGTAAAAATACCTGTTTGGTTTTGAATGTTGACTAAAATATTAATATCTATAATTGCTATAACTACTATAAGAACTTCTGTTTGGCCTATTTTGGGATGAATATCTCCAATTCGATGACGATGGCCAACCCCTGGATGGTGTTGGCCGCCTTGGGGATGAAGTTGTTCGTCCCCCAAATGGCATAGAACTATCGAAAACACATAGGCGCATTATAGGCATTATAGTAAAGCAATATTGATATTAACTGTCTGAAATATTTACTTTGTCGTAGCACCATACTGATTGGTTTGAGATGAATTCTTAAGTACTCGGTCAATCCAAATCCTGTGGGCGGTTACATCGGCATATATACCGGGTGCATTTTCTCTTCCACATCCCAAACCGGTAGAGACAACGCCTATACAAGCATTGGTAAACGTTTGTTAAATCTCTTGTTTAATAAAAAATATTTATGTGTATTGATTTATTAACGATATATTTGTACAAGAAATTACCTTGCAGATAATGAACGCCTCTATCAATCCTTATTAAAGGTCCTCCACTATCACCCTAAAAATTGTTTTATGAAATCATCAGATATATTGTACTGAAGAGTTTGACAGAAATCAAAACATTTCTGAAGAGAAAATATCTTTTAAATAGAAAAGATAAAAAGTGAGACACATTCACTTCACCATTTATCTCTTCTATCAATTTGCTTCTCAAAACAGTAATGGGTTACAACAGCAATTGAATATAGAATCAGTCAGAAAACAAGAACACTTAGATATTTATTATAAATTAAGACTTTCATGATCAAAAATCAACAAATCAATCCAGTACAATTACCAATATTTGAATTAAACCTAATGTCAAAATCCGTTCTTACTAAATTAAATATTCAGAACTATGAGTAGGAACTATCTTTTTAAACTCTTAATTTTTCAAAGACACCAAAATATCCTATTTAGCAAAATTGTTATAAAATTAATGACAAATAGATTTATTTACTTCCCAATACAGTAATGTAAAATCCAATTAAATTGTTTAATTTAGGATTAAAAGATCGTTAAGTAAGTACAGCAATACAACGAACTGTAGCAATTCGTTGGTCGGGAAGATCTGGTCACTAACTGCCCGAATTATAGGTTATTTACCTGTTTTTCACTTGGAAAAACTTATTTGTATGAAGTTACATTAGAGCTTGGGTGACAAGAAAAAACTTGTAACTGGTCATGAGAATAAAACCACCTTGAGGTGTTCATGACATATCGAGAGCTGATTCATAATTTACACAAACTAATTATTGAATTTGCATTGAATTTTATTTTTATGATTCAATGAACCATGACTTAAAAGGAAACGGGAAGAAGATACTGTTTGTTACCTGACAGGCGTCGTACTTGCCGGATAACACGCCCGCACATAGGATACCAGTGCGAAAGATAAAGATTCCCTGCATTAATGTGGTCATGCATTTTGCCCTAGTAAAGATTTGGATGTTGATTTCCAATAAGTTACAAACGTGCTTTGACGTGCCATTTTCTTCTGTTAAACCGAGGCCAACTACGTAGGCCGGCGTCGGATAACTCCTGTATCCTTTCAAACAGTAAAAAAATTATGACCACTTCTCGTTTTTATTACGATGATGAAATTTTATTTTTAATTTGTACCTTTCGGTGCAAGACATATTGTCGGGTGTACAACGTTATCCTTGAGGGTAGCGATGGCTAAGTCACAATTTTTCGACTTTGTGTTCCACAGAGGGTGCATTTCGACATGTGTTATCTCGCTGGAACTATCAAATTGGCGCTTGCATCTGTCCACTATGTCGAATACTGCTACATACTTAAACATCCAATTTGCTTTCCTAAAACCCAAATAACCGAATGAAAAACTTGCAACTATTCATAAGTTTTATTTCGATCAGATATTTTTTAGTTTACATATATTTCTTTTACCTCTATTTCTTATTCTTATCTTACGTGTGAATTTGTTTTTAATTACGAGTAAAATTCTTGATTGCAATTTTGAACAGATACTTCTTATTTTATAAGTACAGACTTTATTCTAGCTATTTTCTAACTGCTGCCAGTTTTTTTGTTATTTTTATTACGTTTTAATTAATTTGTACTTACGTCTTATCGTAGCAGTGAGCGGCCGTCAAAACTTTATTTGATCTAATTAAAGAACCTCCACAAGAAAGGGCCAACGTACGATTGAAGTACTCCCTGTTTACTAGACCTGTGTAATATATATATTTTTTCGTATCCGCCTTGGTCCCACCGACGATTCTGCTAGCCACTAAATCTCCACACTTCTGTGTTAACTGCCCCTCCAGCCCCTCTTCAATTAAAAATTCAATTAGCTCAATTTCTGATTTAATTTGGTAATAACTTAAAATTAAGTTAATAAATGTGAAGTATGAATTTAACGATAGTCATGACAATTGCAGATGCATTTGTCTTTTTAACGAAAGTACGAATACACTAGGAATTTTTTGCATTTACCAGGCAACAGCAGGGCGAGAAAAAGTGCGCACAGAGTATTCATGTCTACTAACCGAATTTTCTATTGTATTCGGGATTTATAGGAGCCAGTCACGTTACGTCTTTTTCACGTCCCAACGTCATCTGTTAACACAAAATTAATAAATGGGGGCGTTGGTGGCATGCGTCCAGGCAAAGGCGCGGTTTTGGCTATTTAAGTAAGCAATATTATGTTTTTTATTTTTAAAACATTATTTTTTTTCCGCAACGGTTTGACTCATCGCTCATCGCTATAATATAAAGGTCTGGTGGTAGATTCCAGAGGCCCAGGCAAACTATAATGTACGATAATAACAGTAACATACTGTAAATGTAAAAAAAAAACCCCGGTACCACGAGGGTTAAAAAGAATGTTGGATTCAGTAAATAAAACGTAGTGCAGTGCCACCCTAACGAGGTTTCTATCTTGACTTTCTCCTGTGATATTAACATTTTTGTTAGTGATATTAGTCTAACATCGAAGGGCCGCCATTCAAACATTGTAATGGATCGGAGCGCTCAATCTGGTTGACAGGTGGTTCAAAAAGGAGGAGGTTATTAACCTCCCACAAAAAACCATGATTCTATTCACAAGGAAGAGGACAATGGGAATGCTAAAAACCTCTGTCTAAACGTGACCCTGATCCAATTTTCCAGGAGGTCAAATATCTAGGCCTGCCAAATATCACACTAGACCAGCGGCTCACATGGAATCCACATTTGACTAAAACTATCCAGAGAACCTGAACCATCCTGGGAATTGAAGACGTGCAAAAGGCTCTGCGACAAAAACGGGTTTAAAAACTAAAATGACCCTACGGCTATACACTTACTTCTTAAGCCCAATGGGAATTGGTGAGGTGCCTACCACGGTCAAAGCAATCAGGCTAATAAGTGGCACCCAAAGACAAGCCTGCTTCAGTGTCACCGGATTTGTGCTGATAAAAGAAACACTGTGCAGATACTGCCAGAAAGAGGAGGAGGCCGCAGAACACATTTTATGTTTCTATCAAGGTTCAGGTGCAACCTGAAGGTACAGGTTCTTGCAACGACAGGATAAATCGCAAGCAAGATTCTACGCTAAGGAGCCGCAGAAGGCCTCGTGGCCTCCTCTTTTATCCCTATTCCTCACCCTATCTCACGGGAAAATAAACTCAATCAACAAATATAACTGAGGAATAACTGTTTAATATTAAGAAGGCTAACTAAAGCCATAACAACACAAATGTGATGGTATAAGCAGTGGTAAAATCCCACAACAAATCTACTTCTATTTCGAAAAGTAAGAAAATTATAATCGTTTTGCCATGGTATACTTGTTCATCAACATACCTTTCAACAAAATGACAGGAAGATCAGCATAGAAATTTTATACACAGCACTGAGTCGGTGCAGACCCTGTGGGCGTATTGTCCGTACGTTCCTTTTATAAATGTATAAAATATGTGTCTTTGTTCTTTTGGACGATATGATGCCGAAACTCGCATAATAGGTGAATGTGAGAATAGACAGGTGGGTATAAGGGATGATCAAGCAGCTTCACCTTGTATTCCGGGCAGAATCTACTAGACACTTTGAACGAAAAACACAGATCGTTTTAGCCAGAATGATTTTTCCAACCTAGAACTACGGATAAATCATGCATAATTGAAAACGGATAAATCATGCATAATTGAAACACTTAATGTATTCCTGAGCTCACTCAATCAATAACACGGATGTGATTTCTGTACTTTTCTTTTCATCTATTCAAAACTTGTAATAATTTTTGATGTTGGCTATAATAAAATTATAACACCATAATTTGAAAGGGATATGATTTTTTGTGCAAAGAATTGTAGTACCAAGAGGCAGTACTCTGCATTTAAAATAATATTCGTACAAATTTCGAAGAACAACTAAACACCATAAACAATTTTTAAAAAATGTTTTATACAATTAAAATTTTAAAAAAATTAGTTTATGAAGTTTCGTAGTTTCCTAAGCAAGAGGTTCCACTAATAGACTATTGCACTTTTTTAAACTTCGACTCGAACTATCTTTTTCGTCTGTTGTCTCCGTTTTACATTTTGCTGTTACGAAAACGGTTACGACGCTAATGAATATTTTAAAACAGATTATTACAAGGAAGATCAGGTTGCAAAATGAACGAGGAACGTTGAAAATGGCGGAGTCGGACCTGATAATATTAATGCTGAGCCCAATGCCAAATTCAGTCAGTAGGCATGAAAAGTTTGTGCGGTCTGCTTATCGCTCTGCTGATCCCAGGTAACAAAAAAAAAAAAAAAAAAAAAAAAACTTTGGAAAGTGTCAAAAGTAACACTACATATTAAAGTCTAAAAGCCTTTTGTTTACTAATTTTTTTTCTCTGTACATTTTATAGTTAAAAATTAATTTTGAGATAATGTAATTTTTTTGTCAAATTTAGATTTTGCCCACTTTCTTTATTCGAGTTTGATAATAGATTTTTTTAAAATCAAAAGTTTTCAAATTGCCATATTTTGCCATTTGTGATCAAATTTGACTTTGTCATTTTATGAATATTCAAAGTTCGTCTTAAAGTTTGTACTAGATATTATGAGTTTTTAAAAGAACAATGAGCACTAAACTGCTTGATGCCTTTTTCATCCAATTTCCACTGGAATGCGGACGAGGATAGGCTACGCTTGAGAAAATATCGTATATTTCGAATTACTGTACATCCGAAGCAAACCAGCTTGTAGCATTTGCAAATTGCGCAAATATTTTCGCAACGTATCTTAATTTTTAAAAATATATTCCTCAATTTATGCCTATTTATCCGCTTTTTTTTATGATCACGAACCGCAACACGGTGGTTGTAATAAATGAAACGTGATAGTATATAGAAAAAGGTTCATTTTTTAAATATTTTTTATACAATGATGCTTTAAAAATGTATGGAATAAATCGATAAATAGGATCTTATCTATTGGGAACCTGGGAATAATAATAATAATAATAGACTAATCTGGTTTGAAGTAATTTCAAAATTTGCCAAATTCTGCTCGAAAAATCTACAATTCACCCCACTAAACGTGAGCCTTGGA
The DNA here is from genome assembly GCA_039619505.1 of Cimex hemipterus. NCBI lineage: Eukaryota > Metazoa > Arthropoda > Insecta > Hemiptera > Cimicidae > Cimex > Cimex hemipterus. The sequence continues at coordinate 17,257,526 of CM077103.1, read as the reverse complement.
TTATGTATAATTAATAAAATATGTATAAATGTTTATGTATTGTCTTGAATAAAAAGAAATAAAGTCTCGTGTATTTTAAGAAACCCAAATTAATTGTAAATACGTAGAAAATAGGGAACATTACAAAAACCTTTTATCATGGCGAACATTATAAAATTGCTGCCAAAATTTACAGTCATTAAAAAAAGTCAATGAAGGAAATAATTAATATAACGTAAATAGCTCCGTGTCGAGAATATCATGAGTGAATAATCAAAAATGCATATCGGTTGTGGAAGGACGGTCGTTATGTAAGAATGCTCGTAAGACTGTCACCAGTCGTTTGTTTAAGGCCATTATTTAATTATGCCATTTTTGGATACGTTGGTCAGAGAGCTGATAATTTACTTTAATCAGAGTATTAAATTTTAAGTAAGTACATGAGCTTGTAACATAAATTCTCTGTTGATTGTTTCGTACAAAGAAATAATGAACACATTCAAATTTTGGCTCCAATCGTAAGAGTGAACGAAAGACAACCAACACAAAGAGAAGAGAAGTAGCAATTTATAAATTCTATGTGTTTTTTATGATCTTAGGTAGAATGTAAGCAAATTAGAATAAATATCTTGACACAGGACCCATTTGACATGAATCCTTTTAGGTATGGTGTGCTTTTTAGCATAAAACATAAAATTTTCTGATTTTTATTATTATAGACGGGTGACGGACGTGGGACCACGTATTTTCATGAAATAGTTTAGGCAGTTTAGAGTGGTCCTAGGTTCAAAAAATATTAGACTAGTGCGTTCTTTTCAATCGATTAGGAGGAAGAAAAAATTAAGGTAATTTACATAATTTTTGAACTTTTAACTCCTGCTTTTGTTGTGAATACATTTGAAGATTATCTGGTTATATGAGCGTATTTGTTTTTGTTTATAACGTGATAATATGGGTAAGAAGGAGACCGCGGTGGCTGAGGGGTCAGGGCGGTTCTAGGTTCGAATTCCGGTGTAGCTAACTACCTTTTAATTTGGCTTCGGTAGACGGTAAGATCTGCGAAGTTTTCGAGAAAAAAATTGTACGATTTATAGAATGTTCTCAATTCAAGAATACAATTAATAATTAAAATTAATGACACTATATAAATTTATTTATAGCTTAATTTTTTTAGGGCGGTTACTAACACCGATTTATGGTTTGAGAGGGGGTGGTGGCGGCATATTAAGTATCTCAACTACCTTTACACATTACCTGCTCTCAGGGAGAAGTTCGTAATATACAGGGCATATTCATCTTAAATGGTACACCCATTTAATTCGGGGAACGATTAACTTTAGGGAAAAATGGTCTTGTTAGGATCGAGCATTAAAAAGAAGAAGAAAAATAACTTTATTATGGGACTGGTGTCATAAAATAAAGGAAGTACGTTCTATGAAGTTACAAATTAAAAAAAAGAAATCTACGCACAATGTATGCCAGTAAGACAGGCCAGAAGAGAAAATTACGAGAATATTAAACAAAAATAATAAATGTTATCGTGAGGTCTCTGCTTGGAGGGAGAGGAGGTGATTATAAAGATGAGATTTAAAGGAGGAAAGGAGGCCGGGTGACGAATAGAAAGGGGAAGGGAGTTCCAGAATTTAGGGGTTCGGATCAGAAAGGATCTTTCGAAAGTATGGGTTGTATGCTGCGGAAGGACAAGGTCGATTGGGGATGAGCCGATCTTACGAGTGTGACGTTGTGATGTAAAACAGCTATAATCGAAGAAAGGAAGTACAAGGAAAGATATAAGGAGTTTGGGGGTGGAGAAAGGTACGAGAAGCCAGGACCGACGGAACAGGCTGAGGAAGGCGATGGAATGGCGGAAATTTGGGAAATGTGAGAATGTCAGGAAAGGTTTTGGTCAAAGACTCCTCCTAGGTTTTTAACTGAAGAGAAGAAGGGGATGGGTTGGTTATTTAGCATGAGAGGTGGGATGCTGGGGAGGGAATTGAGGAGTCGCCTGAACCCGATAATTATGGCGGTGGATTTGGACGGCTCGAAGGGGAATTTTTATGAGTTCATTCGTTGATGGAGTTTAGGTCTGTTTGGATCTTGAGAATGGCCGAGTGAAGATCGGAAGGGTGAAAGGATATGTATATTTGAGAGTCATCGGCATATAGTTACAGGACTGGATGGAGTCGGGCAGATCATTGATATAAATGGAAAAAAGTATGGGAGAGATGCTCGAGCCTTGGGGCACCCCAGATTTTAGAGGGGTCTCCTTATCAGCATTACTGAGTTATGCCCGATTTTTTTCTTTTGCAAGCAAAATTACGTTCTAACTTATTTTGAACGAGTTATGGTATTTATCATCCATTTTGTATGTAAGTTGTCATAGTGGAGCTTGAACGTCAAAACTTTCAGGGTGTAACTCTGGTGGATTAGGATTACCGTTAGTTTTGCCTAGTTACGCCTTCACACTTTACAACAGGTTTAATTATTCCGTCAGTATTATTTCAAAGACATAAGTCAATATTTACAATATGTTTTAATGAATTAAACCATTTACCAATACCTCTTGAAAGGAGTTTAAAAATTAAAGATACTCGGGGTTTTCTTTTTGTTTTAATATAAATATCCACCTAATTAACTTGGAAACTTTCGTATTTAAAAGATAATTAATATAAACAAAGTAATTTCAAGATTTAACTATGAGTTCAAACTGCCGTCTTCCCATTCCTTTATAAATGGGCCACCGCTGTCACCCTGCAAAAACTAATATGGGCATTGATATTTGGCATAGATTTTTAGATAAATCAACTCTAAAAAAAAAATTGTCATGAATAATGTTGTACCTGCAATGAATCTTCCAGCCTACGTCATATCCTGCATAGATCATTCTGTCAGATATGATCGTTGGGGTGTAGCTTATGTTGGTCCTGCTCTCTGTGTGGTTCATGACGGGTACTTCGACTTCCTGGAGTAGACAAGATGACGGTCCGTCCTCCCTTAATAATAATGTACCTGCCAAAAATCTTTTAATCTTACGTCATATCCTGCACACATCATGCTGTCAGATATGATCTTTTGAGTATAGCTTGTGTTGGTCCTGCAGTCAGAGTGGGTCATGACAGGTTCTTCCACTTCCTTGAGTAGACAGGAAGGCTGACCATCCTCTCTTAATTATAATGTCGTACCTGGCAAGAATCCTTCAGACCTACGACAAAACATTGCATCTATCCTCTACCTATCTATCTTCTTTCTGCATCATTAAACTCGTGTAAGTCCTTTTTCTCAACCCTTCAACGAAAACTATTCAAATATTATAGAGATGTTAAGGGCCATGATATTCTTTATTGAGATATCCTAGTCTGAGGTCCCTCTCTTACAAGCAGAAGATTCGACATACACCAGAAACCTTAGACATTGCCTTGTAACGTAATCAGGCATATAAATTCTTGGTTCTGTATATAAAGCTTGTTTATATTCTTTTTGCACAAAATTCATAAGTACGTTAATAAGATTACATTTATGATTCTTTTAGTAAGCAAATAATCATAATGAAACTGCAATAGACGGTACATCCTTAATATTTATGTAGATTTAAATTGGAAGGAAATCTTTTAATTTAAAACATTTTTACTTTAAGCGGGGTTGTTAACGCCTTGCAATGGAGAGCAGCCTGATAGCAAAATCATCGGGGGGACGAATACCAGTACGGACAAATTCCCTTGGTTCACATCACTAGTGCATTACAGAGAATTTCTATCGAATTCATCGTTGAAAGTTTGGTGTGGGGCTTCTCTAATCAGTCCCAACAAGGTTTTGACAGCAGCGCATTGCTACCGTCCCTTGTGAGTATGAATTAGTATTATAAAAGTAGTAAACGTCTATGTTATAGTGTGGCTATGTAAGGTATGACTACTGGAAAAATTCAGGATTCGGTGCTGTTGACGACTGTTGATTGCGTTCTGTTCGTTATTTCAGACGTAACACGGGAGGAAATTGGATGTCGCACCTAATCGCTGTATTCGATCTGAAGGACAGATGCAAACGCGAATACGCTGGTGCCAGCTGGATAATAAAAGTCGACATGCATCCTTCTTACAATTCTGCGACGGATAGAAGCGATTTGGCCATCGGAACGCTCCGTCTTTACATCTCGATATCTCCCGTACGCCTTGCACCGAAAAGTACGAGAACTCTAATATTTCTAGTCATTGAAAAATCCATTTTATTTACTGATACATTGACTAAATGACTTATTTCAAATTATTTGTTCTTTTTTGTAAAAGTTTGGCTGAAATGAAAAAGTTAATGCCACGAGCGGGATTCGAACCCACGACGGTCGGCTAGATACGCCGCTGCTCTACCTCTTGATCTATCTTCGATCCTCTAGGACACCAACTCCCCATGTCAACCTACAACCTTTCGAATTTCGAAAAAAAAGGAGTGAAAATTCGAAAGGTTATAGGTTGAGATGGAGGTTCGAATCTCGCTAGTAGCATTAACTTTTTCATTTCATAAAATTAATTCAACGGAGAATTATATTTTTACAATTTTTATCAGGTTTAAATGGAGTTAGTAAATGGAGAACGGTACACATCCTCGGTTTCGGTGCAACCAAGGAAGGAAGTTCAAGCGAACCTTGCACACTCCTGAAGGCTGCCATCAAAAAGTATACCAGACGTCAATGCCAAACCACAGAAATTTATAAATACATCACAAACACTCCTGGAGTGATATGCGCTGGTATTAAAAACGGGTCACGCGACGCCTGCCAGGTAATAGACAGACATTAATGCATCTCAACTTCATCAGGATATCATATTTATTGCGTTTATTCTGATTAAATTTCTGAAAATATCTAGTAAGCAGAAACGTTTAGGAGAAGGCACGGTTGACTATTATTTAAACAATACGATGTTTATTTTTTAAATTTTTACAACAGTATTTTTTTTGGGGGGGGGGCGTCGGTGGCCGCAACCAATTAAGCGTTGAAACGGCTCATCGCTGTAAGGTCCCGGGTTCGAATTCAGCGACCCTGCATTCCGGACATACTTTTAAATGTTTTTTTTTCTTTTCAAAAACGCCGGCATCCCGACAGTTCAGATAATCTCGTAGTTGAAATACCCTCGTAAAAAAATGCATGAATATGTAATATCCGAAAAAATGTCCACGGTTCGAACCCGACATGCTTACAGATTTTTTTTTACTAAGTACCGTCACCTCGAGAGCTGATATTTATTTAATTTATTGTAACACATCGTAGATAACAATGTTAATTTGTACAAATTTAAAAATTGAAATAAAAAAGAATTTAGAGTTAATTTCAAAAATAAATACAAAAAACCTTACAACGATGAGCGCTGTGTCGCCTAAACTGTAGCGGCCCCCGACGCCCCCGACAATGATTTGCATTAGTAGTTTTCCATTAATATTTTACATTTAGTACGACTTTAATTCTTTGTTTCTAATGTGATCTGCCGGAAGCTTTAAAGGGGTATAACAAAATTATAAACCGCACATAATGGCTTACGTTTATAAGTCTTTATGGCACAATCCAACGCTCTGTAAGTACATTAGAACTGAGGTAAAATGTAAAAGGAGGAGTTTTTCTTGATGTCATCCTTATTTGTCTCGCATATTATCTAAGCATTGCTGACAAAGCCTGACAGTAGAAAGATCCTGCTTTTCAACGGTTGGAATAGCCTTTATCCAACCATTTGAAATTCCCGCTCGTGAAACTGACTTTTTTACCCCAACGAGTGCCTTACGATGAATTAATTGAAAGAATTTGATCAATCCGACCACGAAATCGAATGGATTTAATAAGCAAAATGAAGCTATCTTCACTAAAGCTCCCCGTGGCTATTTCATTTGTCGCCGAGAATAAAATAAATTACGACAATGGCAAAAAGGAGAGAAAATTGAGAGGTGAGTTGAGCCGGGATCGAAGTGACGATGGTAGAGCAGCAGCGTCTTTAGCCGAAGGTCGTGGGTTCGAATCCCGTTCGTGACACTGACTTTTTTTTATCTCAACCAATACCTTGATATGATCAATCCGACCGCGAAATCGAATGGATTGAAATAATGTGGGATTTGAATAAAATATACCGGTGTTGTGAATTTTTATGTTGAACACCGAACATTGGAGATAAAAAAGCCATCATATAATCTAGCTCAAAATATCCACTTTTTTCGACCTGCTGTACTCGAAACGTTTGTTTTTGGCAACTTTACATATAGTCTAACTGTATGTAATATATCTTGCATGCATTTTACCCTACATAAAAAATCGAATGATGTATAACCTTGCAATACGGGCTCAACTATGGCCGATAATATATTTTTAAAAATAATACAATAATTAACATGCAATAGTTAAATTTGCATAAAACAACTTCCTTCCTAAGGCCTATTGGCAAGAACGCTCATACGCCTGTTTGATATTTTTTGATCTAGTATCATCAGAAAAAATTTAATTAAAATCCCACGTTCATAGCCTCCAACTTTAAGGCAAAACAAATGACAATTTTATTTTCCCAAGAATTAGTATTCGGGGGGAAAAATTCCACTTTCGAATTTATCTCTTGATAAAAAATTGACTTAAACTTACGAATATCTAACTAATAATAAAATAATAAACTATTTACTATTAGTGTTACATCTTACTAATTACTAATTTTTGTCAACATTTACAATGCCAAGCCTGTAAAGTAAGTTTACAGGATTTTAAACTGTAAAGTATCCTGTAGATCAGTATTGCCGATTCAGTGTCATTTCTCTTCGATTTTCGAAAACCATAAGCATTTTGGAAGGCGAAAAATTTGAGAAGAAAATATAAATTTCTTTGTTTTTCTTGAAAATTTGTAATTCGGGGTCTTGTAAGATAATTATTATTCAATTATTTATCGATTTTGTATTAATAATTAATTGTTTCTTCGGTTGTTTGCAAAATGGGCATATAAAAAGTAAGTGTATGCTCATATATTACTTTTTTTGCGTTAGAAAATAATAGTGGAAAACTACATGTTTTTTTTTACCGATGACATTGTGTAGATTTTTGTCTTAACTATTTTACTTTTTATTTTATCTGATTAGGTTTTATATTATAATTATACATTATTATTAGGTTTTATTTTATAATTAATAATAAGATGCAGAGAGAAGGTATTGTATTGTAATTTTTTAAAATTTCAGGGTGATAGTGGAGGGCCTTTGTTTAGGTTTTCGAAAGGTGTTCAAATACTTCAAGGTAATTTCATTTTAAAAAAATCGCAAACATAATATGCAATTAAAAATGTATTCTTATGTTCAGGAATCACCTCTTTTGGTAAAGGTTGCGGCCGTCCAAACTCTCCTGGCATTTACACAGATGTGTCCTACTACAGGGACTGGATTGATGAGAAAATCGGTAAAAAGAAGGCAACCCCATCCAGGAGGCCGTTCCGATTTTCTACTGCTCTGTTGTAAGGGAAAATAACCCAACGCTGATAAAATTTACAGTTTTTATTTAAATTCAACCGTTATTAATTAATTTTTTAGATATTTCGTAAAGAAGTTTCTCCAAGCTTATGGCCTGATCCCAATACAACCCAAGGGAGAATAAATGTCCTACAAACGCATCGTTTCTCAACAGCTTTAAATTTTATTACATTATGAACATTGTCCTTATCGCAAAGGAACTATTGGGCGTTATCCCGTCTCAGTACGAATATCTAAAATATCGTTCAATTTTTGTAAATGTAAATATTAGAAAATAATTGTACAACCTGGCCGGCTATGTTCCAGCCGGAGCTTCTTGCCTAACTTAGAAAGTTTACATTTATCCAATATTTGTTTGAATAAAAGTACATGCACTACTTGGAAAGAAACTTTGGTTTTCAAATTATGTTAATTTGTAAAGATTATTGTTTTCCGTTAGGTCTTCTTAATTTTTCAATAGGTTCTCCTTTCTTTATTTACCGTTTTGAAATGTTATGGCTAAAATCATAAACACAGCATGATTTTATCAATAACATTGATTGATTCAATCCAATTATTAATTTTATTTTTAATTATACATATACTCAATTATTTATAAATGATTTTTTCAAAATGAAATTAATTGAAAAAAATATAGTAATACTGTTGAATAATCATGATTTTATCTATAGCATTGCTTAATTCAATCCATTTATTTAATTTAATTTTTAATTACTCATATACTCAATTAATTATACATGATTTTTCAAAATGAAATTAATTGAAAAAATATTGTAATACTGTTGAGTAATCATGATTTTAGCCATAACATTTCAAGTTCAAAAAGAGTATAATTAATTAAGCATATGTATAATTAAAAATAAAATGAAATAATTGGATTGAATTAAGCAATGCTATAGATAAAATTATTACTCAACAGTATTACAATATTTTTTTCAATTAATTTCATTTTGAAAAAAAAAAGAATAATTAATTAAGCATATGTATAATTAAAAATAAAATTAAATAATTG
>CM077103.1:17197893-17215244 GCA_039619505.1 Cimex hemipterus | reverse complement strand
GCTTTTAGTGATAAATTCTTTAGTGACACTAGGATGAATCGATAATTAATTACAAGTTCACTAATATCGTGGTCCGCTGGACCAATTATTATATTACAATTAATTAAGGTTTTAGTTGAGACAAAAAAAGGCAATGGCACGGGCGGGATTCGAACCCACGATCTTCGGTTAGATACGCCGCTGCTCTACCACTTGAGCTATAGTGACTTCGATCCGTTTTGGATACTCGATGACAAATGAAATGGACACGGAGAGTTTTACTTTAAGTATGCTACAATCCAATAACACGACATTTGAAAAATGGCAAAAAGGAAGGAAAACTCAAAAGCTGGGGTTGAGATGGGAAGTTAGTGTCCGAGGGGATTTAGTTCACGATAGCTCAAGTGGTAGAGCAGCGGCGTATCTAACCGACGATCGCGGGTTTGAATCCCGCTCCTTCCATTCACTTTTTTATCTCAACTAAAAATCTTAACTGATTGTAATTTATGATAAGGGATTTTACCTCTTGTTTTCATAGAATTCTTGTTTAATTTGGGCAAGAGACCACCGTCTTCATCATAAATTCAGCGACACCATCGCCGATCCGCACAACGCAAACAACGGTTTCTTTTATTCACATATAGGTTCGTTGCTAATGACAAAACACCCAGAAGTAATAAAGAGAGAAAGAGAAATAGATATATCGGATTTAAGATCTGACACCTGGGTTATGTTCCAATACAGGTAATTATTTCTGACCTAATACTTTAGAGAATTGGTACAGTTAATTATTGTTATTTTGTTTCCAGATATTTAGTACCTATACATTTTTTCTTTGCGTCAATAATGACATTCGCGCCTTATTACCTTTGGGGGGAGTCTATAAAGTGTTGTATCGGTGTTGCGTATTTCGCTAAATATGGACTGAACTTGCATGCATCATGGGCTGTGAATAGTGTCGCACATTTTTTCGGCACTAAGCCTTATTCTAAGTAAGATCAATTATAAATAATTTGATTTGATCTTCTGCTAGTGAAATAATATTTTTTTAAGACCACTCTTTTTTATAGACATATGAGAGCTGTTGAAGTTCCTTGGGTATCGGTCTTCCTCGGAGGGGAAGGATGGCACAACTACCACCATTCATTCCCCTGGGACTACAAAGCGGCTGAATTTGAAACGCCGTTCAATTTTACAAGGACATTCATTGAAATCGCTGCTAGCCTGGGGCTTGCGTACGACCTAAGATCCGCGACTCAAGATATGGTCAATCATCGCATCAAAAAACACGGGGACGGAACGAAACAAGTGAATTGTGAGGAGCAGAAACAACTAGAAGTAGATGATATGGACTTATATGGAGAAAAATTTTCAAAATTTACTACAATAAGAAATGTTCAAATCACATCGTAAAACTTTGTCAAAATTATTACTTTTTTATAAAGAAAAGTCATTATATCTTACCGTATGTACTGACATAAATCAACTGAAGTATCGCAGTTCAAATAACTAAAATTAAGGCAAAGATATTTTAACAAAAAATGTTGGCAGGTATGATCGGTAACAGCAGTTCTACTGACGATTGGACTGATTCTTGAGAGATAATTTATTTTAGTATTTCCTTCCTATCGTAGACATAAATGATGTATTAGTCGTGGTGTAATATAATAAGCCCTTTAGAGCTATTTCATCTCCCGTTCTGAACCTAAAGCACACCGGTGAGTCCCTCTTTATCAAGGGACTTGATTAGCAGGCCCAGTTTCAGGGGTTGCATCTCTTCTATAGCCACATTGTACTTCTTCTACTACTTCCACCTGCGGGCAAGTTGGTAGATGTGTCTCCTAGGCCTACTATAGACAGAGTATGCTTGTGCCGTCTTGAATTTCAATTTTCTTTAAATGACCATTAGCTTGAAGTGTCCTGTTAAGAATCCTGTTAAGATTCGCAGTTTATTCCTGTTATTTTGGAAACATTCTATAACATAAAGCCAGAGGTCTTAGGTTCGAGTCCCGGTTGCGACACTGATTTTTCATTCTCAACCTTTTGTCCATAGCAACTCAAATAAAATTGATAAGATAACCCACAGAAAAGACAGAAAATTATTCTGCCGAATAGATGAGAGTTTAACATGTACACTTAAGACAAAATATGCCGAACAAAGTCAAGGCATTATCGAACGCGACATCAATATAATTTTTTAAATCCCGCCAATCCAAGCTCCACGACTTCTCCAGGTATATATAAAACCTATGATAAACCATAATATTCATTTTCATTGCATTGAAAAAAATCAAGACGAAGTTAAATTTGATTTTCACATAGTTATCACAATTATAATAATCTTTACGGAAAATTTACGGAAGCTTCTACCAACTCAATTCAACGCCATCATCACTGAAACGATTGGACGATTTTTTTCTTTTTTCAATGAATTTCAAATAAATTCCAGAAGCAATTTCAAGATTTTCTTTTGCAATGGACACAAGTGTTCACACGTAATTTATGCTATTTAAAGCACAAACATTTTTTTTTTAATTTAACAAATAGAACTTTTATTTATTTTTCTATTAAAAAAGAATAAAAATTAGAAATTTATGCAAAATAACGTTTAATTCATATCAAAAAATTTTAAACCCAAGATCATCTTCCGCCTTTTGCCGACCTCCGTCAACCTCGCCAAGACCACTCCCGCATTCGGTTTCCCAAATACAAAAAATAACTATCTTTTTATCATATTTTCCATTTGTAACAGCCTGCTATTCTACAAAATATTGAGCCAAGTTGAATGTAACGCGCATTCGGGAAAACAGCCGACCAACTGTCGAACCTCTTGAAACTCAGAAATGGGCAAGAATTAGGAAAAACAAGGATGACAAGAGGAATGGTAGCTCACAACTTTGCTACAGGTTCATTACCACAAAATGAAATCGAACAGTGAGTTATGTAAGTTATGTCATGTGAGAAAATGCATATCTTTCTTTTGGAAATAATTTGAAAAAATGTTGAGATTGAAAATGATTGAGAATGGACACTCTCCTTCAATTTTTTTCCATTTGTACGTAATGTTATATTTTAGATTGAAGTAGGTAACATACACGCACAAAATGTTTATAAATTACTATATTTTTATCAAAATTATTATATAAGAAATAATATATATATATATAATATAACAATATAATATTTATATACAATATAATATAAATAAATTATTATTATAAGTGCATGGGTACACTTTTCATTTGTAATTTTTTATGAGTATTTTAAAGTATAATATGTTATGTTAATGTTAAGGTTTTTAACTTTACACTTAAAATGTAAAACAATCAAAGTTATTGTACAATGTATTATAGTTTCTCCGTCTTGACTCCACCTGCCTTGAAAAAATATACAAAAATATTTTAAAAATTGGCATAAGATTAGTAAACAAATTAAAACCGAATACTACAAATACATCGACAGGCAAAAAATCCACCCATTTGATCTGTTTTTCTCGATAAAAGAAAATTCTGTCCTTGATTTGTCTCATTGTTTTTACCAATAACGATTTGTGTATGCTATGTTTTAAATTGGGAATATCGATTAAAGGTAAACAAACTTAATCTTTAATCTAAAACAAGTGTAAAGGATTTTTTTTCCAATGTTTACTTGGTACGGAATTTAAAATGTTTATTCAGCTCATTTGAATTGTGAACCAATAAACTGTTTAGTTTTCATCTTTGTTTTCTTGGTTGCAATTTTTAAACGCAAAAATTCCACTTAGAGCTGAGGATGTTGCGCGAGGTGTTAGACGTTATCGAGAAACTGGGCCCAATCACCGGTACCGAACCACAGGATTTTTATACTTCGAGAAATTTGCGAAACCGGCACCTTACTGTTGTCCAAGCGATTCATCAGCTCCCGGAAGTTCGAAGTGTCCAAATTTCTGAACGCACTGCTCGAAGATTAAATCAGTATGGACAGTTGGCTTTTCGCCCATATGAGGACCATGATTGACCAGAACAGAGTTGCACGGCTGGCATTTGCTCGAGAATACAAGCATTGGTCTTTGAACATTTGGCCTATTGTACTTTTTACAGATGAGGGTAGATTTGCTCTACGATCTCCAGATAGGCGTGAAAGAGTGGGAGGAGAATTGAAAGTAATTGTAATTTTTCCCAGAGCCAACCTTATCAACGTAGATCAATGATGGTGTGGGCGAGAATTTCTATGGAGAGTCCACAGAGGTGGTTGTTGTCCGTGGAAGGTCTTTGACGTCCACCTGTTGGTGAAATTTTGGAAGTCATGCGTAGCCTCTTCTCGATGAAATCAGCGACAATCCTATTCTGGCGATAATGCCCGTCCACATGTCGCACGCAACGCATAGTGCATTGTAGCATAACATCATGATCATAGCCTAGCCAGCCTGTTATCCAAACTTGAACCTCCTCAAACAGGGATAACCTCAAAAGACGAATAAAAGCACTTCCATCACTTCCTGATTTACACAACAATCGTGAAAAGTCTCTTCTTTAAGAATGGGCGAACGTCCAGCGAAGAGACATTTCCCGGCTGGTAAATAGTGCTCCAAAGAGGAAAAATGATCTTCCAGATGTAATTAAGACAAGAGGGGAAAATACGCGATACTGAAATGTTATTCTAAAATAAAATTTAAAAAATTTATCTGTTCTTCTTTTTTTCATTTTTTGTTTGCCTTATCAATTTACTTTTTTTTACTTTTCTGGACAAAGACGTTTAAAAGTGTAAAATTTTGATTAATATATAAAAATATATTCAAATCAAGTTATACTACAAGTGTGTGAAATGTTTTGCCTGTCAGTGTATAATTTCAATTGGACAAATAGATGCTTAAAAATTATTAGAAACTGGTCCCATACTGTACTCCCCAACACCGCTACTTTTCTGCTACCCATTGGTCCCGGCCCTTTTCAACCACTTTTGGACATTCACATTCTGCTACCAGGCTGAGAATGCATCCAGGGCAGCCCTGATCTAGCACTATTACTATACTGATGTCCTCTGTTCCCGTTCCCCAGCAGTCCGATAATCCCCAGAAGGTTTTGTGTATCCCTCAAATGCACCCCCTTTTTACGATAGGTGGGCAGCTGTGTTCCACTACTGCTACGGTGCTGATTATTGTTACTATCCGGCCGTCTACTAGTCGAAGGCCTAAAATCCAATTTCATTAAAACTTGCTTAATAACATTGAGGTTAATACGCTGACTTTGGCGATTTGGTGTGGTGTGGTGGCATTATAACTCGTTTGAGGTTTTGGTCAATCCAGTTCCTGTGAAGGGAGACATCAGTGTACACGCCAGGAGTGTTTTCCCGTCCACAACCTATCCCTGTAGATGAGATTCCTGTACAATAGTATAATAATCAACTTTCATGTACTAACATCATGTCTAGTAAAGAATTGGAAGATACCTTGCAGGACATAGCGACTATTTAACATCCTTATCATAGGACCACCACTGTCACCCTGAAAAATAAGTGTTAAAAATAAGAAATTTTCTAACGAAAAAGTTTTTTCTTTTTTTTTTATACCGGATGTTTAAGGATTTTACAAATCCCATCTTCCACTGCAACCTATAAGATCTATTGTGGAACTCCTATAAATTACAGCCATTTTCCTATAAGATTAAGCACTTTTCTCCTCACTTCTTTTGGTATGAGAATTGTCTTACTGAAATGGACCATAACCGGGGTTTAAATTCACAAAGGATATGGGACGGGTTCTCTGGCACGTTTTTTATCTGCTTTGCCCATCTTCTTTAGATAATTAAGAGAGCAGTGGCTGGTTTGGAAGCCTATAATCTTTCTCCGATCCTGCCTGGTGAGATAAATAAATAGAGAGAGAGAGAGAGAGAGAGAGAGAGAGAGAGAGTGAGAGGAGGAGGAGAGGAGTCCCGTCCTCTTTCTTTTGTAGGGGTTTATAAATCTCTTAGATTGCCTCATAACTTGTGCTTTTCTCCTGTGTTTGAATTTTTTTTTATCAACATTTATCCAATTCCAATTTCAGCACACATTCCGGCGGACCCAATATTGGTCCCTCGAGCAAGAGAAGTGTCCATTTTTTGCTATGTGGTCAGCTTGGTTAGAGATTTTGGTGTGTCACACATTTTGGCATTTCACATTCATCCCTTAACTGACCAGAAAAAATAATCTTCGGCCGACATTAGGAGCTATACAAAAAGTCCAAACGACTATATATATAATATATAAAATATAAATATAAACGTATTAGAAATCACCAAGGATATTTGGTGATTTGTGCACATTTCGTCAATTGCGTGCCATCTGGAGGATCAACTTGATACTCATTGAATCAGCCAACATTAGTTATGTATCTTTCATTATACTAGCCGATAATGAATTACCAACACAAACTGGAATAAGGCTAATGAGGTAATTCCTTGGGAGGCATATAAATAGGCGATACATTCCTTCAAGATATACCAGGCAGCCGAGGTGGATGGAATATTCCCTGCCTTCGTTCAACAGGATACACATAGTCTATGTAGAACAGTTTGAGATCTCCTAAGTAGTAGTCTGGCATTGAGACGTACCAAAATTCTGAAAGGAAATAAAGGTAATTTTCTCATCCAAACCACCTTATCAATTACGTAAATCTTTTAGACCTAATTTTCATAAAAATAACAGAGACAATTTTAGACAAATATATTTGGCATGACTGTGGAATTAGTACAATGATACATCCCAATGAGCTTGCCTATTTACCATGGAAATCAGTGGAAACTGCTCAGCATTCACTGATAGGCAGAATCGTGAAATCATTATGTGATAACGAATATACACAAGGCTGTTTCTTCGATAACGCCAAAGGGCGTTTGATGCTGATATAATGCAAGAAGTATCAGCATTAGTTAATTACAATGTCGACCATCACTTTACTAGATGGGTGAAGACCTACTTGGGAGGAAGGATGGTCAATATGTGCTTAGGTAGCACTTAGAATTAATGTCAAAGGAGGCTGTTTGTCACCTCTTTTACGGCTAATTACAGTAATTAAACCTTCTGAACAATTCAGGTTTCTACAGTCAATTATTTTCAGAAGAAGGTATTTCAGGTAGAAATCCCCTGACTTTTTTCACTACTGATGGAAAACAACACGGGATTGCTTTATGAATGATGTTGTGATAAAGATTAATTAATCCAGCTAAACTGGAATTGATAATGTATAGTAGGAGAAGAACATTAGGTAATTTTAGATATAGAATTAAAGTTAGTGGATTCAGTCAAATTCCATGGCGTGACGTTTGACAGAAAACTTGATTGGAAAGGTCAAATTAGTAACATATACAGGAAAAGCACAATATCTATGGTACAATGAAGGAGCATTGTCGGCAAAACATGGTGTACAAAACCTGAACCTGTCTGTGCATATACTGCCAAGGGGAAAAACCAGTACATGTCTAATAGTATCGAAATTCGAATCGTAAAAGTTTCTTGAAAATCCACTAATGGCTTAAATGAAAACAGGAAAACATTGGGTGTCTACATTCTGCAAAACAGCAGGAAAATTAACTGCAGAGTTTTACAGATAAAACTGTTACAGAGGACTTTATGCTTTACAATGTGAAAGAAATTAATCTCTAAAAGTATTTAAAATAGAAATAGAAAATTAAATAACGGTGTATAACAACTATCTGGGGCGTCGGTGGCCACAACGGTTTAGGCGTTGACACGGCGCTCATCACTGTAAGGTAAAGACCCCGGGTTCGAATCCAGTGGCCCTGCAGCCTCACCATTTCACTTTAAGACTATGCTAGTAGATGATAGAGACTCCAAAGCAATTTTTCTTTTATTGTATTAAATTAATAGTTTTTTTTTCACTGTGGCTTAATTCTGGCATTAAAATGGTTAATTGAAGATTTACGTTATATTGTTAATAAGGGCAGTCAATACCGTTGAATTTAAACTTGTAAGATGAAATATTTAATTAACAAAAAATGAAGTGTTTATGTCAATGAATATTTATTTATAAGGGATTTTTCCTCTTGTTTTCACAGAACTCTTGTTTGATTTGGGCAAGAGACCACCGTCTTCATCATAAATTCAGCGACACCATCGCCGATCCGCACAACGCAAACAACGGTTTCTTTTATTCACACATGGGTTGGTTACTAATGAAAAAGCACCCAGAAATAATAAAGAGAGGGAGAGAAATAGACTTATCGGATTTAAGATCTGATCCCTGGGTTATGTTGCAGTACAGGTACGTAAATGCTTTCGAGAGTTGGTACAGTGGATTATTGTTATCGTGTTTGCAGATATTTCCTTCCTATACATTTTTTCTTTGCGTCAATCATGACATTTGCCCCTTATTTCCTTTGGGGAGAGTCTATAAAGTGTTGCATCGGTCTTGTCTACTTTGCCAGATATGCGTTTAACCTACATGGAGCATGGGCTGTGAACAGTGTCGCACATTTTTTCGGCACAAAACCATATTCAAAGTAAGATCAGTTGCAAATAATACGATCTGATCTTCTGCTAGTGAAATATTTTTTTTAAGACCACTCTTTTTTATAGACATATGAGAGCTGTGCAAGTTCCATGGATATCCTTCATCGGTGGCGGGGAAGGATGGCACAACTACCACCATTCATTCCCCTGGGACTACAAAGCGGCTGAATTTGAAACGCCGTTCAATTTTACAAGGACATTCATTGAAATCGCTGCTAGCCTGGGGCTTGCGTACGACCTAAGATCCGCGACTCAGGATATGGTCAATCATCGCATCAAAAAACACGGGGACGGAACGAAACGAGTGAATTGTGAGGAGCAAAAACAACTAGAAGTAGATGATATGGACTTATATGGAGAGAAATTTTCAAAATTTACCACAATAAGAAATCGTCAAGTCGGATCGTAAAACTTTGTCAAAATTATTACTTTTTAATAAAGAAACGTCATTATATCTTACCATATGTACTGACATAAATCAACTGAAGTATCGCAGTTCAAATAACTAAAATTAAGGCAAAGATATTTTCTATAACAAAATATTTTTAAAAATAAATCCATATTTATTAAGGAAATACATTTTTTTTTTAGATTTTTACCTCTACCTTTATATTCGTGTTGTATATTCTGTTTAGGCTCAAAATATAAACTATCAAACTAAATAAAGAATGAGGCCTTTCAAATTTAAATCCATGTGAGGAACACGTATCGTATACTTATAGCTAAGTGATACGAGGACATTTAGCCTACAAACTTAGTTACTTTTTATGTAGGAAGGAAGGTAAGGTTAAAAATACAAAAATCAGATTAATAATACTCATACATATTTATTGTTACGCTTTTTCGGACCGTTTTAAATTTATATGGAAGAAAGAAAGAACAAAACAAAAATAACAATTCACAAATACGTTTCCAATCGTTCAACCACTCCTAGTTTCTCTTTTCACCTGCTTTGAAGACCCTCGAGAGTTGTATCGGGTCATCCAGATAAGTCGATGGGACATTCAACGATCACTCCGACTGCTGAAAAACCCAGTACCTGACAACCTCATGTAACTAAACTAACAATAACTAAACTGTTTTGTATAAGAGTTTTTAAAACTGGTCGGATTATTATTATTATTTGAATATTTTGCAATATTGCAATCTTATCTGACCAATCGCACCTTTATGGTATAAATAATAATCACCACTCACCTAACTAAGAAGATTGGAATTGGGGACACCTGAAGGAAGAGTTCTCGCGACTTTCCCAAAGATAGGTATTTTCATCCAAACATTTTGCACAAAATTATCTTCTATCAGGTAAAAGAATATTTAATGTTTTGTTCTGTGTGTTGGGAGTAAGAGTAGAATGATCAGAAACGACCAAACTAGATGCTCCAATCATCTCTGCTATTCTTTTGTCTTTTGCCCATTATCTTAGATGAATTGACATACCATTTGAGATGCTTAAATGGGTCCGACAGTCCAAAACAGCAAGTTCATACCAGGTTGATCATAAATTACTAAACTAGAAGTTCTTCCATTCCACGTAAGGTGAATAGTTCACATCTACCCAGTAGAGATATAATATATTATTTATTGATAATTTATTATCCAGGAATTAATAATTAGTTAGTTTTTTAGAAATGGGGACTGACTACATGATACCGGAAACATTCTATAAAGTCACAACAGATTATAAAGGATAGGAAGAAATCAGAAGAGCATTATATACCATGATATGGCTCCAAAATAAACGAAGGAACTGGATCGGGTGTTTGTTGTACAAGACCAAGATATGAGCAGTCAAATTCATTATGAAAGTACACATTGGTCTATCAAGTAGAAATACATTCCATCAACATTTGTACCTTACAAAATCTTAAAAGACGTTATATTGGCCAAAAAACATCCTTATAAGGTCAGATAGCCAAGCAGCTATTAAAGCATGAGCGTGTAAGAAAATCACATCAAAATCTAAGATCTTCAAAACCTGGGGAAGCACAAGGATACAAAGGAATTTTGGGTAACGAGAAACCAGACAGACTGGCCAGAGCACGCTCACACATAGGCCCGAACCTATATTTTGATAACAAAAACAAATACAAAATCCTCCATCGCAGATGGATCCAAACAAAACAAAAAGGCGAAGGAGCGGCGCTACAGTAAACTTGTGAAGAAACAACCCTCACCAAGACTGGCACAATAACTCCTGTAAGCTAAACTGAAAAGAGCGGTAAGACTACTAACCGGTCACTGGCATCTGTGAAAACATCTACACAGCATGAACACGATGATCCCATCTGCAGATTATGTAATGAGGAGGAGGAAACAGCCACCGATATCGTCTCCGAATGCGAAACAACCGCTCAATGGAGACATAACCTATCATACAGCAAAAACCTAAGGAATGAAATTGTAGCATCAACAGTCAATGACCTAATACATCTGAGAAGAAGACTCAATCCTTGCACTGAACTAGGGAACTAGGAAGGTCTGACTTACAAAAACAGAGAGGATATCCCGACCAGGACCAGAAACGACCAAATTATAAATTATTCTTGCACCATTCCTTCTATTCTCTTAATATTTCAGTTTAGCTTAGCTAAAACTATGAAGACCAGACCTAACACTTGAGATGCCGATAATCTGAAACGACCAAAATAGAAGTTGCTACTTGAATCCTCGAAGATCAATAAGAAGTCTTGAGCATAAAAACACAGCCAGTCGTACCATCATATTTGCTACTTTTGCCACAAAAAAAGAAAAAGAAAAAAGAAAAAAAAACTGCTTTCGGCCCACCATTGTTCTAGATATTCACATCATTAAAACATTGATTTAACGAGTAAAACAAACAGTCATTATCCTAAAACGCAGATGTCCAGGTGAGAACAAAAGATTACGGAAACTTCAAAGATTTTTTCAATAATTTTTCTAGTTTTAAATAAACGTCCTATTAACTAACTTTCTCTGTCGTTGAAGGATTACAAAAGATCTATTTAGATGTGACAGTTTTAAAAAGTAAAATAAACAAATAATAATAGTATTTAAACCTGCCTCAAACGAGCACATGAATATTTGATTAAACTAATTAAATGAAACTCAGTTGCTCAACATGTGCATTGGCAAGTACCATTGGATGGTAATTACCAACACAAAAAACAATATAAAAATAGACTTTTTAAAATTCGCCGTTCAGTCGACTATAAACAACTCTAAGACAACATGGAGGGTGAACAAGAAGGAACAGGAAATATAGGGGTGAGGTTTATTTATATTTTGACAAACCTGATTAGTATTATTTCATAATATTTTTCATTGGGCCTCGTCCTAGATATATTTACACTCATCGTCCGGTTAACTGCACAATCTTAACTTTGGGCAAACAAATTGCAAATTTTTTTTTATATGTCAAGGTATTGACTTGGTGAGTGTGGTGTTTAGTGACAGTTAGATAATGATTATTTGGTGATCGAGAGATGCGGTCTGGTGTGACGTAGGTTTTAGAATAACATTTTCTTTATGCCAACGTTTCGATCTTTATCTGACACATGATAAATGACACATATACGAAAAAAAACAGTTTGAGCCCTGATCATGATTTCAATAAAAATTGAAACGTTCGCATGATAAAGAAAATATTTTTTTAAATCTACGTCACGCCAGACCGCCCCTCACGATCACCAAATAATCTATTATTAAGGTTTAATTTATGGCTTTCTTTTATTGAAGCACAGAAAAATAATTAAGCACATGCACACAAAAGGTTTGATGAAATGAATAAAACGTAAATTTTTTTCAGCCAGTAAAATTGCCTAAGAAAGATGATTTCCCACTACAATACATATGGCTCAAAGTGTTTCAGTACTCCGTACTCCACCTCTTTTTATTTTATGGTTTCTATGTGATGCTAACTTTTCAAGCCATGTGGCAAACGTATTTATACAGTAAGTTGACAAAACAATGACAATAAAACTTTAGTTTGTCGTGATTATTAATTCTAAAATAATTTTCCTAGCTTACTTGTGTTTAATATTCTCAATTGAAGGAGTCACTATGGGCGCGCATAGGCTCTTCTCGCATAAATCATACAAAGCTACTACTCCTTTAAAAATATTACTATTGATTGCGCAGGCAACAGCAGGACAGGTAATTATGACTTTTTCAAAAATATAATAAAAATATAATGTTTTAGTTCATCTCTAAGACTTGTTTTGCACCCTCATAGCTTTAAATTGGCTTATAATGAAATTTTTTATTAATTATTGTACAAGGCTCTTGAGGGCTGATCAGTGATGAACTTGTAATTTTCGATCTGGTTTTCTCAACTGCTACCGTTTGCTGCAATAGTAGAAAACCGGGATGATCAGAAATATTACAAACATTCTTTAATTTTTATTTGACAGATTTTGATTTACATCCTTACATTTTGTTTAAAAGATATCTTTGCATGTGCTGTTCAATTCTTTTTGGCTTTACAGGGCTCGTAGATTAGAAGCCACTAAACTTGTTTTTTGGTCTAATCATACACTGTATGATATGATAAAAATTGTTAAGCTTTACTGGAAACTGGTGATATACGACTAATGACTAAATATTCACAGCTCATTGGCAAATGCATCAACATCATTAACGCTAAAATTGCCATATAAGACAAATGAAGACATTCCAGTTAGATAAACGGTTTCCAAGGACACTGAACAGCATCAGGAGGAGTTCCTGAATCGCAAGACCAAACTGAACAAGTTTGTAATGTTGAAAAAATTGGTTCTAATCAAAAGAAAAACAAGGCAATAATTGGCTGATATTTGTGCAAAGAGGTTCTAAAACACTCTTATCAAAAGAGAAATTGTTAAATTGAGAACGTTTATGTATAGTATGTACTAATGAATTTACAAATAGGAAGTAGAAATATTTCTGAAATTTTTAAAACAAAGAAGCATGCTAAAACAATATAAAAGAAAGACAAAACTCGACATTTTAACGATTTTTGTTAGGACACTGAAAACTCGATGGGCATAAGGTAGAAATCGACCAAAGAAAATTAGAAATATACATTCTCGGATGAAATGAAAGAAACTTAGATAGTAAATGCATGCTGCAATTAACAGAAAAATTACTAACAGAATCCAAGAAAAAAGTTTTCAATTTTAGAGAGAATACGACACTACGCAGATCGGATGATCTTGAAAGACCACTGCTGACTAAAATGGAATCAATAAATAGGAAAACATCTAAGATCATTTGGTTCCTCGATTCTGCAAAAAGAGAAGAAAACAAACATATCACTGTTAACTGGAACAACTATCTACAGAATTTTACAAATTAACCTTCCTTTACAGGATACACGCTAAAATGGTTTGCATTGCGACAGAACGTAACGTCGGGAAGTATATTGAAAATAGGCTTTAACTGTCTATAACAGACATTTTTCAGTTCCTGTCCAGTAACATGATAATTTTTTGTGAGATCTGGTAAATTATGGACTTGTAGATGCGTCATCTTGATCCGCCTGTGTTTAAAGGTTTGATTAACTGAATTTCTGCATCTCTGTATCTTGAGTAGTTTGCCATAGCGTATGCTTTAGGGAATATCTAGATTAAAAACAGCTATTAAATAAATTCATAAGCAACATCAAAGCTTCTACTGATAATTTCATAGATGACACGCAGCAGAACTTCTTCAATTCTGAACCTTAAGTTTGTCATAAATTATATGCTATATGTATTATATGAATTCGTAAGCACCATCACTGCTTTTAGTGATAAATTCTTTAGTGACACTAGGATGAATCGATAATTAATTACAAGTTCACTAATATCGTGGTCCGCTGGACCAATTATTATATTACAATTAATTAAGGTTTTAGTTGAGACAAAAAAAGGCAATGGCACGGGCGGGATTCGAACCCACGATCTTCGGTTAGATACGCCGCTGCTCTACCACTTGAGCTATAGTGACTTCGATCCGTTTTGGATACTCGATGACAAATGAAATGGACACGGAGAGTTTTACTTTAAGTATGCTACAATCCAATAACACGACATTTGAAAAATGGCAAAAAGGAAGGAAAACTCAAAAGCTGGGGTTGAGATGGGAAGTTAGTGTCCGAGGGGATTTAGTTCACGATAGCTCAAGTGGTAGAGCAGCGGCGTATCTAACCGACGATCGCGGGTTTGAATCCCGCTCCTTCCATTCACTTTTTTATCTCAACTAAAAATCTTAACTGATTGTAATTTATGATAAGGGATTTTACCTCTTGTTTTCATAGAATTCTTGTTTAATTTGGGCAAGAGACCACCGTCTTCATCATAAATTCAGCGACACCATCGCCGATCCGCACAACGCAAACAACGGTTTCTTTTATTCACATATAGGTTCGTTGCTAATGACAAAACACCCAGAAGTAATAAAGAGAGAAAGAGAAATAGATATATCGGATTTAAGATCTGACACCTGGGTTATGTTCCAATACAGGTAATTATTTCTGACCTAATACTTTAGAGAATTGGTACAGTTAATTATTGTTATTTTGTTTCCAGATATTTAGTACCTATACATTTTTTCTTTGCGTCAATAATGACATTCGCGCCTTATTACCTTTGGGGGGAGTCTATAAAGTGTTGTATCGGTGTTGCGTATTTCGCTAAATATGGACTGAACTTGCATGCATCATGGGCTGTGAATAGTGTCGCACATTTTTTCGGCACTAAGCCTTATTCTAAGTAAGATCAATTATAAATAATTTGATTTGATCTTCTGCTAGTGAAATAATATTTTTTTAAGACCACTCTTTTTTATAGACATATGAGAGCTGTTGAAGTTCCTTGGGTATCGGTCTTCCTCGGAGGGGAAGGATGGCACAACTACCACCATTCATTCCCCTGGGACTACAAAGCGGCTGAATTTGAAACGCCGTTCAATTTTACAAGGACATTCATTGAAATCGCTGCTAGCCTGGGGCTTGCGTACGACCTAAGATCCGCGACTCAAGATATGGTCAATCATCGCATCAAAAAACACGGGGACGGAACGAAACAAGTGAATTGTGAGGAGCAGAAACAACTAGAAGTAGATGATATGGACTTATATGGAGAAAAATTTTCAAAATTTACTACAATAAGAAATGTTCAAATCACATCGTAAAACTTTGTCAAAATTATTACTTTTTTATAAAGAAAAGTCATTATATCTTACCGTATGTACTGACATAAATCAACTGAAGTATCGCAGTTCAAATAACTAAAATTAAGGCAAAGATATTTTAACAAAAAATGTTGGCAGGTATGATCGGTAACAGCAGTTCTACTGACGATTGGACTGATTCTTGAGAGATAATTTATTTTAGTATTTCCTTCCTATCGTAGACATAAATGATGTATTAGTCGTGGTGTAATATAATAAGCCCTTTAGAGCTATTTCATCTCCCGTTCTGAACCTAAAGCACACCGGTGAGTCCCTCTTTATCAAGGGACTTGATTAGCAGGCCCAGTTTCAGGGGTTGCATCTCTTCTATAGCCACATTGTACTTCTTCTACTACTTCCACCTGCGGGCAAGTTGGTAGATGTGTCTCCTAGGCCTACTATAGACAGAGTATGCTTGTGCCGTCTTGAATTTCAATTTTCTTTAAATGACCATTAGCTTGAAGTGTCCTGTTAAGAATCCTGTTAAGATTCGCAGTTTATTCCTGTTATTTTGGAAACATTCTATAACATAAAGCCAGAGGTCTTAGGTTCGAGTCCCGGTTGCGACACTGATTTTTCATTCTCAACCTTTTGTCCATAGCAACTCAAATAAAATTGATAAGATAACCCACAGAAAAGACAGAAAATTATTCTGCCGAATAGATGAGAGTTTAACATGTACACTTAAGACAAAATATGCCGAACAAAGTCAAGGCATTATCGAACGCGACATCAATATAATTTTTTAAATCCCGCCAATCCAAGCTCCACGACTTCTCCAGGTATATATAAAACCTATGATAAACCATAATATTCATTTTCATTGCATTGAAAAAAATCAAGACGAAGTTAAATTTGATTTTCACATAGTTATCACAATTATAATAATCTTTACGGAAAATTTACGGAAGCTTCTACCAACTCAATTCAACGCCATCATCACTGAAACGATTGGACGATTTTTTTCTTTTTTCAATGAATTTCAAATAAATTCCAGAAGCAATTTCAAGATTTTCTTTTGCAATGGACACAAGTGTTCACACGTAATTTATGCTATTTAAAGCACAAACATTTTTTTTTTAATTTAACAAATAGAACTTTTATTTATTTTTCTATTAAAAAAGAATAAAAATTAGAAATTTATGCAAAATAACGTTTAATTCATATCAAAAAATTTTAAACCCAAGATCATCTTCCGCCTTTTGCCGACCTCCGTCAACCTCGCCAAGACCACTCCCGCATTCGGTTTCCCAAATACAAAAAATAACTATCTTTTTATCATATTTTCCATTTGTAACAGCCTGCTATTCTACAAAATATTGAGCCAAGTTGAATGTAACGCGCATTCGGGAAAACAGCCGACCAACTGTCGAACCTCTTGAAACTCAGAAATGGGCAAGAATTAGGAAAAACAAGGATGACAAGAGGAATGGTAGCTCACAACTTTGCTACAGGTTCATTACCACAAAATGAAATCGAACAGTGAGTTATGTAAGTTATGTCATGTGAGAAAATGCATATCTTTCTTTTGGAAATAATTTGAAAAAATGTTGAGATTGAAAATGATTGAGAATGGACACTCTCCTTCAATTTTTTTCCATTTGTACGTAATGTTATATTTTAGATTGAAGTAGGTAACATACACGCACAAAATGTTTATAAATTACTATATTTTTATCAAAATTATTATATAAGAAATAATATATATATATATA
>CM077103.1:17179877-17192516 GCA_039619505.1 Cimex hemipterus | reverse complement strand
TACCTTGCATTTTGTTTACAAGGCCTATAAGTTATAGTAATATAACTTAGTTATATTACTATAACTTATAGGCCTTGTAAACAAAATGCAAGGTATAAGAAATTTTTCAGTCAAATCTAAAACCATAAGCACATATTTATATATTATTTTTTATATTATTTTGACAAATGGCAAAAAGGAGAGAAAATTCAAAAGGTGGGTTGAGCGGCGTATTTAGCCTAAGGTTCGAATCCCGCTCGTGACACTGACTTTTTAGTCTAAACTAATATCTTACTTAAAGATTTAATAAACGAAAGAAGTTATTTGGCCAACGGGACCACGAAATCTAATTGATTTAATAAGCAAAATGAAGTATATCTTCACAAAAGTTCTCCGTGGCCATTTCATTTGCCGCCGAGAATCAAATAGATTACACGACATTTCAAAAAGGAGGGAAAATTCAAAAAGGTGGTTTGAGGTGCGAGGTTAGTGTCCGAGTGGATCGAAGTCACGATAGCTCAAGTGGTTAGAGCAGTGGCGTATCTAGCCAAAGATCGTGGGTTCGAATCCCGCTCATGACACTGACTTTTTTAATCTCATCTAAGACCTTACATAAAGATTAATTAATTGAATTGTCTATCGGACGACAAAATCTAATGGATTTAGTTTGGCCATTTCGTATTATATTCAATCATTGTAGCTGAGAAGCAGCTGAGGACAGGCAGACCAAATTGGAAATGACCAAACTTCAAGCTCATAAACCCAACAGGCCTCAAGGAATAACCAAATCGCTTGTTCAATAGTTTATTTGCAGCTTAATTATAAGCCGATTAATGCTATGCGGGTGGAAACTTGCTAAGGTTTAACTTCAATAGTAACAAAACTACAAATCTTACTGTGAAACTAAAATATTTATGATAGCTCATCCTTACCTGTCCTGCTGTAGCGTGCGCAATCAAAAGTAATATCTTCAAAGGAGTAGTAGCTTTATATGACTTGTGAGAGAAGAGTCTATGCGCTCCCATAGTGACGCCCTCAAGTGAAAATATTATACACACGTAGGCTAGGGCAAAAAATAAATGTAATAATAACCTAGGCCAACTAGACTCAAGTTAAACTTACTGTATACGAATGTTTGCCACATGGCTTGGAAAGTGAACATTAAATAGAGGCCGTGAAAGAAAAAGAGATGAAGTACGGTGTACGCAAACACGTTGAGCCATACGTATTGTAGTGGGAAATCATCTTTTATAGGCGGTTTTACAAGCTGAAACATTACTTTATTTACCTTTCATAGAATTCATGTTTCACGTGCATGTGATCTAATTATGCGTAAATAGGAAAATATATTAATTAATGTAAACGTCCCATTGTCATCATCGCACTTATAGGCAGAGTCAGACATTGAGGTACGGATATTATAACAAATTTAATATTGTGCAATTTGCCAACAGTGAGTGTATATAATATTTAGCGCGACGCTTAATTGAAAATATTAATAAAATAATATACAATTATCTTTAATTAGATTTGCCAAAATAAAAATTAAATCTTACCTCTACATTTTGTATTTTTTCTTTTCGGCTCTCCATGTTGTCTTAGAGCTGTTCGAAGTAGACTGAATGATGGATTTAGAGAAAATCCATTTTTATATAGTTAATCCAGTTTGAAAATTACCATCCAATGGCACCTTTTCAATAGAAATGTTGAGCAACAAAGTTGTATTTAATTCTTTTAAATATTCATGTTCGTCTTAGGCAAGCAGTTCGAATAGTTTTGAAATATGATTTTCCTACTGTTAGTTGTTTATTTTATTTTTTTAAATGTCCACGAATCTAAATCGTTTTTTTGAGACCAGTTAAAGGCAGAAAATGTTGGTTAATATGACATTTACGGAACCGTACAAAATTATTAAAAAATTGATTTTTGAAGGTTTCGTTATTTTTTATACTCAGGTAGATTTCTGCATTTTAAGAAGATAAAACGTACATATTATAATTAATTTGAACCTAAATTAGCCTAATTGTAGATAGTAACAATGGCAATAATTTAATACAGAAGATACGAGTAATGACTGGGAACTTGTGTTAAGGATCTTAATGCCGATACTCTGATAATAATAATTGTAAGCACTTTATGTTTTATTCATTATTCATCGTTTACTACTGTATTCTTATGTTCACGTGTTATTGATCTTCCAGGTAGTGGGATGGGGGCTGTAACGCGGTTGACGTGGTCACGCGGAACCTTTTGATGTCGACGTTAGGATTGGAAAATGTCTAAACTTAACTGACGAACGAAAGTAGTGAGATTTTGGAGACTGTTTGACAGAATTGTTGGCGTTCCGTCAAAATCAGCGGTCAGTTTTGGCCAACACGATGTCCAAAATAACCCTTCGTATGAATAGCCGAAGATAAAGAAGTGTACCTGTCAGATCCAAACTGTGAATTCAGACGTATTTCACGTATTCGTAATAGTTCGTTTGTCTCTAGATTTCTGCGTGTTAAGACTATGGCTGTCGTTTTTTTAAATATTCACGCAAGGATGATTTGACAATGATTTAATGATGTGAACATTACAAACAATGGTGGGCCAAGAGCAGTTTTTCCCTAATTTTTTCGAACGAGTGTAAACAGATCAGGATGATCTAAATACTCTTATATTTTGTTCCCTGTGTATGGCGGTCTGCCCGTTTTTCTGGGAAGTATTTCTTTCAGGTTAGATAAATAAGACAAATCAACAGAAACATGTTCGATAAATTAAAAAAGCATGAACAGACAGTACTGGCTACGATCATCCCGATCATCATTATTATTTGATCAGTATTTATTTCTTGCTTTGTCTCTTCATGTCTGTATGTTTTTCTGAAATGTACATGTGATGGGATGATGAAGAATAACTCGGAAAATGTGAAGCAACTGGTCTTTTGTGGGCATGGCGCTGGACTAAACTTAAAGTTAACTAACTTAAAGATGTACTTAAAAAATACACAAATTTCAAGCATGGTCGTTTCCGGTCGTCCTTGCATGTCTGTCCTCGTTGTTTTGAACTGCCAGACCCGTTTCGGCATCTCAAGTGGTAGATTTGCTCCAATTAAATTATCGGTTTAACTAGGCTGTCTATACACTGAAGATTTGTAAATTTAGAATAAACTAGTCAAGCGAGAATAGAGGAGTATGATGATTTCTTGCTTGTTTCTTGAGAAGAACGGCCCACCACTGAAATTCAGACAAAGCAAAATCAGTACTGACAGACCAAACAAACGAAAGGTCAGGTAGAAAGAAAAAATCAGATGTTTGACCGTTTTCAAAAATTTATACTTGACTGTCCTTGTCCTTGTTTCGATCGGCCGTTGGATAATCAATTGCTATTTTAAAACTTATGTTGAAACTTCTGGGGCCGCTCACCTCAACATAAGTTTAAAATTAGCAATATTCTGGAATTCTTACTTCCTCTCGCCAGGGCAGACAATTAAATGCAGAAGTAGTGTTAATAGATCAAGCCAGCAAAAATAGAATATATGAATTTTTCCGGATTATTTTAACAAACATAAATCTTTATCGGGCTTCTGCTGGTATTGCTATCCTGTAGTGCTTGTTCGTCTACTTTGTCCTACTTTTCCTGCACCTCAGGTACATTCGTGTTTACCCATCGGTTTTCCAGGGTCACGTGGTGACATCCGGTGCCGCTGCAATATTTCGACGCACGTTCCAGATCCAAATGCGTGCAATGAACAGCGACGACCTCAAGGCTCTAACGAGAGGGTTGGGACCTACTTCGGCAACTCCTTAATGCCGAAGTCCCTGAGGTGTGTCTTTTCGTAAGCTCAAGTATGCAACCTCAGTGAAGTGACATTTTCGGTGCAGTTCCATGAGGGCTTCTCTCAGCACCCCCTGCTGTCAGGCTTTGAGGACTGCCACAGCGTCCAACCTAACACGCCAACAACCTTTTACGCCAACTCTAGTTCCAGGTTAATAAGTGTATCTTTGTCGGTGGCGACGACGTCTGGTGGGGAGCATCGATAGCGACTGCGTAGCCTGTCACGAAGATCGGCAACGAGGACCTAATCGTACATGGTCTGCGAATGATTCTCTGGGCACGACCCCATCTCTTACTTCCGCCCGGCACATTCTGCCCTTCTCAACTTAAAGATTATAAGCACGAGAATAGATGTTACTAGAAAAACTTCTAGTAGGGTCATTTCTAATCATCATCGTATGACTTCCTTACTTTATGTTCTGCCAGACCGATTTTGGAATTTCAATTTGTCGGAGTGGTCCTTTTAGCGAATCTACAGAACTTAAGCAAGGGAATGGAGGAGATGATACGGGAAGAACTTTTAATTCGGTTGTTCCGGTTCATGGTTTATTTAGTTAATTGGCATAAGAATGAGAGTATAAAGGAGGCTATTGAATGAACACCTAGTTTGGTCGTTTGCGATAATCCTGGTATGACTTACCTCTCTATTTAGGTCTGCAGATTTCAGCCTCACGGGAGGCATATGATTGTATATAACTATTTAGCTAAATTAATTTGCATAAGCACAAGAATAAAAAGGTGATACTAGAACAGCTTCAAATTTGATCATAGGCGATCATCCCAGTATTCACTACTTTTGGCAGCAGACACTTTTAGAGATCCGTCTGGCGGCTATTTTACGAAGTTAATATTGTTTGTTGTTGGTCCACCAAAACCGTTATGGTTGTTCAATAAGAATAATAAACTAAAAAATCTACCATATAACGATAATAACATTTATTACGATATGTGCCTGTTTCGGTTTCCTTTCGACTCTTTGATAGCCCATTCTAACTCGACTATCCCAATGCGAACCCCATCGGAGATAAAAAGTAAATATATTGCTTTGCAGTTTCCTGCACGCGTGACATCCATAACCTGATCGATGGTCGACCTGGTGGTAATCATCTGCCAAATATTTGGAGGCAATTAGGTGCCTTTCTTTCAGGCAGAGGTCTGGGCCATTAATGTCTGCTGCAGAACACTTATGGCTAACAGGATAAGGGGAAAAGATATAAAAAAAATTTCTGACAGTCAGGCCAGTCTAAAAGCATTACAAAAAGATTTATCAACATCTAGACTGGTGGAGGAAACGGTTGACCTCATTAACAGGATCATTACCAGGTATGAGAATAGGGTAACCCTTATATGGATACCAGCTCATAAGGGACACTACGGCAATGAAGAGGCGGACAGCCTGGCCAAGGAAGGATCAAATACTGTGTTTGTCGGGCCGCAACCAGTATTACCCCACTCTTTAAGCACAGCAAAAGAGAGTATAAGTTGCTGGAGAATGAAACAATTCCTCAAGGAATGGAATACGTCCCCCGGATGCAGGCAATCGAAGGAGTTTCTGAAGGAAATCAAACCCAAGGAAGCGAAATGGTTACTCTCCAATTCTAGGAGGAGAATTAGGAGGCTGATAGGTATCCTGACGGGCCATTGCCCCCTTCATAATGGGCTCCCTACCAGACCCCTTCTGCCGCTTCTGCGAAACTAAAGAGGAAACGGCTCGACACTACCTAGCTGAATGCGATAGGTATGCTAGGGAAAGATTCGACACCTTCGAAGGAGAGGACATAATAAAACACTCCCCAGGATAAAATGGTCCAAAATCCTGGGGTTTGTTAATAAGTCCAATAGGTTCATGCAGGACTCCTGAGCCGACCAGGTCCCGGACCTTTTAGGGATGGGGTACGGGCCAACCCAGGCTTCTAACCCCTCGGGTCCTGGTCGCCCGCCCTGCGTAATATATATATATATATAGGTGCCTTTGGCGAAAGTAGCGAGAACACATCCTTCAGGTGTCCACCATTTCACTCTTGTAAGTCGTGTGTAGTCGCCATACAAATGCTATTACTAAAGATTGCAATATCCCAAAACCCAAATCAGGAGGAATAATTGTAAAATGAAAACATAAGCCGATAAGTTATAAAAATTTTTTAATACAAAATAGTTTCGTTATATGATATTTGAGGTTGGCAGGTCGTGCCGTTTTCAGTAGTCGGCGTGTTCTTTGTGCGTCCCATCGCCATGTTTGGACGCCCAGTTTTTGACCATTTCAGGCGATGTCGTCTTCAAATCGTAAACCAAGCCGAATTTCGCAAGGAATTCTATCATTTGGCAGCTGAAGTTGAGTTTGTTGCCGAATTCGCTCGCCTTGTAATCCCAGGGGAACGTGTGATGGTAGTTGTGCCATCCTTCTCCCCTCGTCAGCACTGACACAATCTTGGATTCTACAGGAACGATCTCTCTGAAATGTTAAACACATTCAAGTGTACTATTATAAACGAATGGGCTAGTTGCTTCTGATAATATAAAATTACAAAGAATCGAGATGATGTCATGATTTAAATATCAAGGTCGTAGCGATTTGTATAATGGTTGAATGAAAAATCCTTATGGGTTTAAGATCATTCTAGTTGTCACTAGGTCTGTCAGATATGCGCTTATAATAAACTAAGCTAACAAAACACATAAAAGAAAAACGCAAGAATCGGGAATTAATTATGGTTTGTATGTACCTTAGGCTACTTCATCACCAATCCTGATATGTGTATTTTTCTGTTCTTAAAATGCAAGAAATAGACAAATAAAGCAACGGGTGTTTTACAGATCAAATCAGAAACAAACTTTTACAAGATTTTATTTGTAGAAATGTTAAATGATGGAGTGAGTGTGGTGTTCAGTACTTTCTAAAAGGATAGTTCCTACTCACAGTAAGTTGTTTTGCAACCAAATGGAAATAGACGTATGTAGGAAACTCACAACTACAGACACTATGATACCAGCGGATTCTTCCCACCCATGGTCCCAAAAGGCTGCTGGTTTCATTTGGCTCATAGACCGAATGTTAAAACTTCCGTTAACACCTGATAACTATAAAAAATAATTAAAAACTATTAAACTCTTATCAAAAAACAACGGATATCAAGAAATATTTATTGATAGGTTGCTAGTTTAAAAAAAAATTAACTTTACACGAGTCAACAATAGGACTAAGTCACCCGACCACAAATGAATCATTAGGTTTCCGGTGTTTGCCATACATTGGTGAATTATCAGAAAAAGTTAGTAAAAATTTTAAACAAGAAGGGTTTAGAGTAGCTTGGAGAAGTACGGGTTCTCTTAAAAACATCCTCTCAAAAACTAAAGACAAAGTAGACATCTTGGCAAAAAGTGGGGTTTACCAACTTAATTGTAATGATTGTGATATTAAATATATAGGACAAAGCGGTAGAGAAATAAAAACAAGAGTAAAAGAATACTTGCCTAAAAAGAAATAAAACATAATTTCAGTTCAGTTAAGTTCAAATTATATGTGTTCAATACAAGTGTGTTACATAGTTTCAACAAAGGGAAAGAACTACATTGGTTTGAGAAATTTGAAATTAAAAAATGTAAAATTGAACATGGTGATAAATGCATTAATAATATAATAGATTTTTATTTACCTCCCATTTTAAATATGCACATAAATAATATCACATCCGAATAATTACACTAATTATTTTAATTGTTATTATTTTTATTCTAATATTTATTTGTGTTACAATTTCCGCGCTTCGCACGTTCAAATTGAGGGGCATTAAAAAATCAGCTGTTGATTGGAACGTCGCGATGGCGGAGGCATCAGCGGTTTCACTCTGGCAATGCACGTGGAGAGACGTGGTTGTAGAAGTCCTTCAACCTGATGATGAGCTAAAAGGCTCGAAATCCGTATCGTTGCGAAACAACTTACTGTGAGTAGGAACTATCCTTTTAGAAAGTATTAGATTTTATTTGGTTTCTATCATCCTGGTACGCCCAGGCAAAACGGACCTACGTCTAATGATGGGACAAACCTGAAATAGCTCTGATAGACAAATGAGCGATAATGGACAGATCAGGATGAAGGAATGATCGCACGCTTTAGGAACTTTAGTTTGGGCGTTTCCAATCATCCACGTTTGTATGTATTTGCAGTTGTGGTCTGTCAGACGTGTTTTCGTATCTTCAATGTACAGTTGGTTTATGACTTTATAAATCTAAGTTAAAGGACACACGATTGGAACGAAGCAGAAAACAGGTATATGGACTGATAGACAATTGTGGTATGTCTATACCGTAGTTTTGTTCGTACAGACCCATATTGACATTGTTAGCTTTGGGTTTATGTGTTACATTGTAAATTATAACGGTGGAAATTAGGTAAAACAGAACACTGAAAATGGAGAATAGCAGTAACACATCTGTTCGACCTAAACCATAAATTTGGCCTATCAAGGTGTTTGAAACGATCAAACTGAAAGAATTTCTCACTGGGGCATTTTCTATTCTCACTGTTGTGGTCTATCCTATGTGATGAACCATATCATTAATGATTATCATGTGCTTTGGTTTGTCAATCGTCAGTTTTTGTCAGTTGAAATTGCATAAAACCTTCTTCTCCATCTCCTGACAATTCAAACTGGTCTAAGAAGACCGTGATTGTTAAAATTAGCCAAAATTTCAAAATACCGGTTTATTACCCAAAAGACTTCAAGAAGTAATCGTACAAGAATAAAATAATATCCCCTTACCTTGTATACGGTTTGGACCCATAAAAGTGAGCCAAACTGTTAACGCTCCAAGTAAAGTGCAATCCCAGTACATATCTTAGTACAAATCCGATGAAGAAACTATGCCAGAAAGGAAATCCAACGAGAACCCCCACGTAAACGACTAAAGCATTGAAAAAGAAAAAAAGCGGGAAAAAATACCTGAAAAATATATTTATAAAAAAATTTAATTACTTCGGGTAAATCGTTTCGTGACTTACTTATACTGGAACATTACAATTGGGTCGGAAGTCAGATCGGACAAATCGACAGTTTTCCCCTTTCTTTTCACCTCCGGGTGTTTGGTACATAAAAGCCAGCCCATGTGTGAAAAGAAAAACCCCCTCTTGGAATTGTGAGGGTCGCCGTCTGTGTCGCTGAACTTGTGATGTGTCCTATGATCCCTGACCCAGATTAGCAAAGAGTTCTTAAATGAAAAACAACAAATATTACACCGAATCCAATATTTTGTCGTATTTAAATCTAATACCTGTCCGGCCAAAGTAAATG
The DNA here is from genome assembly GCA_039619505.1 of Cimex hemipterus. Classification (NCBI taxonomy): domain Eukaryota; kingdom Metazoa; phylum Arthropoda; class Insecta; order Hemiptera; family Cimicidae; genus Cimex; species Cimex hemipterus. Next base: position 17,183,430 of record CM077103.1, on the reverse strand, counting down.
CTATCAGCAGGATGATTTTAACTGGAAGTGTCGCTTTGTACGACCTGTGTGACCATAGTCTATGTGCACCCATCGTCACCCCGAGGTTTACATAAACTCCAAATGTAAAATAATCTAAAGAAATATATAAATCTAAACTTTTTTACCATTTAATTAACTAAAAGCTCTTATTTTAATTAAAAATCTAATCTACTATTCAAAACAAGGATTCCTCTAGGTAATATGTGTAGATTACTCTTTTATAAAAGCTTCTTTATTTTATTATTATGCATGTCTTACTTACTGAAAAAGAAAACCATCACGCCCGTCCAGGAGGTTATGGACAAATAAGCCCCGACTAAGCTGAGCATATGCAGGACGATAAATGCAAAGACTAGCAAGATAGATGTCTTTGGCTTAAAAGTTTCTTTTTCATTTATTTCGTTTGCCTGTAAAAACGTCAATATTTTGAATAAACTAAATGATGAAAAACAATTTTGTTTTAAGGGGCACCCGATAGCTTGGTCATTTCAGCCCCGAGCGCATGCAAAATATTGCAACACAATATTGCATTCACACAAATAAGTACATTCACAACTTTATACATTGCATTCATTATATTTGGTGGATGGAGTACTGAATATTCCTCCATCAACGTGCACACAATAACAAACCAATCCAATTGGGGTCGATGGGGTACTTTTATAAATATTGAGCCATCGAGTCACGTGGGGCGATCAGGCTTTTATTCCAACCATCAGCTCCTCCCCATTCACTCTAATAAATACACTTACTCATACAAAACAGAGGAACACAAAACACATATCTTGACGGCCATATACAATAAACAATTTCTAATTGTCCTAAAAAGCGGAACAGGCTACCGTGTACCATTTTTAAATCCGGCGGCATCCTACATGCTCTCTATATGGAGCTAAGCCATGACATGTCTCTATTATGTGGGACACAAGTACCCATGTTCAATTGTTATTACCTTGCGGTCTAAAAGATCAACAAGAACCCAGTGAAACTGACACAAACTGATCCTAGCAAGAAGAAATATCGAGACAACGGACCAATACCAAATTTAACTACGCGTTTATTTATTATAGGTACTATATTTGCCTAATTAATATTACCAAATTAAAGAAATAATTGGTAAAAATTGAAAAAATACATTCATGAAATGTAGAAGCCTTTATATGTTTAGCTTTTATCGTCTAATTAACACTTTTTCTCTCCAAATTAACTATTTTATATTACAAATTCAACCTTCTCCGTCTCAAATTAACCTTTTATTTCTTCAATTTACTACAATATTTTTGATGGCAAATTAACTGTCCTTAACTCCGAATCAACCTTTTTTAATTTCAGATTTAGCATTTTATTTACCACACAAATAATTAAAAGTATTTTGGAGATGGTGCGATATACATATAAGCATGAAGAATAAAATTCTTGTATATTTGAATTTTTCTAATAGAAAATAATCGGAATTTTATACCGTCCAGACATGCATATTAATTACTATTGAAAATAAAAATGATATAAAATTAAATATATAAACCTGTTTTTATTTAATTTGAGAGTTTTAAAATATAAAATAATTAGGGTAACTAGTCAAAATCCTATAAATAAAATAAATTACAATTAAAGTTTAACATTATGTAAAATTTTATAAAGATGCTTTTTTACATAATCTTAAAAAAATTCTTAACCAAACTGAACTATTTCTCAAATTAAATAACGAATCCTTCATTTTCACATGTTATTTTATATAATTTTTTAAAAATATTTTTTTAGTAATTTTCATGCGGTTTCCTGAGAGACTAGTTATTCTATGTTGTACAGTTTAAAACTGTAGTTTTCTTTACTTGCTTACTTTTCATATCGTCTCCTACGGTTAAAAAAAAATCGGAATGGAAAAGGTTTTTAAAATAGAAAGGGTTAATTTGAAATATAAAACATTAATTGGTTAATTTGATGGGATAACGGCACAATTTTAAATTATGAGTGGTCAATTTGAAGAGGAAAAGGGTTAATTTGACAGGAAAAACGTACATTATGACAATGGTTCTACTCTGCCAAAAATCTGGATTCAGAAACGTTTACTTTTCCTATTTGAGTTCGATAGTTACTCCAAGTGGTTATAGGGCTGTAGAAACGAGGCAAAACCCAAAACACCAGTTTATTTCTAGATCTAAAATAGTCATACGAGAATCGTTAGTTGACGCTGGTAAGATGCCACCTTGCAGGATGATGGTTTTTTTTTTTATAAAGATCCTACATATCAAACAAATCTAATAAAGCAATTTGTCAAAACATTACCAGTAGAAGGTTTTTCAGTACCTTAAGAATCCCTTTCTAAAAATCATTCTAAAACAACTCTTTAACCTCTCTCCTCGAAAGAAACTAAATTTCGACAGGAATTCTTAAATAACAACAGATCCGGAAAAGACCACCTATCCATCCTAAGCCCTTTGGCGTCATACTATCTCCCATGTCGCCCAAAAGGTAGATCTACCGGACAATGTGCTAAAAAAGTCCTCAGTTCAATGGGATTTTATTCCAGAACAGCAATAGACCATCGCAGAAACCAACTGACTAAGCCTACTTCTTGTTCGGATTATAACGATGACTGCTGATTAGACGCTGCAGACGCTGGAGGAACCAGAAATAGGAAAAAACGAGACGAACATGCCCTCTGATGGTGTGAAGACCTTTGCAGGCTTTACTCCTGGGAGAGGAAAAGCTCACCCTTGAAGGTATATTACAAAGCTTTGGGATCTGAAAGGCCTGAATAATTTTTTTACTATGGATACCAGCTTATTGAACTTTATCCCTGGCTCCATTTTTTTGGGGGAGCTCGCAACACGAGGGTGAATTTGAGCCCCCGGTGTGCCGGTGTTCTTCCATCAAGGAAACTCATTTTTGAAGGGTGGTTGGAACAAAATTCAGGGTCGCTGAGACATCCGCTCCTTCCATTAATGTGTGCCGCGTCAATTTGTTTCAATGCGTTAGGAAAGCCCAGAGGCGACGGTGGGGATCGAACCCCCGACCGCGAGATCTACCAGCCGAAAGTCTGACGCCTTAGCCACTCGGCTTCCTCGGCCCCCAATAAATAAAATGCCTTAAGCTGAACGAAGAATTCGACATAAAAACGGAAATTACGCAATGGGCCAATATTGGTCGCGGTGTCCACCGAAGTACACCTAAGAAAGAGGTGATATTTTCGTAAGAAATAACACAAAAACTCACGGAAATTTGAAAAAGTTTATTTAAATATAAAACAATGTTTTTTTTAATTATGTTTATCTACTAACACGTTGAAATTGCAAAATTGAATTAAATCCTTTCAGCATTTACCACGGACATTATTTGTGATTAAAAAAGTTAGAAAATTACGCCATTGTTAAAAGCCATCGAAGAACAAAACATTCAAAGGTAGAGTGTGTACTATAATTTAGTTTTTACAAACGTTTTTCTAAACAATTCAAAATTTATACCAAAATATGTGATTTAGACCCAAATAATGTTCTATAATCAAAAGTGTCATTAAATTTATTATTACTTG
>CM077103.1:17160214-17179867 GCA_039619505.1 Cimex hemipterus | reverse complement strand
AAACGTTTAATTTATAGACAGAATTCAATACGCTTGTTTTGAAATGACTCACGTTCGTTTCCCAAATATTCCCATGGGATTGTAACGAGTCGACCCCTGCTGCCACCACCATGATCGAACACCTACTGTTCCAGGGCTCCAAAGAAACCCGGGCGTAGTGGGATCTTTCAAATCTACTCCAGCCAAACTCCACTTAATAAATTCAATTCTATTCACCATCGTTGGCGTAAACAGAAGGGGGGAAAACGTCTAAACCCATAAAGCAGGCAGATTTCTTTGTCAATGTTACAATGTACAAATACTATGTACAAGAAACCACTTGAACAGTAATATCTATACATATATACTAACACGCAAGAAATTTCATCCAGTGGATTTTTTTTTCATTTTCTCGACAAAAAAAAATTGTGCCTTAATTTGCCTCATTATTTTTATCAATAAATATTTATTTATTTTATGTTTTAAATTAGGAATATCAATTAGAGGTAAACACATTTAATCTTTAATCCAAAACAAGGATAAAGGATTTTTCAAGTTTACTTTTTACGGAATTTAAAATGAAATTCACTAATTCCGTGGTCTGCTTGATCAATTAATTAATATATTACAATTAATTAGGGTTTTTAATTGTGATAAAAAAGGCAAAAAGTAGGGAAAATTCAAAAGGTGCTGTTGAGATGGGAAGTTGATGTCCGAGTGGATCGAGGACACGATAGCTTAAGTGATAGAGCAGCATCTCAACTAAAAACCTTAATTAACTGTAATTATTTATAACGACTTTTAGCTCACGTAGTAGAGCAGCGGTGTATGTAGCTAAAGATCATGGGTTCGAATCCCTCTGACTTTTTTAATCTCATTTAAAAACCGTAATTATTTGGAATTTAAAGTGTTTATTCAATCTCGTTTGAATTCTGAAGCACAAACAGTTTAGTTTTCATCTTTGTTTTCATCGAGTAGAATTTCGTTCAGACCTCAAACTTGCTGGTGCTGATGGATCGCTTGGACAACAGAAAAGTACAGGATTCGCAAAATACTCAAAGTCAAAAGCGGCCCCGGGAGTGATCGGCGAACCGCGGCTCTTCGACTAAATGTTTAGTGCAGATTCGGAGCGAAAAGTATGACAGATGCAAGAAGTAGGGTTGTTGCTATTTTTAAAGAAAAAATTAATCACCAGATGCTTATTTATCATTGTTTTCATCAGTGTTTTACTGTGTTCGCAGACATTTCCTGATGATATTTTCTCAGCAGGTTCAAAGACTTCAGAGACAATAAAGCGACGCTATCCTTTGTTAAAAAAAACACTGAATGCCACGGTAACAGAAATTAATTTTTTGCCATTTAATATTGATGTGTGATGGTTAATCGTTTAATCGGTTAATCGATAATTATTCAGAAATCGGCAGATGGGGTCTGGTGTGATGTAGGTTTCAGAAAAACATTTTCTTTTTCGTGCCAACGTTTCGATCTTTACTGAGATTATCTTCGGGGCTCAAAATGTTTGTCTTATGTGTAATTGTGCCATTATTGCATATCGTATGGAGGGTGCCCACTTTGAGCCGGCAGTTTTGAAATGCAGTTGCTGGATTTAAAAAACAAAGAATTTTGCAGCTCGAAATTCGAACGTCTTTAAACCGATTGGGGGAAAATAAGTGTGAATTAAGTTTACAGCACAAATGGTCTGCTTTGAAAGATCTGGCGAGGGAAGTATATGTTGATTTTTAACACCTGGATGATGATGAACTGAAGAAACTAGCGTTTCCTGTTCTTTTCTTATTTGAGTTGACATATTTATGCGAACAATCATTTTCAAGCCTGAACTTTATCAAGGGTAAATTAAGAAATCGGCTTATAGATGAGAACTTGGAATAGTGCCTAAAATAAAAAACAGCATACAAACCTGACTTACCCCTACATTCCAGGGAAATGCTAGACCATTGTTCACATTAATGGAGTATTTGTAGTTTTTTTAAGAATACCTTTTATATTATCTAACTTATTAAACATTTTAAATAAATATTTTCTTTGTATAAGAATGGTACTAAGTTTTATTTAATGCACTGTTTGTGAAACTAAGAAATATTCAGCAAAAGGCAAGTTCGAGAGTGTACTTCTAATTTTACCTATTTCCACAAAATGTCTACTAAGTTAGTTCAAAAAATAGCTCTTTGAATAAACTTTAATTTTGTATTTTTGAATCTTTTGAATAACGAGTTTGCCGATCACAACCTGGCCTTCTATGATAGGACCCAGTTTTTTTCGAAAACGTCTAACGGCGTTTCGTAGCATTTCGTAACTACGATGGCAATAGCCGCATACCTGATGGAAGGTCCATCATCATTAAGTTCCAAACCGCGTTCAACATCCTCAGCACTAAGTGGCATTTTTAAGTTTGAAAATTGAAATTAAGAAAACAAAAAAGAAAACTAAACTGTTTATTGTTTCAGACTTGAAAAAGTTTTTGGCAGAATGAATGTTAGGAGAAATTCGTCGAGCTGTTTCTACTTGCCAGAAAGCTTATTTCATTAATTAAAGAAATGGTACAAGCAACCAAGAGAAATGGTCAATCTGCCCGATACTCGTGGAATCATAAATATGAACAGCAGTTCACTTACTTTTTTTCATTGAAATTCATTTTACTTGTTAAGGCATATTATTTTCTTCAATGATCTTCATTTTACTAATTAATTAAGGTTCTTAGTTGAGATGAAAAAAGTCAATGGCACGAGCGGGATTCGAACCCACGATCTTTGGCTGGCAAAAATGGCAAAAAGGAGGGAAAATTCAAAAGGTGCGGTTGAGGTGGGAAGTTGGTGTCCGAGTGGATCGAAGTCACGACTGAAGAGCAACGGCGAATCTAGCCGAAGATCGTGGGTTCTAATCCCGCTCGTGTCATTGACTTTTTTCATCTCAACTAAAAGCCTTAATTAATAGTAATGTATTAATTGGTGAAGCGGACCACGAAATTAGTGAATTTTAATAATTTTTTACTGTATGCTAGGATTAATAAGTTATTTTTTATAATGTGTTGAACTTTTTTTTCTGAATCCTTTGGATATATGCCTATTTATAAATGCAACAAAAACAATAAGATATTTATTAAGTACACGACCTCACCTCTCGAGGATCTGAATAGGCCATACTAGGTTGACACATGGGCACTTGCTGGTGGCCCAACTCCCCGCACATTTCCATAATGTAGAGAAAGGTTACTCAACGTATCTTGCCTTGGCTCCTTATAGGGTGCAATTAGGCATGTCGCCAGTTTTAAAGATGGTCCTCGGACACAGCCGGGAGTTTCAAGATCCCCTATTCCGTTTTTAAGGGAATTGAGAATTTTTTTTATTGTATATAGAAGTTAAGTTTTGTGCTCCGTGTTCCGTGTGTCTGTGTGAGTGAATGTATTTATTGGCGTGAACGCGGAAGGGTTGATGGCGGAAATTTTATAGTAATATCCCATCGACCCAAATTTAGATTTCGTAAATGGAGTAATATCAGCTCTCCATCTACCAAACTGACTGAGAGTGATCAAATATGTTAGTGTGCATATATTTACTTCTATGAATGGGGAGGGTCTGATGGTGACGTAGCATGTCATTGTCCCTCATGTTGCGGCGTGACTTGGGTCTTCGGAGGAAACTTTTAAGTACCCCATCAACCCCAAAATAGAGTAGTTTATTGTAGTGAACATGTTGATCGAGGAATATCGAGCGCTCCATCTATCAAATAGTATGAGGGTGATCAATGTATGTTGTTGGTGTGATTGTGTATCGAATGTGTAGCTGTATTTTGCCAATGACCAAGCTGATTCCCCTGTCAAAAAAGGCGTACAGATATGGATCTCTCTGTCCAGGTCTGTTTTCAATCAGTACACCGAATAAAAAGCATACAAACTTTCGAGAAAGGAATGGTTTATGCATTTTAGTTGTTATAAAAGTGCTGTCGACCTTTGATCGAAAAATGTTACACAAATCCAAACTTCTCGGTTTTTTAAATTATAAATGGCGTGAGAACAACAAATCCTTGTTGTGTATCATACAAATCGATGTTAATTATCGGTTTTATTACTGGTACCTCTCGGACGTCTGGAAATGCGAGAAAGGCGAGCCTAGTTTGATAAGATTATGCATTGGGTTGATAGCCAATCACAAATGTAATCAAAATCCAAGACGGATGCCTACGTCTATCCAGTAAGACTTGTTGAAGTCCATCCCAAGACACTAATGCATATTTAATGAGAACGTTATGGAATAGTAGGCAATTTCTGCTTCTATGCATCCTAGATTCACATAATTTACTCATTTTATGTTATACAACATTCGTAATGCACGATTTTTTTTCCCAGTCTCTTTTATTTTTTTGTTCAAACTGAATATAAATAAATTAATTGATTCCGATAATATATTATTTTGTAGAGCAGTCAACCTTCATATTTAATAAAGAAACCTAACAACGATAACTCTGAAATTATCTTTTTTCTCCTCTTTTTTAAAAATACACAATAGATCATGCAACAAAGTAAACTTAAAACAATTGAAAATTAATTTCATTTATAATCTATTGGAAAAAGTGACATTTCTCCACAGAAATTCAACACTCGCAAGGTGCCAATTTAACGGCAATCGGAGCAAGTGGCACTTAAATTGTATTTGCGTTAAACACAAAGGTATCGTTTGATCCCGATAATGTATCTCCTTTGACATACATCGTACTGTCATATGATGCTTAGATATCGACCCGTCTAACCACTATTGAACAGTGAAGACGACGCTAGCAAATTGGCATTGACGGAACAATTCGATTAGTGTGGTGAACTTTAGTCATATCATTACTTCATTTATCTTGTATGGAAATTAATCTTTAAATTTCAGAATGGAGCTACAAGACTGATACATAGATTACATATGATCTATGATCATTACTGATAAGCGTAACAAATCAAAACGTGTAGAAAAATAAATGCCAATAAATATTGCACGAAAAATGTAAATATTTGGGAAATTATTTTCCATCTGAAATCTTTTCTCTTTCTCACTCTCTTTTCATCTCTCTTTCTCTCTCACTTCTACTTCTTCTTTTTCTGCATATCTATTTTTCTACCAATTTATCTTTTGATCTATATACCTCTATCCACACATCTATCCATTTGTTTTTCTAAATTCTCGGTTTTTCACATATTAATCCCTCTTTCGATTTCTCTTTCTCTTTCTTTCTGCCTCACTTTTTCTCTCTTTCCACTTATTTTTCTCTCTCACTTTTTCTCTTTCTCGCTCTCTACCCAAATGTCTATTTGACTACTATATTTTTTTATCTATCCCTCACTCTCTCCGTAATTTTTCTTTATTTCTTCTCTCTCACTCCACTCTCTCTCCATCCCGCTCACTCGATCTTTCTCTCTCTCTTTCTTTCTTTCGCTCTCTCTATCTCTCCCTTCCGTTTATTCTCTCACACTCGATATCTCTTTCTTTCACACATTCAATCCCTCATTGGATCTCTCTATCTCTTTCATTCTACCTCATTTTTTCTCTCGTTCCACCTTTTTTTCTTTCTCTCTCTCTCTCTCTCTCTCTCTCAATCTCAATCTCTACCCAAATATCTACCTTACTATCTATCTACCACTCACTCGCTCCGAAGTTCTACTGTATTTCTTATCACTCCTCTCTCTTTTTTTACCCCTCACTCGATCTTTCTTTTTGTCTGTCTGTCTCTCTCCCTCTCTCTCTTTCTCTCTCTCTCTCTCACCACACACACACACACACACACACACACACACACACACATACATACATACACACACACAAACCCTTACTTCCATAATAGCACTTTGACTAATATAAACATAAAGAAAAGCCTAGATACATAGTACAAAGCGAAACGCAATTGAGCTGTTTTATGTAATAAGACTAAAGAACTAAAATTTACGATAGAAGTAACGTTAGGAACAACCAAATTTCGTTCAAATTTTGAAATTTAATTTTGGGTAAAAGTTGCCACTTTCTGTCTCTTCGTGTTGGAAGGAGCAAGTTGCTAATTGTATATTAATAAAGTCCTTGTAAAAAATAACCGACTCGAACTTCAATTATAAAAATGCGCGGGGCTGTTCATTTTTTTAATTAAAAATACCTTTCCATTACTCAGTTTATAAGTGAATGAACGTATTATAATCTATTCACTTTTGCGCAGTTTATTTAATCGATTTGGTTAAAATGAATTTTACAAATATGGTCCTTGCATTGTTTGATGCTTGGCTTATCCAGCTAAAAGGATTACATTGTAAAAAAAAGCACGCCTGGGATCTCTTCAATGCAACCCCCCATGAGATATTCACTTTGACAAAAAAAAAAAAAAAAAATGTTGGCAATTTGGTGCTCATTTTTCTAGAAGCTCTTCTTCCCTTAACCTTCTTGAAGAGATACACAATTTTTTTATTATCAAGTTTTTTTTTAACTTTTTACTTACTCTTCGCAAAGGTTTCATTCATTCATCAGGAAGGGATTCAAATACAAACATAATTATTAAACAGTGAAATATTTTTTATATAAGAATACTTAAACATAAGGAACTAAAGGTTGAAACAACTTAATCAATGCAGAAACAACCATCTGCTGCGTATTTGTTAATCCAATCTAAATATCGTGCTACCCTCGTGTACACTCCAGGGGAACCGGGGCGGGCGCATCCGTTACCCCAAGAAACGACACCTACAAAAAAAAATCACAGGGTAAAATCCAAATCTCCAAAAAATGCAACGCTAATTTATTTAATTTGTGTAAGTAGATTTTACCAAATACATTACTAGAAAAACGCTCAGATCAATCACTAAATTTGATAAAATGCTTAATTGCATATGTTAGCGATATTAAACATTGCTGATACACTTTTCGCCTTAAGATCTTAATCCTATCGTCATATTTAAATGGGCATTAGAAATAGAAAACGCACAGGTAAACTTCTGGGAATGGCTAAAGGAAATGCACAGTTGAAAAACGCGCTACCAATTAGAAACGAGTTCAAAAGACCAGGATACATTTTTCAGCATAAGCTTTTTACTATGACGATCTGTTTAACTTGGCTAAAGGACATGCACAACAGAAAAACGCACAGTCAAACCTCGGAAAGAGGAAAAATATTGAAACGTGCTGAAAACACAAAATCCGAGATATATTGGGTTGTCCGGAAAATAATGCAGGATTTTGGTATTAAACAAAAAAAAAAAAAAAAAAGAAACTAGTTACTTTAAAGCAATGTTCTTTAATCAAAATAATTTCCCATACTCTCAATACATTTCTCCCAACGTGTTGGTAACTTATTAATTCCGTCTGAGTAGAATTCAGAATTTTTAGAATTGATAAAGTCAATAAATGCATTTTCCAGTTCCGTTTGATTTTTGAATATTATGTGTTGTAAGTAGTGGTCCAGGTGTCTAAAAAAATGGTAGTCAGTAGGCGAGAGGTCCGGAGAGTAGGGTGGGTGAGGCAAAGTTTCATAGCCAAGCTCCAATAATTTTTGTGACGTTACACGTGACACATGTGGTCGAGCGTTGTCATGCAACAAAATGGGCCCTTTCCGATTGACCAAAGAGGTGGTCAGCGACGGTCGTTTTACTGACTTTGAGTTGCTCTGCAAGTTCTCGAACAGTTGTTTTGGGGTTTTCTTCCACCACTGATCGCAGAACATCATCATTAAGAGAGGAAGGCCTTCCACGACCTTCTTCATCTTCAAGGCTGAAATCTCCCTCCCGAAATTTTTTAAACCACCTTTGCACAGTGCACTCATTAACACAACCCTCGCCCCAGACTTGGTTAATGTTTCTAGCCGTTTGGGCTCCGCTTCGGCCGAGTTTAAACTCGTAAAAGAAAATCGTACGAAATTCTCGCTTTGACATTATAAGGATGACTGAATTATTTCCAAGTAGCGGAATGCTACAGAGGTAAACAAACAATATCATTTGGAAGAGGATTAATAAGTGTTGACATTCATACAAATGAGTAATCCTGTAAACGTAAACAGAATATTTTATATAGATTTTTTTTAATGAAAACTTAAAATCCTGCATTATTTTCCGGACAACCCAATAGAACGAAAAGGATTCTCTTTCAACAAAGTCGGTAATTCTAGTGGCCCATTTTAGACTAAAGGAAGCATATGCCAGAAAAACGCACAAAGCATTTATTGAAGATGAAATGTCCCGACATGTTTAGCATGCGCAAAAGTTGGTCGACAACTAAAGGTGAAATAAAGCGAAACATAATTTGGCATACAAAAAAATCGATGCTAGTCTGACCAAGAAATCCTTTCGACTACAAGTGTGGAATTCTATCGACCTATTTAGCTACACTAAAAGATATACAAATCGGATAAACCCATGGGCAAATAATTGAAAATGATAAAAAAACCTAAACGCAGCTAACCGACCAAATACAGTTCGGGATGCACCTTTTTACTCAAAAACTTGGAAATCTGTCTATCAAGTGAGATGAATTGAATTTATTTTACATGACATTTTTAACAATAAATAATAAATATTTTTGAAAGAATGTGTCTGACCCCTATGCGTCTTCTTTAACATATCTCCATTAGTTTATCCCACCTCCTGAAAAAACATTTTTGTCAATGTTGATGAGAAAATTTCCACGAAAAAAAAAAACATTTATCTTTATATTACTAAATCCTTTCATTAACAAAAAAAATTACGGTATCGTTCAGAACTGGGAAAACTACTTAATAATTTTATCAAAAATTAACAGTTATAATATGTATATAAAGAAAGCAAATAAATAATTAATTTAATAAGTGAGTCTAATATTGTATAAACAGTGAAATATTTAATTTAAGATAAATAAGTAAGTTAGTTTAATGAATTAGTAATAAAATGACGATTTAACAAATTAACAGTTTAATAAATTAACAAATCAGTAAGTTAGTGGATAAATAATTTTATAAGTTATTAAGTAAAAGATAGTTAAGTGAGTAAGCTGATAAATAAGAAATTTAGACAAAACAAGGCAAAACAGCGATGATATTCAGGAGAATATGTTTTTTCTTTCTGTGCTTTCAACATCTTAGATAATCATTTGTGAGCTAACTATTTATTTAGCTAGACAAACACATCAGAAAAATGCCCAGGCCAATCTATGAAAATGACCACCACCAAAAGCTTGAAAGTCTCTGCACCGATTTAATCAGACTAAATGTGAAAGTAAAAAAACGCACTGGCCTGTCACTAAATACAGGATAGCCCCAATCGATTCAGCCACACTTCCAGATCTTATAGGAAATTGAACGCTGATTAAAAAAGGTCTTATGAACCTCTGTCTGCGAACCCTTCAGTTCCGAGCCTCAGGCCAAAAACCATAAAAAACCACGTTTTTGGCCCTTATTTGTGAAATTGTTAGTAAAACGTTAGTCTGACCGTAAAACAGCTCGAAACAACATCCGTAGACGATTATTTTCTGCTTCGAATGAAATTAAAACCAGCTTGATCGGCCGAAAATCTCATTTTTGGCGATTTTTCGAAGTTAGGAGGTCAAAGGGTACACAAAATTCACCATTTCTGACATTTTGAACGAAAATTCACAACGTGAATACCCAATCAAAAAATTCTCCGTCACAAAACTGGTTTATTGGAGATCGAATTCTCCATCATATTAGACGGACCCCGGCCCGATTCATGAAACATTCGAATTTTGGCTAATTAATGCTTTTCACCCAAATCGAATGTTACCCGTTTTCTGATAGGTACCCCCTACTGAATTTAATTTTAGATATAACAAGTATATGCATTTTTTTAATGGATATTACATTTTATTTATTGTAAAAAACCATTATAATAGCATGAGCGAAAAATAGCGACAATTTTCTGCATTGCCAGTGCGATAGTGTGCGGAGTTTGGAGTTTTGTAACGGAGAATTTTTAATTTTTTTTTGGACCGATCAGGCTGGTTTTAATCCCACTCGACGCAGAGATTAATCCTCTACAGATGTTGTTTCGAGCTGTTTTACGGTCAGCCTAACGGTTTACTAACAATTTCACGAATAAGATCAAAAAACGTGGTTTTTCATGGTTTTTTGCCTGTAGCTCGGAACTGATGGGTTTGCGGACACAGGTTCATAGGAACTTTTTTACTCAGCTTTCATTTCGTATAAGATCTGGAAGTATAGCGGAATTGAGGCTACTCTCTATAGCCAAATACCAAAAACAATAATATACGATATTAATTTTTTTTAACAGATCTCAATAAATCCAATCATCTTAAAAAAAACTTCATCGGTGCTGACGGTATCTTAATAAGAAATTATTATTTGGCCATCCCTGACTTTAAATTTTATTGTAAAAACCCTATAATCCAGCATTTCATTATCGCAATGTTTTTTTTTCTACCTCTCCGTATCGCGTGTCTGTGTTTATGGATGGGTTAACTCATAATTCGATAGGGAATTGCTCGACGAGAATAATTTTCTAGTGCACATACTCCTATATCCGTGTATAATTTGATCGATGCGGAATGGAATCTCACGGCGGCTCTGATAGACTGTCCAACCGTAACGCAAACGGCATGAAATAATCAGTTCTGTCATTATGTGAGTTATTATGTAATAATGCTTAAAAATAAAAAAAATAAATTTTATATTTACGTTATTTTCGGATAGGAATCGTCTCAGAATAGAGATCACAGGGTTACTTTTACGCTTAGCTTATATTAATTTAAAAATTAAAAACTCGATTTACTGTAAAAGGATTTTTTTATCATCGTCGACTCCATTTTATTATTAAAAAGACTCTCAGTTATTATTACGAATTATTTTGGATTGGACAATTTATTAAAATTGTTCGTGTATATTGAATGCTCAAATACGCTCCCTGCGAAAATGCCACAGCATAAAAACGCTCCATACGTGGCATAAAAGCATAGCTTCTTCCGTCGGACATAACTCAGAAATGGTCGATCTTGTCAAAAATTTTCTTTCAGTGAAAGGAACATAAAATAAGCTCTAGAATCGAACTGTACAATAAAAAATATGAGGTTTAACAAAAATAACGAAGTCAGTATAATTTCCCATGTAGATAAACGGTGAGAAAAGCGGTTGAGATGGGAAGTTGATGTCCGAGTGGATATAGATCACGATAGGTCAAGTGGCAGAGCAGCGGCGTATCAAGCCGAAGATCGTGGGTTCGAATCCCGCTCGTGCAATTGACTTTTTTATCTCAACTCAAAACCTTAATTAATTGTAATATATTAATATAATTAGTGAATTTAGTAGATGAGAAAGTTATGTTAAATCTGTTACCACAAGCAATTCTTACCCCAAAATTTTTTTTTGCTACGATTAATTGTTTTGGGAATAAAGTGGCCAATATTGTTAGAAAAAGCATATCCCCTCACGCGTCTTGTTTCGGGCATAAGTCAGAAATGGTCTATCTCGTCAAAACTTTTCTCTCAGTGAAAGTAACATAAAATAAAATCTAGATTAGAATTATACAATAAAAATGTGGGATTTTTATTTCAAATAATAAAGTTACCGCTATTTAACAGGTAGATGAGAAAATTATAATAAATTTGTTACCCAACGCGATTCTTAGCCAAAATTAACTTAGGATTAGTATAGGATAATTTTTTTGCTAAAGTTAATCGTTTTGGAAGTTATGGTAGTTGGTGATGCTGTTGTATAAAGTATACGCCCATACGCGTCTTTCGTCTGGCTTAACTCAAAAATAGTCGATCCTGTCCACATTTTCTTTTCAGTAAAATTGGCATAAAATAATCAAGAATCGAAAAATACAATAAAAATATGGGGTTATCCATTTAAAATAACAATGTGAGAGTCATTTCCCAGCTCAATGAAAAGTTTTATTGAATCATTTACCACTATGCGATTCCTAGTCAAAATTAACTTGGGGCTTGTATAAGGTCATCTTTTTCTAACGTTAGTCGTTTCCGAATTAAATTGGTGGACTGTAGAAGTTGATACAGTGACTTATTTCATAATGTCCGTAAGTTGTCATAATGGGCGCTTGATTACCGTTAGTTTTGCCTAGTTACGCCTACGCACTTTAAAACAGACTTCACTATTCCGTCAGTATTATTTCAATATGTATTAATAGCTTAAACTATTAACCAATATTTGACCTCTTGAAAGGTGATTAAAAATTAAAGATGTTCGGATTTTTCTTTTTGTTTTGATATAAATATTCACCTAATTATCTTTGAAACAAAAAACTTTCATATTTAATAGATAATTAATATAAACAAAGTAATTTTAAGATTTACCTATGAGTTCAAATCTGCCGTCTTCTCGTTCCTTTATCAATGGGCCACCGCTATCACCCTGCACAAACAAACATTTTGATCGGTCGGGTAATAAATCAACCCTAAAGAAAAAAAAATTGTCATGAAAATGTCGTGCCTGGCAAGAATCCTTCAGTCCTACGTCGTATCCTGCACACATCATGTTGTCAGATATCATCGTTGGGGTGTAGCTCGTGTTGGTCCTGCAGTCAGCGTTGCTCATGACGGGAACTTCGACTTCCTGGAGAATACAGGATGGCTGTCCATCCTCCCTTAGCGTACCCCATCCTGTAGCTATAGCTTTCGTGCCCGCGTAGGTCTCTTCTGTAAACACCTATGATTGGTTATTCCATCTTTGTCAGTACAAAATTCCAGTACCTGTAGTGCTGGGGAGGCAAATAGGGCGTATAACTTCCGTATTGACGGGAACCCTGTCGTTCAATCTCAGGATGGCTATGTCGTTGTCGAAATTGAGGAAGGTGAAATCGCCTGAAAACGCCCGGATCACGAATCTCGTCTCGGGCTTCTTCGTTTTGTCGCACCTGTCGTGCTCTCCTAGCGTCACCTTTATCATGAACCAGATGAATCTGCATCAACGGTCGGTATCAGTGCGAAACTACGGTAAAAGAGATATGTGACTGAAATTTACCCTCGTACGCAGTGAGCGGCTGTTAGAACGTATCTGTCGTTTATGAGCATCCCGCCGCAGTAGAATCTGTTGAAATAGGAGAGACGGACCATCCACGGGAACTCGTTGCTCAATGTCGCTTCGCCACCTACGATTCGGCTCGCGTCGTTCCTTTCCCCACATGCTGACGCACATGAATGTTTTCATTAATTTTATACGTAAGTTCACTAGTTTCGTGGTACGCTTGACCAATTTCTTCAATTTCCATTAATTGAGGTTGTTACTTAAGATAAAAACGTCAGTATTACGAGCGGCATTCCGATCTTCACTCGGGCACTAACTTTTTGTCATTTTTCAAAAGGGGGGTTGAGATGGGAACTTAGTGATAGAACAGCCGTATATCTAGCGGAAGATCGTTGGTTCGATTCTCGCCCGTGACACTGACATTTTTTTATCTCAACTAAAAACCTTAACTAATTGAAAGATTTATACATTAGCATAAAAACCAAAACTGTCCGACCTCCGAAAGACAGATATTAGTGTGGTTGGTTGTGCCCTTCCTAACTCCTATCACATTTAGAATTTCTGTAATACCTACCCTTTTCATTTCGTCTTTTTTCTATAATAATTATTTTATCTTATCACTAAAGGGTTTTGTTTTATAAGAGATTATCTAAGTTCTAAACCAACTTAAAGCGAACGAGGGCTTGTGTATAATGCTAAGAAAACCAGAAGAAGAAAAAGAAAAATGACTTTATTCTGAGACTGGTGTAACTAAGAACGGGGACTAATATACATGAAATAAATAAAAGAGGTTCCATTCTATGAAATTAAATATAAATCTTGGCACTATGTACACATATAAGGCAAGGCATAAAAAAGTAACAAGAATATTAAAAAATATCAAATATTAACGTAAAGTTTTTGTTTAGAGGGAGAGGAGGTGATAATCTAGGTGGTATTTAAAGGAGGAAAAGGAGGCGGCCTGACGAATAGAAAGGGAAGAGAGTTCAAGATTTCAGGGACTCGAATCAGAAAGGATCTTTTGAAGGTATGGTTGTGTGTTAGGGAAGGATAAGGCCAATTAGAGTGTTACGAGTGTGGTGAGGAGTTGAATTGGAGGGATTGGATGATGTTAGGAGGACGACGTAGGATGAAATGGAAAAGAAAGCAAACTAGGAAATACTGTGCACGGAAGGAGGGGAATAGAACCCCGACTCCCGGGATCCCCGTGGGGTGCCGTACACAAATCTTTCGCAACAATTCAAAATACGCTTCAATCGCGCGTTCTCCCTCTCCGAGAGACCACCGTATGTCATACAGTTCTAATCGAAGAAGGGAAGTATAAGAGAAGATACATGGAGTTTGCGGGTGGGGAAAGTTAAGAGAAGCCAGGACCGACGAAATAGGCTAAGGGGCGGGCGATACAATGACGGGAAATTTGGGAAATGCCAGAAAGGTTTTGCTCAAAGACTACTCCTAGGTTTTTAACTGAGGAGCAGAAGGGAATGGGTTGGTTATTTAACATGAGAGGTGGGATCTTAGGGAGGGAATTCAGGGACTTGACCCAATAATTATGGCGGTGGATTTGGACATATTGAGAACTAGGGAATTTTTATGTGCCCGCTCGTAGATGAAATTTAGACCTTTTTGGATCTTGAGAGTGAAGATATTTGGAAGTCATCGGCGTATAGGTGGTAGTTACAGACTGGATGGTGTCGGGCACTATAAACGAAAAACAGTATAGGAGAGATGCTAGAGCGTTGGGGTACCCCAGATTTTAATTGGAAGGAAGAGGTAAGGCCAATGGGTAGGGAGATCAGTGTGAACAGACAACAATAACAAACGATGGAGAGTTGCTTAGGGTTGAAAAGATAGGAAAGAAAAAACAGATAAAATCAGCGAAAATAAAACAAATTAGATTTTCTTTTCATCAAAGCGTGTTGTCGTGTTGTTTTGCTTATTCCTTAAAACGTATGGCTTTGGACAGGGTCCACGCCCACTCTTGTGAGATTTACAAGTTTCCTTCCAACTACTTTACAGATCGTTTGGAAATGTATAAAATTATTTTGTGGCCTTTTTGAATTTCCTGATTACTGCTCACAGTTACAAAAAAATGTCTTCAAATGCAAAAGAAAAATGTTTTAAAAATTGCAACAATTTAAACTAATCGGTGAAGGTCAGAGTAGCTGAGATTCTCCCAGACAAAGGAATGGACTTTTCAATGGGAAGAAGGTCTCAAGTTTACGGCCGGTCGTAGACTCGTTTTTATGTCGGGGCGTAAAACATCGGGGAGGTCCTTTCTGCTTCGAGCCATGGTGCTAATGCAAGCCACATTAACGTTCACCACTTTTGTAAACGTCCTCATCCCTTCCTGATATTGACGCTCCTTTATCTACAATCCTTTATCTTTTCAAGTTGGGAATTTTCGGGCACAAAAATTTCCAGACAGCGAAGCAAAATTTTACATTTCTTTCCTCTGAAAACTTCCGAAAATATTTGATGATCTGATTGTTTGTAGAGTGTTTCATTGTATCGATCAAGACCTTTAAACTGTACAACTTTAAGCTGTTGTACAATGTCTATTAGTTAAAATAAATTATCCTAAAGCAATTGATGGAAAAAATCTGAGTATTATAGAGAATTAGGTCTGTTTCAACTAGCTCCTTCGTATCGCTTTTATTTAATTTTTTTCTTTTCTTTTTTTGTTAGGGTTGGCAATAGCAGAGGTCATATCAACTCCTCAAGGTGATGGTGTTTTTAAAAATAAGCACATTTCTAAGTATGTCGAGTTCGAATGCAAGGCCGCTGGATTCGAACCCGGGACCTTCACCTTACAGTGCGGAAGGCCGTATCAACGCCTAAATTGTTCCTTTTCACTAAAATGAAGGAAAATTTAAAAAACAAAAAGTTCACTTTTTCTTAGAAAAGCGCGAAAAGCCGCTTAAAGCACACTTAGTATATTTATTTACAAAGCAACCAACAAAAAAACTACTTTTTTTTATGGATTTGATTAAATTTTAGGTTGTACGTTACACTGGACAGTAATGAATTTTAGAAAAGAAGTAATTAGGGTAAAACCATTCTAAAATAAGTAACTGAACCAAAGATTGAATGAAATTTTCTCTGTCTTTTTTTCTACCTTGTTTGATATGTCAATTATGATGCTATTGTGAAACAATATTTAGTCATTCAATTTGTTTTGACTAATAGAGAATGTCTGGTTTGTGAATCTGAAGCCAACTGCTTCTTCCTGATTTTCAATCAGACTATTTCTGCTTTTAAACACATCTTTAGTGGTTAGTCTGCCGTGATATTTCGTCAGTCGTGACCATTATGAAAAAAGGATATTGGTTATTCGAGATAAATCTGTAAGTTGATTGTTTCCTCTTATCCTGGTCTGCCCATTCTCGCTTCTAGTCTTGCCTTTCTATCGTTTTATATTCTTAAGCCGCTTGTATCTTTAGTAGCTGAGCATATCTATCAGTGGTGTACTGGCATGACAACAAGTTTTATAAATTTGAAGGGCTGTATTTGTATTATTTTTCTATCTTAGCTTTTTGAAGATTTTTTTTCGTTATATGTTTAAATTTATTCAATGGAAAGTCAGTGTGCTATCAACCTGTCTTTTTATACGTTTGCTACTGCCAAACAGTAGTCATTATGATTTATTTGTGAATAGGTTGAATGAATATTTGTTTGTTCTAGTCTATTGTGTATTTTTTTATTGTGTTTTCTGAGGTTTTGGAGATTTTGGATGGATTCACCGATTATTTTAGGACTGTTTCACCGCTTTGTACAAGATACTTTGTACAGGTGTACCTCTCAATGAGTTTGATTACTCGGATTCGCCAAAAAATACCTGGTGATAATTGTTTTGGGGCCAGCTGTATACCATATTGTATTTTATTTTCATCTGATTTCTTCTTCTTCGTGATATTCTGTTAAAACATTATAGTTGTAAAAGATTTATCCAAGATCATATAGTATAGGGAGATAAAACCAATTCTGACATCGTGGACCTGGTGCTCAACGAGAGCTCTGCAAAAAGTATTTGCTAAATTTGTAGGAAATTTTTTCTTGGACATAACACTAATTTGGGCGAAGTTCCGTTCTTTTCCTTGTTGGGCAAATGCTTTTGTGAGAAAAGTCGTAGTCGATTGAGGTCCTGGGAGATTGACCTCAATTTCCTCTTTTTTGAACTGCATTTCGGTTCTTCTCATTCTTTGTCGCCCTCTCGAGGAAATTTAACTTCCGCTTTTAATCCTAGTTTTTTTCCGTCCAGACAGTCTGGATTTTAGGGTTCGTCTTTCCAAAGGTCGTTTTGCCGTTCCGTTTCTTTTATGCGCGCTGTTTACAAAAGGAGGTTCCATGGCAAATTCAAGAAGCAACCCGGTCCGACTTCACCACCAACGAAATCTAATGGATTTAATAAGTAAAATGAAGTATATCTTCATTAAAGCTCTCCGTGTCCGTTTCATTTGTCGCCGAGAAGCGATCCTGATTACATATTTGAAAAATGGCAAAAAGGAGGAAAATCCGAAAAATGGGGTGAGGTAGGAGGTTAGTGTCCGAGTGGGTCGAAGGACAGCGGCGTATTAAGCCTAAGGTCGTGGTTTCGAATCCCGCTCCTGACACTGACTTTTTTATTTCAACAAATACCCTACATAACGATTAATTAATTGAAATAAAATTTTTGGTCAATCGGATCACAGAAATATAATACATTTAGTAAATCTTATTATACAAATGGGTTTATTAGAATGTAAACTAATAAGACCAGTTTTAATAAATAAATTTAATTAAAAAATAATGAAACAGAAAGTCATTACTTACGTTAACATTGTTTATAATTTAAAATTTATTTTTTATATCCATGTTTGTTCCATACTTACTACAGTCGCATATTCTTCTCTCCACCAAAGGTGTTATGGTCGTTGTCCTTCTGTTGATCATGTTTGAAATAAGTCCCTTTGGTTCTTCGTGGCTAATTATTTCGCACACCTACATGTCAAACCGAAAACAGAATCGTTTGAATAAAATAGAAAGGATTAATATTTAAGAAATAGGAAAGAAGGGAGCTGTATAGGTCAAGTGTAAAAAGTGCTCTTTCTTATACAGGGGGGTTTGTATGCCGGCGACGCGGCCATTTGAGATTCACGCCGTGTTCGCCGGTGGCTTTTCGTGTTGTATCAATGTTAATCCTGACCCCCTCGTCAAAAAACGTTCACACATATTCTCTGAGCCGGAATGAACGACTCGCTTTAGATTCAGGTAAAACTCGCATGAAACAAACCGAAACGCTTTGGAGTATTTTTTTATTTATTTTACAATTCCTGCCATTGTTTTCTAGAACAAAATCATTCTGAGAATATTTTAACATTAATGTATCCAGGTCATTGACATACCTATTGTAATGAAACACCTATGGAATAATCGACGATTTCAAAAGTTCAATACGTTCAAACGTCGCATGAATTGTACAAATTGCGAAAACAAATCTATGAACATTTTTTGAAACTAAAAAAAAGAAAAAAGAAACACAGGGAATAGAAAGCCTCGTAAAACGAAATATTCCACATCTTTGATCCCGTTTTTCATTTCTGTTATTAACTTAGATGATTAACCGTTGACATTTTGCGAAATCACAGCCGGCCGGGAAATTTTCTTGATGGGAAATTGAACAATCTTGTTAATTGTTCATCACACAGTTCATTATTCGAGTGTTCATTATCAATTCATTCGGAAGAGATCTATTAAAACGTCCTAATAATAGAACTGTGACAGAGCTCCAGGGTGAACGTCCTAATTATACATGGACGCCCTTTCGAACCGAAAACAAAAATTTACATAGAAAAATTCCTTATATTAGAAGAGAGACGAGAAAACCTCTGGGTCCGACCATCGATCTGTTTCAAGTGTCAAATCATCACTGTTATAGATATAAATAACTATGAAAAGAAATACATCTGCAAGATACGTCGATACACGATGAAATACAGTAGAAATAATATGATTTAGTGGTCTATTGACTGAACTACTCATTTCAATTAATTACTCTTTTAAATGAAAAATTAGTGTCACGAGAGGGATTCGAACCCAGGAACTTCGGCTAACTACGCTGCTGTTCTGACCACTTCAGCTATCATGTCTTCGATCCACTCTGACACCGATATCGGAAAAATGACAAAAAGTGAGAAAATTAGAAAAGGTTGTAGGTTGAGATGAGGAGTTGGTGACAGAGTGGATCCAAGTCACGATGTCTCAAGTGGTTAGAGCAGCGGCGTATTAAGCCGAAGGCTGTCGGTTCGAATCCCGCTCGTGACACTAACGTTTTCATTTCAACCAAAACCTTACATAAAAAGTACTGTATATATTCAGTCATCACAGAAGACTTTACTGTATTTTTCAAAAGAAAGGTTACTTCAAAATCAAATCCTTAAATTTTTCTTCTGTAAAATATGTAGTATATTACGCTTCAAAGCGAATTTATGAAATTACGTAAGAAGGCAAAAATTAATGTAGTATTAACGCATCGGATGAAATGAATCATCTTAATTTTATGTCAGTCAAATAAAAATTTTTAAAACAGCAAAGTTGAGAAATCCGTCGAATCTCTGAGGTACTTAATACCCGCTGCCCTTATATCGCTTCTGAACATTTTTCCTTGATATATTACAGTTTATTTAATCGTCAAACAAAGTTTCATTGTTTACAAAACATTTCAAGGTTTTTGTAAAA
>CM077103.1:17131826-17160204 GCA_039619505.1 Cimex hemipterus | reverse complement strand
TTTCCTTGATATATTACAGTTTTTCTAATAGACAAACAAAGTTTCATGTAAAATTGTTTACAAAACTTTCCAAGGTTTTTGTACAAAATTTTTTTTTTATCCAACACTGAACCGAAAGAGCGACTGTAAAAAGTGTGACCAACTCGTAACCACTTACCAAAGAAATAATATTTAAAAGCAAGGGTAATGACACACGAGCCCTACAGCTACAAGTAATTACAGCAGAAATAATTAGAAAGTTATTTATACCACGGCAAAAACCTTAAAAAACAGTAAAGTTCAGAAATCCGTCGGAACTCCGAGATACTTAATATCCTCTGTCTTTCTATTTCTGCTGAAAAATTTTCCTTGATATATTACAGTTTTTTTACTGGATAAAGGAAAGTTTCATGTAAAATCGGCTACAAAACTGTCCAAGTAATACAATATAAATTCAAAAAATAAATATAAATGTTTTATCCAACATTGTCTACCAAAAGAGTGATTGTAAAAAATGTGACTAACTCGTAGCCACCCAACAAAAAAAAAAGGTTTATAGGCAAGACACGAGATTACAAATAATGACAGTAGAAATTATTAGAAAAGTATTTATATGCCGTACAAAAACCTTAAAAACAGTAAAGTACATAAATCAATCGGAAATCTGAAATACCTTTTCGACTACCTTCCATTGCACCTGAAATAGAGTACGGTGTTTACAAGGAATAAATATTTCTGTCAAATCAGTCCCAAAACTACCCTGGGTTCCTGTACAAACGTAAGATAAATATAAAACCTTTTATGAGATTTCCTCCTGTGGTCGACGGGGTTTGACATCTATTCACCATCTTGATGTCTCTGGATATTCTTCGCTGATTTTATCAGTAAATATCATATGACTAATAAAGTAAGCAACGGTAAACAGAGCAACATGATGGGTACCTATCAAACTATAAAACACTTTATCCAATGTGCATTGTGAGCAGAAGGATCGGTTATAAAAATGTGGCCAACACCATCTTACCCACTCAACAGAGAAGATTTGTATGCAAGAGAAATTGACGCAAGTTTACAAATGTAAAACCAGAAGAAATAAACAGTAAAACTTATGTTCAGTCATCACAGTAGGGCTTGGCATATTATTGAAAACGAAGCTTTATGGAAAAAAGAGAATCAAATTAACAAAAGAGAGGGGAGAGAGAATGAAAAAAGTTTTCGAACTAAACTTAAAAACAAGCTGTGCTGTCATGTGACCTCCTTTGAGAACAACAACATTTAACAACGGTACTCGCTCTGTCCGAAGGCGTCGAAAGTAGCTTGTAAGAATTTGCCCGTAAGGTGAAATTTTTGAATGAACGGCATTCGTAGAAAGAACAAAATGTGCCGTAGAAGACTTCATCAAATTGTACAAATTTAGACAAAAATCAATAATAAATTTTGTATTTCCAGGTCAAATGTGTTAATTTTGTTTACAAATTCTTGTTGTTTCAACTCCAACTTGGACATCCTGGCCTAAATTTGGAATTTACTGGTTGGACCGGTTCCACAAGAGACTTCCTAGAGAAGGAATAGCGTTCAAAGCTTGCTTTTTGCCTCTCGAAAGCTAAAGTCCTATTGTGATTCAGACGAGGACGGTGACGCGTGACAGTTGTGAAGATTCGCAAATGTAGTTGTTCCTTCTGCACGGCTGTTCCTTCTTTCGAACTTGCCGGACTTAAAAATCTTTCATTGCAATTAACTAATTAATAACATTTTCCTTCCGAAGCCTTATTTTCGTTCAAAATCAGAAGAATTACTAGAAGAACTTATTTTTATTTGTACTTACTTTACCTATCCTTTTTCAGCAGAAACGTATAAAGTTAAGAGTGGGTGAATAAATTAGTGAAGAGTTGTAATGAATAATTCAAATAATAGTAAAGTCAATCAGACAGAAGTAACGTATAAGCTTAAGAATGCTGAGGGTTGTTAACCGTTCACTGCCCGTTCGGTCGAAAAGGTCAAATGCAGAAATAAAGAAAATCATCGAGACAGTGTTAAAAGTATTTGTTCTATGTGTCAGTCCAACTCATTAAGTAAAAAACAAAAACCAACAGAAAAGCTCCTAAATCCATCGAAAGCCTGGAATATTTAACTCTTTGTTACTATGAAATTTGTGAGAAAATAATCCATCTTTCTTTATTAAAGTAAAAATAAAATTCAACACTATTACTAATAATTCTACATTAAGTCTAACAGAATTGTCTTTTCTATACAGAATTTCTTTCCCACCCCTTCAAAATCCAACATAAAACAGCAAAATCTCGCTGTCACTCTCAACACGACACGCAAGAATGGCGTAAGTACAGAGAAAACAAACACTTTGAGTGAGCAGAAATACTTTGATTGAATATAAAATATATTTTACATTGCATAAATTCACTTTTCCACATCCTAAATGTATTTGTTAAATGTAAACAATGTTTGTAATTCCCAGGCCCTGAAGATGATCTCAATAAAGATCGGAACGTTGGCACGAAAAAGAAAATGTTTTTCTGCAACCTTTATCACACCAGACCGCATCTCCCGATATCTGAATAAGTAACAAAAATGTATAACTTAAGCATTATGTAATGGTACATAAAAAACACGAAATTTATTGTTAGCTTTTTAATATGTACTTACTTAATATCTATTACCTATTACCTCCGTACTTCCATACGGTTTCCATAGTGGTTAGAGCAGCGACGTATTGAGCACGAGGTCGTTGGTTCGAATCCCGTTCGTGACACTGACTTTTTCATTTCAACCAATACTTTACGTAAAGATTAATTAATTGAAAGAAGTTATTTGGTCTATGGGACCACTAAATATAATGGATAAAACAGATAAAGTTAGAAAACGGCCCGGAGTTTTTAAGACAAACACAAAACGTAAATAAAGTCATGAATATTAGTAATCTTATACCATAACATTGTTGATTGTCCAATTAATTAAGGTTTTTAGTTGAGATAAAAAAGTCAGTGTCACGAGCGGGATTCGAACCCACGATCTTCGGCTTGATAAGCAGGTACTCTACCACTTGAGCTATTGTAACGTCCTCTCGGATACTAACATTCCATCTCTACCTGCCTTTGGAATTTTCCCTCCTTTTGGCCATTTGTCAAATTCGAATGAGATGGGAAGAACATGAAGAACCACGAAAAATAGTGAATTCGATTGCTGATTTGAAATATGCTGTAAGATCATTAAAAAAATTTCAACATTGTGTCAGCTAGTTTTTCATAATAAATAATTAACAAAGATTTCTATCAAGTTCGTTACAAAACTGGCCAGGGTTTGTATGCAAACACAAAAATAAGTATAAATTTTTTATACAACATCGAGTATCGAGAAAATGAATACATTTGCAATCGTACATAATAAAATAAGCTTTGATTGTTTACTTATATTTGGAACTTATCTCCGGTTAGCAATTTTTTTAAAATAAATATTTTCACTTGCAAAAAAAAAAAATCCAGAAATCTATTGAACATCAGAGCATCGTGCCTTTTGTATTTTGTTCCTAATGACCCTGACAGGATTTCCGTGGATAATGTTTTTACAACAAATAGCGCGAACTTTACTATGGAATTGGTTACGAAACAGCCCACGTTTCGACAAAAAATTTTTAATATAAAACTTAATCCTTACATTATTTAAAAATCAAGTTGTCGAAGTTTTTTGTGTGCTATTTATGAATTTTCAAGGTAAGAGGCAAATTTTCCGCTTGCCTATTATAGCGTGAAATGTAATGAATAATTGTAACATTATGGTAGCATAAAATAGCATAACAACTGTAAAAAAACATAGCTAAGATAAGAATGTCATCGGACGTCTGAAAAATTTAACATCTGATCTTTTACTCCTTTTGAGAAGATTTCCAGATATTCTACATCTATCTTCCTAGATATATTTTTTACGTTTTTCAGAATGTATAAAACAAAGTTGTTCAAAATTACAAAAACGAATTACAAAAAAAAATGCATAGTATTTTTATTGTGGCTGAGGGAGAGGAGAAAATTGATTATTGGCCAAAGCTTAACAAAATATTGACACTATTTATAGAATATATTGGCAAATATTTCACTATCTATTGATACTAGGGTTAATTATATCGATCGATTTAAAATATTAATCATAATTTTTAAAAATACGACTTTTTTGTTCCTTCAAGGTTGGTTAATAATGCTTTTATTATTAGGTCAATCTAAAAACTGTTTTCTTCTTTTAATTTTTAATGTTTCCCTCATTAGATACATATTTAAATTGTAATCCCCCCATTTCCACCTGCATGTTGATGTACAAATATTTTTATTAATTACAGTAATGAATGTCCTCAAAAATGTTAGAAAATACTTTAGAAGTATGAAGTACTTTATACGAGGATAAAGGTAGTTCAAAACTTATTCAGAAATGGTGAGATGCGATCTGGTGTGATGTACGTTTCAGAAAAACATTTTTTTATCGTGCCGATGTTCCGAGCTTTATTGAAATCATCTTCAGATTATTTCATATAAATAAATGCAGGATGCGGATCGTTTTATATTCAATCAAAGTATTTCTCAATACGACATGCAAGAATGACACAATTACTCACAAAACAAACACAGAAATACCTTGATTGCACTGAAAAAGGCTCAGGCCCTGAAGATGATCTACTACGTAAAGAAATGTGTGGTGATTAGTGATGGTTAATCGATAGTTATGCAGAAAACGTGAAATGCGGTCTGGTGTGATGTAGGTTTCAGAAAAACATTTTATCGTGCCAAGTACACAGAAGACACACACTTTGAGCCCTGAAGATGATCTCAGTAAAGATCGAAACATTGGCACGATAAAGAAAAAAAAAATTTGAAACCTACATCATACCAGACCGCATCTCGCGATATCTGAATAATTATCGATTAACGGTCACTAATCTCTGCACACTTATGTAAAATTATCTGTCCTGCAGAAATGGAATCCCATTGCCTACCATTGACCGTGGACAAACGACTGACATGGAATCACCAAACAAGATTAAAAACACGCCAAACAAACCGACGTTATAAATTATTAAAAAGACTACTTGACATTGAAAACGAACTTTTAATTTACAAGACAATGCATTAACCTATTAGCACGCCATTTATCACTTCCCAACCCTACCTGAAAAACCTCGAAGACGATTGAAGCGAAAGTGGTCCCGAGACCTTCTCGTTGAGTGAAAATTGCAAAGATTTAAGTGCGAAAAAGTGTTGCCACTGGGCAACTTCTCCTACAAAAGACTCAAATGACAAAATCAACATATTTACTTAATACAATATTTGTTCTTATAAATATCAAATAAACATAATCACAAAAGGTATTACATGATGTAAACCCCTAAACCTCCTATGTAAATATAAATTCTGATTAACGATTTTTTAAAATCGGTTTTTAAACAATAAGAAAGCAATCCAGTGTTTCGACATAAACATATTTAAAATCAAATAATAAGACTGCAAAAATACACCATCCTTGATTTAGAATAACCTTATTTTCAATGCCAAACTTTCTACAAGTAATGTCCAAATCAAACACCTAACACTTTCTTCTGTAAAATATATAAGATTGTAAGTTAATTTATTTTTGAAAAACATTAAAAGCAAATTTAAAAACTTGTAATCAATTGTGATCATACAGTGTAAAAATGTTGACTTTTTTAATATAATTGTTTAGCTAAAGTTAATTCAATAGTTGCGTCAAAATATCAAATCTATCAGTTCACTCTTACATGTTTCCTTGTGTGAAATATGTCATGTAAGAATATGTTTTTTAAACTATTTATATTCCGATAAAGTCTTAAGTAAATTAAATTCCTAAGTACTTAATAACAACCTGTAGGTTTCTATTGCCGGTGAACTGATTTCCCTAGATATATTTAGGTTTTTAAATCGGATAAAGCAAAGTTTTATGTGAAATTTGTTACAAAAGAGCTTAGCCATTTTTTTTAAATATATACAAATTCCTCATTAGTCTTGATTTCTAATATATCTCAAATTCCAAATTTAAACTTTACATCGAATAAAACGAAGTTTCATGTTAAATTGTTTTTGAATTTCGATGCGAACACAAAAAACATGATCTTTTGTACTTGTCCATCAATAAGGTTGTTGATTTCTGAAATGGTTTTGCTCAACTTTCCACTGGTTGGTTCAGAGCCAAAGTCTTGCGAATGTGATTTATGGTGTTTTTAATTCCAACATAATTTATATAACAAAGAGACAGATTTGCCATGTAATTGTAATGGTTATAAATTCATGTTAGCAAGTGTTGTTTTTTTATAACTATTTGTAATTAGTTGGCAGATTTTTTTTTCAAAAACTTTAATCCAAATTTTAAGGAATGTTTTCGATTTTGTAATAATAGTGATAACATTATTGTTTGCCTGTCAAATTCTGCCTAATTGAAAGGACTTTTGATGCAAAAGGTATAACAAAATCGGTTCTACTTCGAGATTTTTAAGTAGAGTCTTTGCGTATGTGATGCTGTTTTTAGATTAGATGAATCGTTCAAAATTCAAGTTAGCTAACCTCAATAATTATTTATTTTTAGTTGACAGATTTTTCTCAAAATCTTTAATCCATAATGTAAGTAATGTTTGCATTGCTGTAATAATAGTGATAACATTTTTCCACACCCTACATGTATTTGTTAAATTTAAACAATTTTTACAAATCCCAGGCTCTGAGGATGATCTTAATAAAGATCGAAACGTTGGCACGACAAAGAAAATGTTTTACTGAAACCTACATCACTCCAGACCGTATCTCACAATTTCCGAATATTTTTGTAATATTTTTCTCTGTCAACTTCTGCCTGCTTGTGACTCTTGGTGCAAAAAGTACACCAAAATCTGTTTAAGTTAAAAGTTTTTAAATAGTGCCAATTGGGTGAAGAAATTCAAATGAATTTCAAAGAATGATTCAAATGAAGAAATAAAGTTGATTGTTGACTTACTACCGAGGCGAAGACTAGTAAAAGAAGGCGAAGTTGCATCTTTGGCATGAGTGGAAGTTGGGAGCTGAGATTTCGCCGGTTCCAAAACGATGAGGCAGAACAAGGCGTTATCTTAAGACGATCATCGTCCCTCGAATATAGCGGGGCTTCTGGTTCGTCCTTTCTGACGAAGCGACCCAAGCGGGACCTCGAAGAATATCCAGGTTCTTCGCCCCTCCATGTCTTCTGGTATATGGGTCAGGGCAGGATCCGAGATAAAGCGGATTCCGAAGATTTGCAAGGTGCGCCTTTTTCTAGTCATCGGTGACTTCAACGCCGAGGGAATTTCTTCAAAGAAGGAAAGCCAAGCGACTGAAAATTGTTTAAAACTTTTTTCGAGAATGCTGCAGTACGTAGACTCTATTGGTGGTAGTGCACCATTAATATACCAACTTTTCTCACGTTTTAATTGTTATTTATGTTTCAGCTATCTAAAGTAATTTCATACATATTATATGTATGTATTTTATGTCACATGACAATTATAATTTCACAGAATGACTTTGGTTTTCAGTAGCTGCAGCAGATTTCAACAAATTCATAAGTAGTTCGTATATTACCTTATTTACTCTTTTTCATAATGATCATTAACTTTACATTTTTCTATGTTATTGATTTTAAAAAAGTTCCCAAAGCTACCAAATCCTGAAGTAAATTTTTCATCTAAGCAATAACCTCTTTAATCATCAACCTACAGAAACAAATTTTGTATCATATGCTCCGATTGATATATAATTTAAATATAAAAGTTGGATAAATATGTTTCATTCCATTATTTCTTAGTTTTGTTATTATTATTATTTAAGGGCATTTTAACGGCTAAGGTTATGTCACGCCCTAACATCAAAACCTCCTATCTTAGGTAAGCTATAACCCTTCTAAGTACAATAATGCCCTGTGGATGTGGATGGATGGTCACCACGAACTGAAGGAGTTCCCTCCTGAGCACTGCAGGTGTTCAGCTTATTGTACTATCCCCTGGCTTCATTTTTGGGGGAGGGCTCACAACACAAAGTGAACTTGGGCCCCCGTTGTACCAATGTTCTTCCATCGAAGAAACTCATTTTTGAAGGGGGTTCGGACCAGGTTCAGGGTCGCTGAGATCCGGTCCCGCCCCTTCCATTGATAGTGCCGTGTCAATTTCTTTTAATTGCGGCCACCGGTCCCCTGAGGGTTCAGAAAAATTCCAGAGGCGACGGTGGGGATCGAACCCACGACCGCGGGGTCTACTAGCCGAGAGTCTGACGCCTTAACCACTCGGCCCCCTCTATAATGCCCTGACTCCAAACATTCAATCAAAACCTAATCTAACCTACCGGCTATCCGCTATCCACACATGAATCTATTCATTTAGTATAACGATTTTTTCGAAGTCGTGATGAAGGCGATATATTCTGCCGAAAGTTCGACAAGAAAATAAATGTGTTTCTGTCTTCCTGGCCTCATCCCCAATCTACATTTGGAAAGAAAAAACATATTTAAACTGAGAAGGCTGATCAACCATCATAATTCAAACATTTCGGATAGGCTCCATTGAATGCCTGCTAATGTCTGCATAAGAGTTGTGCGTGCATGATTTCTTTTTTCAGAAGCTTTTGAGGCTGCCGGAGCGGAAAAATAAAATGGAAGACAATAAAAATTGCGGGGTAATACAGTACAATGCCCAATATCGCAATTTAAATAAGAAAAATAGCTCCTTCAAAAAAAAAAAAAAAAAGAAATATTATTGTGTTTTGTTTCTTATTATTGTTATATAGAATTAGTTATCATACTTGAATGGAAGAATAAAAGGATAAAGATGAGCTAATCACGCTGAGATTGTTGCTAGTCTGACTCCATTATTATTATTATTATTAGCCGTACAAGCCTATGGGGAAATTTTAATTTATGAAAAAAAACTCACAATTTTAATTTAAAAAAAAGTAACAGAAATAAATTTTATAATTTTATTAATTTTATTGTAACTTGGCCTTCCGAATTAAGAATTAAGAAAAGAAAATCAAAGCTTGGATGGCAATAGGATAAATTAGGTTACGAGTGAATGTTTGGAGTCAGAGTTTTATAGCACTCAGAAGAGATATAGCAAACCTAAAATAGAATTTTTGGATGTTAGGGCGTGAAATGAATAATAATAGTCATTTGAATTTCATGGTCAATTTTTCGTCTATGGAGATGACTTTAATCTCCGCGAATATTTTATTCTTCTTTGGTGATTAGTGACTCTCGACACGACACGCAAGAATGGCACAATTACACAGAAGATAAACACTTTTTGCTCTGAAGATGATCTCAATAAAGATCGAAACGTTGGCACGATATAGAAAATATTTTTCTGAAACCCACATCACACCAGATCGCATCTCACGATTTCTAATTAAATTGTATTCTTGTTTTAAAAGACGAGAGCGGATTAAATTTTCTCCCACTACTACATAAGTATAAAACGAAGTCCTGTAAGTTACTAGTTTCACCCTGCTATCAAAATTAGTAACGAGATAAGGAACAGGTAGGTACAATCAAAGAAACCTGTTTGTCAGAATTTAAATCTCGTGGGTCATCAATCAAGCAAGCCATTAAAAATTTATATACGTATAACGATTGTTAAAATAACATTTAAAAATTATTAAAATAAAAACAAGCTAGAACTATGTTGTTGGAACAAAAATAGATTTATGGTGGAAACACGTTATTTAAACTAATTGTCTACATGATTTTAAAAATCTGTTCAATAAAGTACCAAAATTGCACCAGATACTATGACTGATCTGCCACAAATTAGATGGATGTGACGGAGGACATTAGGAAAATCCTTGCCCGATTCAGATTTCACGCGATTTACTACACGATTAACTGGCCCGACTGACCTCGAGAGTCGGTGTCAATAGGGTGTTCAATATGGATTATCCATTGAAATGTCTAACCCGCCAGTTCAAGGATGGGAATTTTTTTATTAAGGAAACTAAAAACACCTTCAAACCAGGTTGAATTTTTTCCTAGTAGAAAAGGTTTTTCTCGTATAATCCAGACCGTTTTGTCACAAGCAAACCAATAAGCGAAAGAATACGTTACCACTTTTATTTCCACAGAGCTAAGAGATAGAGCAGGAAAAAGTATAAATAAAAAAATTACACCGATATCGTTATCCTTGTTGTTCAATTTACGTCGGTTCGGCCAAAAAGGCCCTCGGAGCGGCGGAATTATGTTCGTTAGTGTGACATTCATACGGAGGACAAACAACACGGTCCATTACGTTTTGTATAGCGCCGAAGGGACGAACTACTCGTATAACAGACAATTACTTGATTGTGAAATAATAGTTCTATTTTAAATTATAATAGCTTCGATAAATCTGAAACACCGGGAAAAACTTGAACTTCATCGTTAATTCTGCCAATTCAAATTCAAAATTAATCTTAAATAGAATAATGAATACGACTAGTTTTAAACCGAGTCCAACGTTTTTCTCAGGACTCTTTAAAAATATTTACTTTTTAAATTTACTTTAAATCTAAGCAGTAACTTGGCCTTTTTTCAATGTGAGATACTAACCTGCACGACAGGAACGTAAAGAATTTAGTATCCAGTAATGTACAATAGCTTCAAATTTTTTTATTATTATATATTTGTACTAATATTATTATATTAGTGTTATTTACTATTACATATTATTATGTTTCATTTTTACCGTCTTTGCTTACATAATTGTATTGAGATGTTCCAAGGCATTTTTGCAACTGTTTGCACCTAGACTGCATTAAAAATAAAGAAAATTTATAGAGGGTGTTCTTTTTAGACGGTATGAATTTATGTTGAATCACTGCCGCTATGAAAAAATACCTGTTTAATGTTTCTAGTTTAGTTTCAAATTTTTACCTTTTTTTATAGAAAAAGTATACAGGGTTCGACTTCAAAATTTCATATACGACCAGTTAAATAATGACACATCATTTTTAAGAAATTTTTACGCTGAAAGCAATGGCGCAATCGGATTTTAGCTACTTAAATTGGCCAAAAATTACAAAGTTATAACGAAAAGAAATCGGCAGTGTAATTGCGTCAAGGTGCTGAATATTTTACTATTTATTCGCGAAAAGCCACCTTTCCATCTCCGAAGTGTTGGAGGAGTTTTAGATTAACTAAAAAAATCCGAGAATTTCGTACTCATGCCGTGATCAGATGGTTCACAGTATCAACGTTTGGTGTGAACTTCTCGGAAATAAATTAATTGGGCTTTAATACTACGAAAATAACTTAAATGGTGTTCAGTTCCTCAATTTTTTAGAGAGGTTTTACCATTATTATTAGATGCCCTGCACACAATTCATTGCAGGTATTTTAATCGTCACTGCCGAGATAGCTGGATAGGACCTCATTACCCTGGATCTGTTGGTCTCATCGGTCATTCGATTTAACTCCACTTGTCTATTTTCTGTAAGGCCATTAAAAAAAAGTCTACGACAATCATAACCCGTTCAGATGAAAAGGCACATGATAGAAATACATTTTCTATTACATTTTCCCTGACTGTACGCCCTGAGCACGGGAAGGGTGGTTAAAATGAGCAAACATTTTGAATTTGTATGCAAGACCAGCAGTCGAACATGAAATGTGATTAATAAAGCTAACCCAATGACCTGTTTTTTAATTGTCATAACTTTATCATTATTTGACCGATTAAAAACCGATTGCATCATAGTCTTCAGATTATTGATATATCGTGAGATGCGGTCTGGTGAGATGTAGGTTTAAAAAAAAATATTTTTTTTATAGTGCCAACGTTTTGATCTTTATTGAGCTCATCCTCAGGGCTCAAAGTGTTTGTCTTCTGTGTACTTGCGTCATTCTTGCGTGTTGTGTTGAGAGTGCTTCATACGGCACAATTACAGAGAAGACAAACACCTCGAGCCCTGAAGATGATCTCAATAAAGATCGAAACGTTGGCACGATAAAGAAAATGTTTTTCTGAAACCTACATCACACCAGACCGCATCTCACGATATCTGAATAATTATCGATTAACGGTCACTAATCTCCACACATTGTTTTCCGAGTAAAACATCCATTTATTACGATTCGTGGTCTGGTTGCCCAAATAAATTTGTTTCAATTAATTTGAAAAGTAGCAAAAAGGAGGGAAACTTCGAAAGGTGGGCTGAGATGGAGATTCCGAGTGAATCGAACTCACGACAGATCGAGTGATAGAGCAGGAGCGTATTTAGCCGAAGATCGTGGGTTCGAATCCCGCATGTAACATTAATCTTTTTATATCAACTAAAACCTTAACCAAAGATTAATTAATTGAAAAAAAAAATCCGCTACAATGTGTCAGGATCTATCGCGTCATATTTGGAATTTTGAAGTTGAACTGGGCCTGGTATTATTTTTCCCCAAAAAAAAGTATGGAGGCCAAATGAGAATATAGGCTAAAAAATAATGAAGCGTATTTTTTGATAGCGTCAATGGATCAAGGGAAATTCAACTGGGCCATCTAAAAATGACACCTGTATATATTAAATGTACATTAAACACACAATAGTTTTACACATCATTAGATCCAAGTGCATGAGTTCAATAAAAAAGTAAGGAAAAAGTATCATTCCAGTTCATGAAGTACACAATAAATCAACTAAGAGATAATGATAACATATTTTTTCAAATTATTTATCACAGCAATTTGATAAACCAGGTACATTAGGAGACATGGAACATTTAGTCAGTGGTCGTTAGAACGCAATAGTTCAGTTAGCCCCTTAGTTTAGGTTTGATACTCACCTGCCTGACTTCAAAGTAAAGCGTTTAGTGTCTAGTAATACATCTACCAAATCATAACCAAGATAAAACTAAATAAAATCTGTGTTTGCTATAGCTACATGCTCATATATGCGAATATATGCTATAGTTGATGCTATATCGATATTGCATGGCAACGAGGGCATCTGTGAAAGCACAACGGCATCCTATTTACCATCTAGTTTATACCTTGTTATAAAATCTTACCTTACAGAGACAGGTTTTTTTCATTTCAACTAAAAACCTTAATTAATTGTCATTTACCGAGACATTTTCACACTAATAAAAAATTTCTTTCCCTTCAATTTACCAAATTCCCAACGGTGTCGCGCGTGTACCCAAGGTAGGGTACTCACTTCCAGACTGTACTCAGTTTACACCCTATCATTTTCTTTTTTACCCTGGCCGATGTCAGATCAATTTACTCCTCCGATGAAGATCCATTTGGAGCAACACGTATTTTACAAAATCACACTTGAATCTTGGCTCCTCCAGAGAAGAATCAGGGTAAACGAAACTAAATCAAAATATTTTTTTTACCCTGAACAAAAAACTCTACCTCCACGTTTTTTTTTTCAGATTTCTTCTTATACCCATTGCGTACCACGTATGATACCTTGTACTTTACCACTAAAAACTTTACTAACTTGAAATACTTATAAAAGAAGGAAAGGAAAAATTTAAATTCACATTGATTGGAATGGTCGGACTCGTAGAAAAACTTGTACCTGGAATTACTAAGAAAAAAAGGGATATTAAAATATGTTGTAACAGAGAAAAATATTGTTTGCTAAAAATTAGTAGCTAAAGATACATTTTTAATAGATACAACAATTTAATGTGTAAAATTTGTAAATATCTGGCAATGTTATGTGCGGTTTATGTTGATGTTACAAATCAAATGAAAAAACCAAAACAACGCTTAAATCTTAAATAAAAAATGTATGCGCAAAATATATCCGTTACGAACCACGTATGATACCACGACAAACAATTTACATCGAATACTCATAAAATACTCAAACGTAAGAATTAAAATACAAGATTCAGTGTACATATTTTATAAGATTAATAATATTTTTTGCTTGTTATTTTAGAACTTATAGAATACATTGTTCGACCGATCGGACTGGTGTCACTTCTTTTTCGACCCTGAATTTCCGAGAAAAAGTGTTATTAACAACCGTCATAGCTGAGAAAAATCATCAAAAATGAGTAGCTTAAGATACATTTTTTATAGAACAGAAATTGTTGAAAATGTCAATATTTGTCAATGTTATAGTTTATACGAATGTTACAAATCAAATGTAGAATTTGAATACTTTATTGTTTATATCCTAAATAAAAAATATATACCTTCTACCGTTCCACGACAAACGATTTATATGGAGTGCTCATAAAATACTCAAACGTAAAAATTAAAATACAAGATTCAGTGTACATATTTTACAAGATAATTAGTATTTTTGCTCGTTTTTTTATGTCATATAGGATACATTCGGTTAGAACGATCGGACTGTTTTTAAATTTAGTTCGACCTTGGATTTCCGAGAGAAAAGTGTTATTAAAATCCGTCGTAACTGAGAAAAGTACTGATCACCAAAAATTAAGCTTAAGATACATTTTTAAAATAAAAAACAGAAAGTTTATTCTGTTCAATACAACAATTTAATCAAAATTTGTAAATATTTGACGATGTTATGTGTGGTTTATGTTGATGTTACAAATGAAATGTAAAATCTGAATAATGTATTGCTTAGGCCTTAAATTTAAAAAAATATTTATCACGACAAACGATTTACATGGAATATTCATAAAAGATTCAAACGTAAAAATTAAAATACAAGATTCAGTGCACATATTTTACAAGATTAATAATTTTTTTGCTCATTTTTTTAGGAAATATAGGAAGCATTGGTTAGAACGAGCGGACAGTTTTTAAATTTTTTCGACCTTGAATTTCCAAGAGAAAAGTGTTTTTAAAATCCGTCGTAACTGGGAAAAGTACTGATCGCCAAAAATGAGTAGCTTAAGATACATTTTTTTATAGAACAGAAAGTGTTGTAAATGTCAATATTTGTCAATGTTATGTTGTGGTTTATGTTAATGTGACAAATCAAATGTAAAAACTGAATAATTTATTGCTTAAATCTTAAATTTAAAAAATATATACGAATTTTTTTAAATCAACATTGCTCGAAATATTTGAAAATTAAAAGTGTTTCAGTTTACTTTATTTAAACTTTAACATACGCTCGGTTCCCTGGATGGATGCAATGAATAATTAAACTAAAAAACTTTTCACCTTGATTAAATCAATTTGAGCAACGTCGAGCCAGCGGGAGCATCAAACTGCACGGTCGAGAGGCCTGATGCAAATTAAACAAGCGCATCTAGTGCGCCTGGGGCGTAAGTGGCTCAGGTTAATCTTGAGGCCTAATTTGATAATTGAGACAACAGAAGGTGAAGAGAACTTATTAGCTGAAACTATGCCGTTTCCCTTTGGATTAAAACATCGCTGTTCGAGCCCTTTATAACGGGTGTTCGCATTAAAATCTATATCCCTCGGAGCGGAATAACCGCCTATATTGTTTACACTGTGATGAAAGTGGTAAAATATTTTATTTTATTGATTTTGATCGGGAGGTCTTTCTATACAATTTCCTCGAAAACAAGCAAAATTTTAAAAAATCGTTATACTCATAACTCGTTACACAATAAACAATGTTTATTTTGATCAAAGTCTGAGTACAGCTAGAAAATCCCACACCAAAATTCAAAAATCGACATTATTTAATATTCCATCATTCCGAAAAAAGTAATAAACAAAACGCTATGAAAAAATTCCAGTGAAATAATTATTGATCATTTTAGACCAGTGTTGTGCCCTAACAACTATATTAAAATAAGACACATTATCAATTTTTTTTCTTGATAACCTATAGGCAATTTTCAGCCGATTTCATCGAGGGGTGATGACCTTTATCTGGTGACAGGCAACAACAAAATTTGTGTCTATCAATGTGACCTTTCACGTCCAAATATTAAATCTGCAAAATCTGCAATCATTCCGTCCAACGAACTGCTACAAAAGAAAGCAGATTAGTCTAATCTGCATGCGTTCACACGCAGCTGCGCAAATGTGAAAGGAAAAGAAAGTAAAAGAATGTTTGTAAAAATGGCTTAAGAAATAAAAATTAATATGTGCCAACTTCTTACCAATTTTCTTTTTTTTTGCCAACCTAGAGTTTTCAAACAGTCTCTCTCTCTCTCCCTCTCTCTCTCTCTCTCTCTCTCTCTCTCTCTCTCTCTCTCTCTCTCTCTAGATCTCTCTAAATGTAAGAGTGGCCCTTGAGACTAAATCTTGAGAGATTATGTAAATAAAGCAGTATCAATCAATCAATCTCTCGCTTGCTCTCACTCTCTCATATATATATATATGTGTGTGTGTGTGTGTGTGTGTCTGTGTGTGTGTGTGTATGTGTGGTGTGTGTATTTTGTGCTTGTGCATTTAATTTATTCATTTATTTTCCCAAAATAATTAATTGTAATATATTAATTGGCCAAGAGCGGACCACGAAATTAATGAATCTATATTTCTACGTTTATTTTTGTACTTTTTGAAATATTATTTAGTAGGGATTAAAATAACGTTGCATTGATGTATGTATTCATTTTTATTGATTCGGAATCTGGCCAAATCAGATCGTTTTATAACTGGCAGTGATATAGTGTGAAAATCAAAAGAAACGGGCAATAATTTTAAAATTTTAAACAAAGGAAAGCTTCGGGTAAAGAAAAACCAATTTTCTTTTTTTAAAATTTCCCTTTAATATTGTAACAGCAGTTATTTTCAATCAATTTGCATTCACATCAAAAAGGAAAATCAGTTTAAAAAAACTGTTAACAAACAAACAAGAAGATATTTTTCTTAACAATTTTCAGTGACATGTTTTAAATATACAATATCAAGATTGTTTATCCACTTTAAAAGATAATAAAACATACATTATTATTGTTTAAAACATACATCGTTATTTACAATGATTCAAAACTGTACAATAATCTGTTTAAGTTTAAAATTAAATTAAATAGCTGAGCGTTTAAAACTAGTAGACAATAAGAAGAAATTATTATCCTAAAATTAAAAGTTTTTAATAAATGAATAATGGTAGACTAATACCACCAGGCACTATGAAAATAGTGAGGCTCTTAAATATAATCATAGAAATTTAAAATTATAAAAATCCTTATCAAATTATTTACACACTAAAACAAGGAAAACAGTATTTTTTGGCATTGTGACAGTTAAAAGAAAAAAATTTAAGTTGGAAACCTAAACGCTAAAATCGAATAAATTAAATATAAATATTTTGATTTGTTTGATATATTTAATTAATCACATGCAAATTTAATCGAAATAAAGTTTATAAGTAGTAGTTATACTGAAGATCACATCCGAGAAAAATTCACTCTGTAAGACGAGTTTTTATAATTCGATATTTTACTGAAGTTCAGTCTTCACAATTTGAAAATGTAGTTGTTTTTTTTCACAGCACTAGCTGACGCAAGCACAAGCGTCTTTCATGTTCCGCCTCACCCAGTTTAGATAGCTGGTCACCCTCGTGTAAACGCCTGGGTAGCCAGGTCTCCCGCAGCCAACTCCCCACGAAACAATCCCTTGGAAGAAAAAAATTCAATCTGTGTAAATAAATTTTTGAAGCAGATAATGAAAAAACTGGCAATCTCTGGTCCGCTTTTGTTGTCCCTCCAGGCTTGTCTTAAGGAAAGCAAAGTTGCTGTTATTATCAAAAAAATTTGCTCAATAAAATAAAATGAGAATTACATTAAATTATTAACAAGAAATAAATTTGATAGTTTTTTCGCTCGCAATTACTTCTGAAAACAGTTTTTTGTTTAAAAAAATTATCATTATGAAAGCCGAAAATTTAATTTTTTTGTTGGATATACAAGATCATATCTTTCAAATAATTGCTTTGTTTTTTTTCTAATACAAATTCACTATTATACAAGAAAAATCTTTTAATTTTTGTGACTTTTTATACATCCGATCTCATTTCATATGATTATTCAAAACAATTTCTTATTTTTTGTTTAAAAAAACCGACTGATATTCAATAAAAAGCCGTGAAATGTACTACAAAAGTAGAAAAATAAATTTAAAAAATAAAAGTTTTTAAAATACCCAATAAAACCTTGGAAAAAGGTCCTGCGAAGGTAGGAAGTTTATTCAAAGAAAAAATTAATTATTATCACTGTTAGGTTTTATAGCTGCTTATAGTTAAATATCATTAAAATCAATAATAAATTTAATAGTAGCACGAAGCACTTACCGACAATCTCGAACTTTTCTCCCTCGTTGTTCAACAGCAAGGGGCCACCGCTGTCACCCTGTAAGACAACATGGCGATAACCGTGGCCAAAGTGCAGAACGTCGAAGTTAAGCTTACCTGGCAAGAGTCCTGGATACCCTTCCCCGCGCAGACCATGTTGGGAGTTATCCTGCTAGGCCTGTATTTAGTCGCGCGGCACTGCTGCAACGTCAAAATCGGTACCTGAACCTCTTGTACGATGTTGGCCAGGTTACCCCCTTCCGAAGTCCTCCCCCAGCCGACCACTGTTCCCACTTTGCCGGCAGGATCCAATCCTGAAACATTTGAAATATTTACTTATTTAAAATTGACTTTGGACGAAGACTGTATGAATTTAATCCGGCTTGTTTTTGTTTTTCGTTTAAATCATTGCACCCTTCTGAATCTAACTTGGGTAAAATTCAGATGAATATATTTTTCACATTTTTTAACCCTGCTGCTTTCGGGCTTGGATCCCAAATGTTTTTGGCATGACCATGTTTGCGTGCAGTAGGCTTGGTTGGGTCAGGTTAGGTAGAACTAAAGTCTGTATTAAGTACAAGTAAAAAGTATTATCAAATAGAAGCTTATAATATCGTTGCTTCAATTAAAAATCCACAGGCTGTGCTGAGATTAGAACCCAGGATTTATATACGTCGTATATACAAGTCAGACACCATAACCAGTTGGCTATCACGGTTTCACCGATTAATTAGCATTATAATTCGGGTTACGCTAGATTCGGTAAGGTAGCATACTTAATAATAATTAATATTAATCTACACGCAAAGTATTACCATTTGGTGGAAGAAAAAATGGTTAAAGAAAATTTATTATAGCATAACAAGCTGAAAAGCATAAAACTAAATACTAAGTTAAGTCCATGGATTAATAAATGGGTCTGAAGATGTTTTCGCACTTTTGTTCTTTCCAGTCACTTTCACCGTGTCCAGCTGAGCTTTCTGTTTTGGCTCTGGCCTTTACGACCACTCGAAAGTGAAATTGCAATCGCCCTCAGATACCAGATTCCTGATTTTAGAGGACGATTTAGAAATAAATGAAGTTAAAGAGGTGAAAGTAACAGCTGCACATCTGGATTGTGTATTACGTGGTACAGCTTGCTTTACTTTTTCCCAGATTATGCTAAAATCAACGATATTTGTTAGAAGTAAAAAAAAAAAAAATCGCAAATAAATAAATAAAAAATAAATCTCATTTGCCTATTAATTTTTATAGTTGTTTCCATTTTAAAAATTATAAGTGCGCAATAGTCCACGTCAAATCTATATTCTATCTACGAAAGTTTTAAACAAAAGTTGATTTACGAGAAGTTGACTGAAATTTCGTTTTGAAAAATTATACAATTTATTTTTGTAAAAAAAAAAAAAAAAACACCATACGCCGTTTTACGGGCGAATAAAGCGAAAGATTCCGGTTACAACTGGAGCGAAAGTGAAAGCGACTGGAGGCGCAGAATGGAAAAATCCCATCCGCGAGTGTTTGCGGATGAACGGAGGTTTTACGTGGTTGAGAACGAAACAAATCGGACCTGAGTTGGGGAGGCAGACGGGACGGATGTTCTTGGTGAAAGACACCGGCTTTCTCAGTTTCAGGAGAGCTATGTCATGATTGTACGAGTTGACGTCGAAGTTTCTGTGTCTGATTATTGATGACACGGCTCGCATAATCGCCGGGCTGTCAGTGGTGACGTACTGGTCGTGATCGCCTAGGATAACTCTAATCTTAGAGCGCTTTAGCCTAAAAACAACACGAGATTAAATGTTCCATTAACACTATTTATGAGAGAAATAAAGAAATTT
This sequence comes from Cimex hemipterus, assembly GCA_039619505.1. NCBI lineage: Eukaryota > Metazoa > Arthropoda > Insecta > Hemiptera > Cimicidae > Cimex > Cimex hemipterus. The sequence continues at coordinate 17,140,205 of CM077103.1, read as the reverse complement.
TTAAAAAATTAATCACACAGCTTTATTTTAACAGAAAGAAGTAATTGCCTTGACATGAAAAAAATATTGCAGTAGTTAAAGGTTTTTAAATCCCTGATCATAATGATCCTTAAAAACTCAACAACAAAACAATTATGTCATCATCATTTCCATTCCTCATATTTACTTGTTGGATTATATATTTACATATTAGCTATGTAGAAAAAAATTAAACAGGGGTCGCTAGATGAAAATAAACAAGATAAACATACAGAGTTAAGAAAGAGGAGCATAGCAAAAAGCATAGAGAGAATGCGTTTCAGTATATATGTGGAAGGTGTGTCAGAACAGCGTAGTCTCCAGTTTAGGGTTAGTAGATAGATGGATAAATAAATAGATAAATAAAAAGAGAGAGAGTGAGTGAGTGAGAGAGAGAGAGAGAGAGAGAGAGAGAGAGAGAGAGAGAGACAGACAGACAGAGAAAAAGAAGTAGAAAGTGAGAGAGAGAGAGAGAGAGAGAGAGAGAGAGAGAGAGAGGAAATAAGTCAGAAAATGAGAAAGGTATAAGAAATTATAAATCAAAATAACAAAGAAGAAAGAATAAGGGAGAAAAAGTATTCGTACATAAATTGTTACAGGAGAAAGAAATAGGTAAATATTAGATAAGGAACGGGACGGGTATAAAAAATAAGATAAATATATAAATACAAAGAATGAACAGATAGAAGAGGAAGTGAAAGAAGTGAGACACTAGAACTATCAGAGAAACCAAAAAAGAAGAAAATAGATCCAAAATAGAAAGTGAGAATAATAAAAAATTATATAAAATAAATAATAAGGGAGTGATAAAATGGGTCCGACATAAAGAAGTTAGAAAAATTAATATGTACAAAATATCAATAAAGAGAGCAAAATGGAGGATTGAAGGAGATAGAGAAAAAAATTATACAATATCTTTCTCTCAGAAAATATCAACTAATATTTCATGTTCTAATCCTAAAGTGATTTTAAAAATCTGAAGATTATTATATGTAAGTATTATCAATTAATCCTTTAATAATTTTCGTTCCTTAGGCATATCACAAGAACTCATTTCGAGAAAATAAAATTATACGATCTAAATTTATCGAATTTGACAAATGGTTAGCCTTTTTTTTACAAGATCATTTAAAAAAATTCAATTTTGTATTTAAGTTTTCATTTTTCCCTTTGCACTTCTCTGCTGCTCACTTTCCGTCTTCCGTTGTCCATTGAGTCGCTAAATGTGTTTCGAAAGTTTTTCTCAATTCGTCCATTTTTTCCCAAGTCTGACCATTTCCATAAATATAGAACCAGCTCCCGAGATTGAGATTTCACCTTTTATTTATTTTAAAATTATTATTAGAATTGCCTTCATGCGTTGTTTTTCTTTAATGTTTTCTCATGATACAGTACCTATTTAAAAGGATTGAAATTTCCCTATATTATATCATAGTAAAACGATTCATTTGAGATTATAATTTTCAATATTTTTTGAATTTGGAGCAAAAGTACCGATCAATATTAATCCATTTAAGTTTTAGTCGTCAATTGACCAAGTAACTTCTTTCAATTAATTATTCTTTCTAAGTAAGGTCGAGAGGGGTTTGAATCCCTCTGGTGACATTGACTTTTTTTATCAAGACATTATATAGGAAGAAAAATTAATTGTACGAATAAAGGTTTAATCATACTCTCCAAAACTATTTATAAGAAATATTTATTGTTTGAAAATATACCATTTGACAACTGATACAAAGTTCAGATCAAAACTTGCTTTACGAAAATCCCCTCAATTTTGCATAGTCGTTAAAATTTTTAGCCATAAAGAATCCAACGGAAATTTCTGTTTTTACCGATAATTACAGAACCGTTCTGTATAACAGAATACCTAGAATCGGTTGAATCTTATTATAAAATAAAATTATGTCTAAAAGAAGAATTAAAAGTAATGTAAAAACGAATAAAAAGTTTCATATTACGATTCTGAAAAATCGTTTCATTGTTACTTTCTACACGAAAGATAAACAAAAATTGAAAAACGAGGCCCAAAAATATATAATCCCTCCCGCAAAACCTTACTTCCCTGTTTTTATGTTAGGAGAAGGTAATTTTATTAATAAATTAATTAATCAATATTTGCTTAGTGGTCATATTAACCATATTAATTAATCCAATTAATCATTATTTTTATCTAAGAATTTAACAATTAATTTTTCTTCATCTTATCCCAAAATCTTAGATAAAAAATAATTAATTGAAAAACAAATAAAGTTTAAAAGCTAAAGCGTATACCGTGTTTCATAAAACATTTACTTTAAAAAGATGTATAGAGAGAAAATTGGCACAAAGAAATATTGAACCAGTGAGATGAAAGATAGAGAAATTTTGATAAAGATGTTACCAGAATGACCAGAAAGAGATAAAAGGAGAGAATAGGGGAGAGAGAGAGAAGACATTAGTATGATGCATAATATTACAAATCAGTCTATATAGTGTATAAACATAAATTGATAAATATGTTAAAAATATTGATTGATTAAGGTATTGGCTGAAATAGTTGTATAAAGACATTTAAATATAGACAAATGTAAAAGGAGCAAAAATGGGGCGAGAGAGAGAGAGAGAGAGAGAGAGAGAGAGAGAGAGAGAGAGAAAAGACATGAATATGACGCATAATTTACTAGTTTTCGTGGTCCGCTTTAACAATTAATATCTTTCAATTAATTAAGGTTTATAGTTGAGATAAAAACGGAGGGAAATTTCAAAAGGTGGGGCTGAGATGGTAAGTTAGTGTCCGAGTGGATCGAGGTCACATCTCAAGTGATAGAGCAGCGGCGTATCTAGCCAAAGATCTGAGTTCGAATCCCGCTTGTGACGCTGACTTTTTTATATCAACTAATACCTTAATTAATTGAATGATGCATAATGTTACATATCAGTATAATATAAACATAAATTGATAGATATCTAAAAAATATTGGTTGATAAAACAGAGAGAGGGAGAGGGAGAGAAACAGAGAGAAGGAGTGAGACTGGAGAGAGAAAGAGAGAGAATGATTGTCTGAGTGATGAAGTGAGAGATGTAATCATGAAAAAAGAAGAGTGCGAGTGAGGTGTATGGTAAATATAAAAAGCTAGATACTTTTCTACGTACTAGATACTGAGAAATAGTGAGAGTGGATGAAAAAGAGCGTGTGTATGAGATAATGACGGAGTGTTGAGCAAATCGTAGAGATTAAGAGAGAAAGAGTTGGAATGTGCGTGGGAGCAGGCGAAGAAAAATTGAGAAAGAAAAAAGAGTGGTATTGAGGAAGAGAGCAAATGTGAGAAAGGAAGACAGAGAGAATGAGTTGGATAATTTTACACACCACATTTGTGTATGTATGTAATATTTTATGCAGAAGTTCATATTTTGTAATGAAAAAGGGAATAAAAAATCACCAGTTTTGTGGATTTTATACCGTCAACCGTATTGGTGTTAGTGTTGAATAATTAGAAAACAATCACTTTTCGGCAACGAAAATAAGAAAATTGGCTAAAATAAACCTATTTAATGAGAGAAGTTGAGAATTTGCGAGGCTGTTTTTAGGGAGATTTTACCTTCGAACGCAATGGGCTGCCGTGAGGACATAATCACCGTTGAGTAGGCTTCCGCCACAGTGGAACTGGCCGTCGTAGATCAATCTGGCGACCCACGGATATCTGTTGACCCCCGTCGGCCTTCCACCGACAATCCTGATCTCTTGGTTCACCAGTCCGCACTCTGCCAACAACACGAACAAATCCGTGAGCACCTGCCAGTAGGATGACAAAGTTACAAAATAACAAAGGCGTAGTGTTTCCACAATTATTAAAATTGCACTTTCGGACCAAGGGAAAACCGGGCTACGAGGTCGATATGTTTACAGCGACGATAATCAGAAAAAATGAGAAAATTTTGAAAAGATTTGGCAATTTTAAACAGGTCCTTAGTTGACCTGACAGGACCTTGGGCCTTCTTTAGTTGATTTTTTGATTTTTTGACTGATTTGGGCTTTTAGCTACATTCAATTTTCGAACTGTGTATTACATCATGAATGATCCTTTTAATTAATTTATCTTGATGTAAGGTTTTGGTTGAAATGAAAAAAGTCAGTGTCACGAGCGGGATTCGAATCCATGACTTTCGGCTCCATACGCTGCTATTCTACCAATTGAGCTATCGTGACTTCGATCCTCCCGGACACCAACTTCCCAACTCAACCCACTTTTTGAATATCCCCACTTTTTTGCCATTTTTCAACCATTTTTTTTAACCAATAACCTTATATATAGATTAATTAATTGAAAGAGGTCATCGGTTTCAATCGGTCAATCGGTCAATGGTCAATCGGACCTCGAAATCTAATGGATCCTTTTAATTATGGATATGGAATTGCTTTTTGCCGGCCAAAAAATTACTAAAAGTAATGATAGATATACAGGGAACACGGAATGAAATAGCTGCTTGACAAACCATTGAAGATGACGGGTCCCCAAATGCAACTAACAAACCGAACCAGCGAGAATAAGCAGACCACCAGAAAAGTCCTATCCTAAGATCAGACGCCAGTCTTTGTCCTAATGAAAGTTTAAACTGTTTATTAGTATGAAAGAGCGACCTTGACGTGTTCTCACTTTCATCGAGAGGACTTTCACTGGGAAAGAAAGCTTGTAAAAAGCTCGGCCGAGCTTCCACGCCGCGAGTTTCTTCTTCTTTTTTTCTTCACGAATGTAGAAACGGGCGGGACAGTCCGCCTGGGATTTTCCTGGAAAACGCAATTTAACACAGAGAGTATTACTTTGCGGGGGGTCGAGGGTTATGAGCTCGGGGACCAACACAAATATTGCATCTAAAGCAGAAATAACATTAATATGAAACATTTACTTTAGACTCATATAGTCCACTTTCCGTCCAATACCAACATTTCGATTTCAATCTTCCCTACATCTACTCTTAATATGAATTTCACCATAAACATTCGAGTGTAGAAATATCTCAAAGATAAAACCAACATTTAAGTGTTACTTATCAATGTAAACCCCAAAGTTTTTCATCATAAGTCTTACTCTTTGATGTCAAAAATCTATATTCCACTCCATTTAATATTGAGAATTCTTCATACCCTGTGTGTTTTAAAGACGAGAAATATAAAAAAAAGTTTAAACCATTCTTTGTCTCTGTTAGAAAGTAATATTAGAGAAGTATCATGACAAAAGGTGATCGTGTTAATGACTTAACTCAATCATGACATGATATACGCTCACCCAGAAGCACGGTTGTTTTATTCTTTGTTGTGTTAAATCTCATTAATTAAACTGAACATTCTCCTCAAAAACTTTCAACCCTAATTCAATTTAAAGCTAATTCCTCAAGTGTTCTTTTTTTATTAATTTAATTATATTTTATCAATGTAATTAGCATATAACCTTATCTATTAACTCCGAGCAATTTTTTAAATACAAGCACGTTGGGTTTGTTTTGATGAATTAATTAAAAATGTGTTTAGAAATGGTTAAAATTCAAAATTAATCAGAACAAGGGAAAAAGTGTTTGTATTACTAATTCCTATATGTTTTTCTTTTTTTATACGAGGATTCGCGCAAAGGTCATATCAATCCTGAGTGTGCCAGTATTTTGGAAAAAAAAGCCAATTTGTAAGTGTGTCGGGTTCGAATGGCCGCTGGATTCGAACCCGGGACTTTTACCTTACTGTGATGGGCGCCGTGCCAACGCCTAAACCGTTCCGGCCACCGACGCTCCCGATATATTACTTCCTATTACTGCTACCGTAATCAATTATCGATTCAAGTTTGCTTTTGTTTAAGGAGAAAATATTGAAACTTTGTCCAAGGATGAAAAGCCTACAAATACTAAATGGATTTATTTATATCGTTTTCGCTGTAATTTTACACACAGAGCTGGCCCAGCCTTTGCGTGGGAACTTATTAAAGTTGCCGAAAAATTTCAAACCATTTCTATCGAACCGCGGAAAAATATTAATTCATTCTGATAACCAGCTCGTCACTCGTGACGTTCCGAATTTAATTGGAATAAAAAGAAAATTTTGTTTTACAGTTCGAAAGGCTGGGGTATAGTAAAAGGACTGACTACAAGAACAGTTCGATGGCGTTTCCTTCTCCTCGGCGTCAGTGTCCGAGTAGCCGAAGAAGATGTCGTCGAAGAGGAGCCTCTGGGTCGCGTTGCGCTCGGTCACCAGTTCCTGAAAAATAATTAACGATATAACAAATCAAAAACTCATGACATGTCGTAAAAATGTCAAATATAAATTTATTTGGACTGATTCTTCCATTCCCGGACAAAATACTTAAGACTGAACTAAACATTATTTAAATAATATAAACTTGAGTACTCTACTTTCGAAAAAAGAGACGATTTTTATAATTTATTGAAGTCGTGTGGAGCGTTCAAGAATGAGGTAGTTGAGACCTTTTTCATTATGTTCCTACGTTTCGACTTTTATTCGGGTCATCATTTACCAGGCATAAAATGTGGTGCAAGTCAATATTGGACGTGTAGAGATACAAAACCAACAAGACTTCCAAGGATAGTGCCACACTTTATGCCCTGACGATGGCCCAAATAAAGGTCGAAACGTCGTCAAAAATGAAATAGGTGTTTTTCTAAAGTACCTCATTCTGCTTCACACGACTTCAACAAATTATAAAACAACAGGTCAATAAGAAGCACACACAAACGATTTTTTAAAATATATTGGCAAAAGCGTTTGCCTAACCGAAACTGTATAATTGGTAAAAGCTACTGTACGAAAAATTATCTTATTTTTAATTGTAATTTATTCTAGGTAAAATGTATTCGTTCAGGCTAAGTTTAAATATTATAATCACGCAATGAAAACTAATGATTTTAAACCGTTAAAAAGATGCTGATTGGTAAGGAGATTGGACGAATGACCCAATGTCATATTTCGGCCATTCTCCGTTACCTCTTCTTCTAAGACAAAGCTGGTCCAAAGCAACATTTTTGTAAATCAGGTTAGAAAAAAATCTCAATTCAATATTGCTGACAAATGTGATAAAATACCGGATCATACTTACGAAGGGAACATTTCTGGCACGGAAGCTTAGAAATGTGCTGGTAAAAACATATTGTGCCAAGTGTAACAAAACTTATTTCAATTTCTTACTTGCGTCACCGAAATGGACCACTCTCTCTTCGCCACGAGCGATGATTTTTTTTATCCGGCTTTTTCACACGACCTAGAAATCACCGTCAACACTGACATGCCCCAGATTGTAAAATTTCAGCAAGTTAAGTATCATAAAAGGCATAAAACAGCAGACAAGTGAGAGCGAAACAGAGGCGCGGAAAAAAGAAGGGGGAATCGTGATTATGAAAGGGAAAGACAGGTAGAAAAAGAAAGGGAGAGTGACTGATGTCTGAGCCGGCCGGATGCACCATAAAAAGATTAATAACAAAGTCAAACGTGAAGAGAGAGAGAGAGAGAGAGAGAGAGAGAGAGATGTAAATATGGGCTAATGTAAAGAAATTAAAATACAATTGCAGAACGAAAAATAGAGCAAGAGGACAGTGGGAAGAGATAGAGAGAGTGACAGAGAAAAAGAGAGAGTTGAAGGGGGAGAATGTGGATACTTAAGAATAAATCCAGAGGGTAGTGTTTATTATGAAATAGCGAGAAAAAAAAGAGAACAAAGGTGTTTGCGTGTTTTTTGTGAGTGTGTCACTTGCGAACAGAAAGAGAAGAGAATGGAGAAAGATAGTGCTATTAGAACAACAGAACAGAGTAGATTGATGAATGTATAAAAAAAATGGGTATGTAAGAAAAGAGTGAAAATGAGAATGAGATAGAGAATGAAGGAAATGTGAATGTATTAGGATCACAGAAGGGGAAATGTTGCTGAATAAATAATAACGAAATATTGAGATAAAACGTACGAAAGACCACGAAAGCATATTGAAGGATAAAGATTGTAATTGAACAAAAGAGATAAAAGTAGAGAGAGACGGTGAGAGGAAGAAGACAGAAAGGAGAGAGAGAAAGAGATAGAGAGAAATTGACAAAGTGCATATAATGTAAGACACTTAGAAAATTTAACAATAGAAAGATACAAAACAGTATAGGGAGAGAGTAAGAAAGAGAAAGAGAGGAGTGAAAATGAAGAAAGCAGGCAGATAGAGACAGGTAGAGAGATAGAGAGAGAAATATCTAAGTATACGTAGAAGGTAGATAGAAGAAAAAGTATTTAGAGAAAGCCAAGAAAGAAATTAAAAACAGCTTGAGCTTGAGTGATAAATTTATAGAAAGAGACCAAGAGAGAGAGAGAGAGAGAGAGAGAGAGAGAGAGAGAGAGAGAGAG
>CM077103.1:17091530-17117999 GCA_039619505.1 Cimex hemipterus | reverse complement strand
TCTCTCTCTCTCTCTCTCTCTCCCCCTCTCTCTCTCTCTCTCTCTCTCTCTCTCTCTCTCTCTCTCTCTCTCTCTCTCTATCATCTATCTATCTATCACCTATCTCTTTCCTATCTTTTTCTCACTCCCAATCTCTCTTTTTTTTAATCGTAAAATTATTTTCCAATTCAAAAAGGTTCGAATCTAGTTTTTAAGAATCTAAAAAAGATTTATATCTGATTTCGATACTCACTTTTAAACTAGAAGTAAAGTAAAAGACGTAATTTAAATTAAAATAATAATAATGATTAGTCAATTAATCAATTATAAGTTGATAAATAATTAAAAGTTAGTAATAATAATCATTAAATAAATAAAAAATATTATATCTTAAATATATAAATAATAATATTATAATATGAATAACGTGATATATATTAACTATTCTAATACAACAAATAGATTTACAGGACAAAAAAGTATATATATATGAAAAATTTAATATATGAAACTATCCTTTCGAATCCAGAACATAAATAAATTTTCCAATGTTCAAAATCTTTTAAAAGTCAAAATTTTTTAAAAGTTTACATCTTTATTGCGGGAATTCTTAATTCTTTGGTTTGAAGTTTACATTATTTTTCCTTTTAGAACAAAAGAGAAAATGACAACCAACGTTCCCGATTGGAAGCAAAGTTAAAAACTAGACCCAATTATCTTTCTAGTTGTGGGCATCCAATTTTAAAAACGACTTTTGTGATATCGCCAGTCGGAGCGAAAGTCGCCTTGTTCTGCTCAAGTAAATAGAATTCCTGCGGTGAATTCATTCATTCACTTTAAAGCCGTTCTGGACGGACGTATCTGAAATATTGAAAATCGGATAAACCGATGTTGGCTTTTTCATTGAACAATTGCAATAAAGTAATGGGCCCGACATCATCATTGTATCATTAAATGTGGGAGGAAACATAGATTGCCTTCCTCACTGATTAATGCACTTACAAATACAAAAAAACAACCATCCTGTAAATACTTTCTTTTTTCACTAAATAATTTTATGTTTTTATATTAAACAGACTTCGCTCCGGCTTAATACTTTTTTATTATAACATCTTCAATTAAATTGAGCAGAGCCATAGAATATTAATCATATATATCACAACAAAGTCAAAGAAAAAAATTACACTAAAATCATTATAAAGTAACTAACACATTTACACAATGATAAATATTATAAAAATAGGGTCAAATTAACCAAATTATTTCCATTGACTAAATAAAAAATTATCTTTCTGCGCGGGACTTTTTTTAAATTTACCCTATAATAATTAAGAATTGCGCATTCTTAAACGAAATGGAAATAGCTTGCAAACATGTCACAATTACATAATGAGAACTTCAAATTTCCACTTCTAAGCTACGGTGTTTTAATTGAAATTCATTATTTCACCTTATAGCCTAACAGTTGCTTTTTTATATTTAAACTTCAAGATTTTAGCCAAGTAAATTATATTAAATTTCAAACTATGATACATTTTTGTAACTGAAACCCCTTTGATGAAAAATTTAAATCTCTGTTTTCTTTTTTGTTGAAATGGTCAGCAGTGAATAAAATCAGGAAAAACATTTACCATTATTAAATCGTGATATTCCATGCAACACTTAGTTTTTTTTTTTTTTTTTTTTTGGCCCGATCTTTTGGATAATTTAAAAATTTTCGTTCCATTAAATCACTAAAAGCTGAAGTGACTAACAGGAAATCTTATTTCCTCTAAAGGGTTGGTAATACCTAGGGTAAAACATACAGTTTTGATTACATATTCAATTTTTACGCCAAAAATTAAGGGGATTGGCTTTAAATTTTGATGTAGCTATTCTTGATTTTGAGAAAATATGGTGTGAAATTACGTTTCAGGCCAGGAGTATTTGGACCAGGCTCTTATATGGTCTATCTTATATACTCCAAGATGGCTCATGCAGATTCTGCAAAGAAGCAGAAGAAGCACCAACACATCTACTAACAAACTGCGGAGCAACATTAGCCCGCAGGAGGAAGTGTTTTGGGATGTACAACGTGACCATAGAAGAGCTCCAACCAATAAAACCGGGCCTATTAAACAAGTTTCTTGATGAATTAGGACTCACCGGTGTTCTTTAGGCAGAGAATGCGGGATACAAAAACTTAAAGCGCGCAGTATAGTATACCCCGATTAATACACTGTATCTACATGTATAGGTTTCTATTTGAAATTTTGATGTTCATCCTGTACAATTTTTTTCCAAAAAAAGTTAAAATTTGAAACCAGTCTAAACAAATATTAAACAGGTTTGTTTTTTGATTGAAGAGAAATTCAGCAGGGCCAACCAAAAATAACATCCTCTATGCAACAAAATTATATTTTTTCTAAATGAAATTGAACATTTTCTTAACCAAATAATAGTTATACTTACTTACGTTATTAATGATTTACTATTATAGAATATTTTTACCTAAGAGTTCCTCTATTTTGTTTAATTATTATTACAAATGTAACTGATGATATTACACTTTATTAATTTACTTGAAATCATAACGTAAAAATTAGAAATTAGACTAAAATATTGAACATGTATTTTTTTCCAGCAATTGAAGAGAAATTCAACCGGGCCATCGAAAAAGCAGTAATTGTGTAGGTCAAATGAGTATCGAAACGAAAACGAAATATAGTTCTTTTTATAATGAAACCGAATTTTGTCCTTCTCCCGTATTAATTAAATAAAAACAAGGTAAAAAGTAATAATAAGATGTTTTAAAAAGAATTAAAGTTTGTCCTATTTATTTTTAAAAATTTATTATTTATGATTATTCAGAAATCGTGAGATGCGGTATGGTGTGATGCAGGTTTCTTAAAAACATTTCCTCTATCGTCCAACGTTTCGATCATTATTGAGATCACCTTCAGTGCCTGGGCCTTTTTATATCGACCTATTTCCACTCACTTAAAGTGTTTGTTTTCAACGAAATTGTGTCATTCTTGCGTGTCGTGTTGAGGAATACTTTGATTAAATATAACACAATATTTTTCGTATTGTATAAATTCACTTTTTTCCACATCCTGCATGTATTTGTTAAATTTAAACAATATTTGCAAATCCCAGTCTCTGAAGATGATCTCAATAAAGATCGAAACGTTGGGACGATAAAGAAAATGCTTTTCTGAAGTCTATATCACACCTGACCGCATGACATGATTTCCGGATAATCATGGATTAACGGCCACTAAATACCACACATTTATTATTTAAGTACTGCAACATGAAATTTACTTTAAAAAAAACCTTTTCGATTAGTTATTTATGTATTATAGACATTAGACACTTTTCCTAATCAATTTAATCTCGTCTTATTTTTTCTTTAAAAAAATATTTTACGTTTTTGATCATTTATAATATGGCCTGGGTCATTAGATTATTTTTTATCCTGTTTTGATGTTCGTATAATCTATTTTTTAATAATTGGGAAACAGACATAGATTCAAACAAATATTAGCTATTCTTGCGGAGGGAGAAATGGATACAATGACTGCAAATGTTTTATATAATGCCCTATCATACACCAAAATTAACTTTGAAATGTTTCGGGAATCTTTACTAAAAAACGGCATGTCAGAAAAACAATATTTGATTGATATAGAACAACAATAAACAAAAAAACACAAACTTTTCCTTCTTACAGAAATTGGCCCCACGTGCGATCTACTTCGTTTTAAAACCGCGATCAATCAATCCGTTCTACGGATAATCCAATTACATACACGGAAGAATTTAGCCGTGATTGCGATAATTTACCCAGAGGGCAATGCCGTTTTGGAATTAAACACGGTTTGAGGAGCTAATGACGGGTCAACCTGTTTGCTCAGCGTTCTGTCTTCATCTCCACGAGGAGACAATTTGCAAGCTCATTTGCTTCGCGGTAAGCCGATTAACAAGGAGCTTTGAGCCAGGTGAGAATGGTGGTGCCATCTCTTGGCGACAAACCAACCCAGATTTATAGCACTTTTGCTTAAAAACATACCTTAGTTACTTACTAAGCATTTGTCACGGATGATAAATCACGGTTTTAAGTTTATACAGTGGGTATTGTTTCATGTTTGCAAAAAAAAAGTTAAAACAAAAGTATTGATTCGTGAAATGCACTAGTTTCAAATTATTATTATTATTATTATTTTTTTAATCACCAGACCTATCTTCCTTTGCTTTTTCAAGATATCATAATATATGATATGACGGTAACCAACTCTCTCTTTCTTTAATCCTGTTAATGATCTTTTTGTTCATCAGGACTCATAAAAACATTAACAAGATAAAAATAATGGAAATACTAAATAATAAAAATAATAATTAATTAATAGTAATTAAGGATAAACCATATACGCTAATAAATGACATTCACATTATCCCAGATTACCAACCGTGTTAATTAGGAGTAAGCTGTTTTATTCACGCTGATAAATTATGTTTGTATATTCTTCCCACTAGTCTGTACTACAATACTTGCTAGTCCTCGGGTTATTGGTATCAAGCCCCCCCCCCTCCATTCTGGCTAATAAATTCAATTTATACGCCGAATACTCGATATTCCTCGGGGTAATTGAAGGATGATTCGCGCTATTAAATTACACTCAGACATACAATACTACAATCAAACTACCCAAAAGTGTCTAGTGGTGCTAAAAAATACATTCACACACAACACTACAGTCACACTAATGTAGAATACTCCATATTCCTTGGTTATAATTGGGGATAAGCTATTCAAACCACTCCAATAAATTATACTCGCACCACCCCAGTGTACGTGATATTCCTTGGGGTAGTTGGAGATATGCCCTTCCCTTCACGTTAATAAATTACATTCTCACACTAGACTTTATTCACACTATTTCAGAGTACTTGATATTCCTCGAGGTAGTTGGGGATATACTCTTCCATTCACGCTAATAAATTTCATTCACACTACCCCAGTGTGCTTGACATTCCTCGGGGTAGTTAGGGGATATGCCCTTCCATTCACGCTAATAAATTCTTTATTTCTCAATACAAATAATGTTTTGTAAAATATAAATTTGCGTTAGAGTTTTTAAAAATATTAATTTTTTTTTTAAATCTGTTTTATAAAAACTGCAGGTTTAGATTGGATGTTCGTTATTTGATAAATCAATTGATTTTTTTTATATTCTACTTTTCATTGTTGTTGGACTTTTTTTCAACAACTTGAAAAAACATCGGCTTCTACGTAAATGCGTCAATTAATCCCTAAATCATTATTATAAATTGGCATTATATAAATTTTAATAAATCTTACATATGAATTTCATTTCATCGAGGGTTGGAAAAAATTATAACAATTGCATTCATAATTAATTTATTATAAACAAAGCAAGGTTTTAAATAACAGTTTATCACAGATATTTTACATGTATAATTTTCAATAAATAATAACTAGTTGGTCAATAAATACCAGGTGGGCTTGACTGGGTAAAGAAGGCTGTCGACCTAGGCAGATTCATGGAAATGAAGCGATTCTCCCTTTCACGCCCGATGTCTGAAAGGGTGGAATGCAATTATGGGTTTTTCTGTTTAACCGGGTACTGTTCCTCTTTGGTTTCAGGTAAATAATCAATAAGACTGCCCGGATGAAATCTACCACCCAGAGAAAGCTGTATTTATTAATGCCTCCCATTCCAGAACGGCGGAGTTTAATCAGAGGAGTTTGTCTTTCTCCAATCATGCGAGACGTTGGTGCAAAATAATTTGCAATTCTTCAGTCTTGAAACTGTGCAAACGGACATTTTGTGGAAGATTGTGATTAATTGCAAGTTAATGATTTACTTCGATGGATGTTTAAGTTTAAATCTCTCATGGGAGGTCGCTTTGATAATATAGTTTTAATTAGATCTGCATATAATGGTTTAAATATTTAGTGTACAATTGAGATTTATGGGCGAAACAATATTCATGTGATTGTGGGCTCAGGGTGGAATAAGGATCATTAACATCCGTCTGAGGTTGTCAGAACTTTTTGTCAGAAGAACTGGCTTCGTAGATGTCCAAATCTTATGAGGCAAAGTCTTTAGAAAGACCTTTTTCGGATGTACAGATTGTTTTATAATTTACCTCTAAACAAAAATTTTAAAAGTCTATGGTATATCAATACAGGATCAAAAAAAAAACATAACTCGGGTTATTTCCATCAAGACCCATTGTTTATCCAGGGCGGACAAATGAATTGAAAAGTTGTGGCAGACGTCAGAATGGCAAATTGTTTCCCGCTGTTAGCCCACTTGAAGCGCTGTTCGTCCTACTTCCCAGGTATACACGACAAAAGTTTGCCCGGTGGTTTATGCGGTGTGAATAAATTAACTAAGTATCGGAAGGGCCTGCAGATCAACGCTTGGGTTCAGTTCGCCGGTGGCGTGCAGGTGCATTCGTCGCCGATCTGTTTCTGTATCCACGATGTGTATTTGTCAACACGTGTATAGACACCGGGGTAGTTGGGTCTGCCGCAGCCTTTTCCCCATGACACGATCCCTGCGACATTAAACAGTGAAAGTTAATAATACAAAGTTTCTATTGTACCCGAGGACATGTCCTCGGACACAGAGTGTTAGGTTTAAAATGCGACACAACTCCATCGTCGTTTAAGTGACGTGAAAGGTACTAAGAAAGAGAAGTGTTTAACGAACTAGAAAGGAACGAAAAGTTAAAATGGAATATTAGGAAAGAAATATTCAGGCGATTATGACTACTGGCTGCAATAAGGATCATTAACATCAGCCTGAGGACTTTCGGTCAGAAGATAGATGTACAAATGTTATAAGTTTGTCTCTTAAGTATGTGTGGGGAATCCACATCAGTCTGCTCTAGATATAGTACTATAATTTGGTTTGAAGTCAATAGTACTAACTAGTATTTTGTAAGAGGGTTCGCAACAGCAGAGGTCAGTGTGCTGGTGAAGCCCATTTATAACCATGTCAGATTCGAATGCATGGCCGCTGGATTCGAACCCGGGACCTTCACCTTCTATTGATGAACTCCGTGTCAATGCCTAAACCGTAGCGGCCACCGACGCCCCGAGTAGCGTCTTGTTAGTTGATGAACATTTTTCAATATTAATGTATTGTTGTATGTAGTTCACCCTGTGCCTTTTCCCTCATTCGGTCATTTTTCAACTCCTTTGACAAGCTGAAATTGTCCCTGGAAATAAAATTGCGCTATCGCCAAGTCAGCTGTATAGATTATATCGAGAAGTACGTAAATCAGCTGAATGTTGAAGACGATGTGCATCAGTATTCACATTTGGATCAGACAAGATAAACCGCGCAAAGTTTGTTTGGCTTGTTTCCTCCAAATCTTATTTTCTAAAAATTTCTTCGAATAAAATGAAAATATTTCAATACAAGAGGCGTTATTTAACCCAGAGAGAAAGTAGAAAAAGTTGTTTTCTTGATTCTAAGAACAAAGTGGATAAAAGGAAACAAGAGAAAATAGCTTGCCTGCAAAACTATTAGTTACAAAATCTAAACTTTCCCTCTTCTACGACTTTGTTGGCAAATAAATCTCTAATAGACACACTTATTTCATTTTTAAGTGGGTAACGTAATACAACAACAGCAAGATAATAAACTATTATAAATTATATTTACACGGAAGCAACAGAACCTCTACAAAAGTGAAAATATTTTAACTCTTTTACGTAAGGTTAAGTTTTAAATTAAAACAACATGGTTGTTTTCTCTTGAGCTTGTTTAAAAATTGGACCGTGCTGCTGCATCATTTGCTGGTCACCTACACTCGATATTTCATATTTCGCTTTTTTTTAGATAGAAAAATCATATTGCGTTTAAGGATAAAACAAAGTAAAAGATAGAAGTACAACTTACCTATAAGTTCCATGTGATTTGGTGCAGTGTGATTTAGGTGAATAGGACCTCCGCTGTCACCCTGAAAAAGCGTTACAAGTCAACATAGACGAATACAAATGATTTGTCTAATGAATCGTTACTATGACTTTTACTGTGCTTTAATTAATATCAACGGATTGTCTTAAATAATACAATAACGTTGAGAAGGACGAACCGAACGTTTTGGGTTACCTGACAGGCGTCTTTCATTCCGCCGGGCTGACCCGCACAGAAATTGGTCTCGAGGATTTTCTTCGGACAGTAACCGTATCCTGTGGCGCATTCTTCCCTCGTCAAAAGTGGTATCGTGACCTTTCTCAAAATCGGCGTCGTTGGGCCGTTTTCCTTCTGTTTTCCCCAACCGGCGACGATCCCGTCCAAACCGGAATAATTGGCGTTCACTGGACAGTGTAGAACAATTTATCGTAACAGTACGTAAACAACAAGCAGCGGTAATAGATTGTGACGCGTAAATCAATATACAAGATTTTTTTATTTATAAACTGTTAATCTAGAAGAAAATTACGGTAGGTTAACGGATTGTCTTTATCGTGCTACAACTATGGTAAGATTAACTTTAATTATCCACCAACTTGGTCCGACTGCCGGAATCGGAAACAAACAACCTAACGATTATTGGTTAAAAGTCAATGATGTCAATAAGAAATTGATTATTTGACTTTCACTCTTCTCTCTCTCTCTCTCTCTCTCTCTCTCTCTCTCTCTCTCCTTTCATAACCTCATTCTTTTTTCTCTTTCATTCTTTCTCTCGCTCACTCTCTGTTTTTCTTTCTCTAGAATTAAAATTAGTATATGATTTTAAACAGTTTTTTTTTCTGGGGTTGTTAAATATAGTAAAATGAATAAATCATTTTGCAGTTGAAATATGTTTATGTGTTATATATTTCAAAAAATAAAGAAGTAAATCATTTTTGGATTATTAGAATTGTGTAATAATAAGTTTTGTGATAGTTATTTTATAACGAGAGACGAGAATTTGAAATTAAATTATATTCAGTCATGCGATAAATATTTATTCATTCATTCTCTCTCTCACTCTCTCTGTCTTTCTTTCTATCTCTCCTTCTCCCTCTCCTCACCCCTCTCACTCCCACTCTCTCTCATATCCTCTTTTTATATTTTTGTGTTTCTGTGTCTTTTTTTTATCGTTGCACTCTCTCTCCATCACTTTTTCTTTTTCTTACTCTTTCTGTTGGAATTGTATTTATTCAGTCATGCATTTATTCATCCATTCTCGCTCTCCTTTTATCTCTCCCCCTCCTTCTCTTTCCATTTCAACCTAACTATATATCTATCTATATGTCTATCTTTTCTGTAACTACTCTCTCTTGCTCGATCTGTATATAGCAATAAGCCAGCATAATGGTAAAATGTAGGAAACCTCACTCAAAATCATTTAATACTCAAAGCGTTCATAATCATCATCACACATGCGTACAGCTCTGGATTGTAGAGGGCAGAGGTACCGGCTTACAATAATAATTAATCTATGGTTAAAATGGTCTTACCTGTTGTTGGAAGACAGGCAGTCCTTATGAAAGGGCCGTTATGTTCGACCGGAGTTTCCAGTTCGATAATCCCGATATCATGTTTAATCTTGACAACGCTGAACCCTTCGTGCATTGTGGCCCTTTTCAGCTTGAGAAGTCTCTTCCCCGGCTCGTTCTTCTGATCCCTGTCGTGTTCGCCCAGTCCGACTCTTATGTCCGTGTAACGCTTACTGAAAAACAGAGCAACCACCGAAAAAAATCACACTGTGACTCGATGTGTTAAACAATGTCAGGGCGAAATGCGAAATTGTACGGCGTTTAAATTTGAAACAGCATAAACAAATCAAAACGTAAATGTTGGGCTCATTGTAAGGCTAAGGGCAATTGTTATATTTCAACCTGCCATTTACATTCCGAACACATTTTTCATTCTCGGGTGCAATTTATAAAGCGGGGACGATTTCATTTCCAGGACGAATCTTGGCATGATATATAGGCAAAAATTTACTTTTTTTTTACAAAGTTAAATAAGAAATCGCCAAAACGGCAGACAATTGTTGTTATTATTATATTATAGTGGAACTCTTACCCGTAGAGACAATGTGCTGCGGTGAGTAGATGTCTGCTCGTAACAAGTGATGCTCCGCAGTAAAAAGTGCCATTCAAGCTCAGACTTGCAATCCAAGGGAATTCATGGGCCTCCGATCTTTTCCCACCGATTATTCTCTGTTTACGGTCTCCCACTCCACACACTTTCAAAATACAGTTAATATTAATAGCTATTAAATTATTATAACAACAGTGGGCAGTAGAAATAACATGGTTTAAAAGAAAATTTCAGTTTAGAAAATATCAGAATCCTTTGGATTATGAAACTAAGTATATTATGCAGGATGGGCGATCAAGAGCGAGGGGGTTAAATGCCTAAGTAGACTCGTACCCCCCCCCCAAAAAAAAAAACCTGGGCTGACAGATTGGTAAGGCAAAAAGTACTAATGTATTTAAATTCATCTTCTGTTTTTGTTTCTTTTTTTTCATTTGTGTGTGTGTGTCTGTGTGTGTGTGTCTGTGTGTGTCTGTCTGTGTGTGTGTGTGTGGAGGCTGAATGCATTTATTAGAGTGAGTGTGTAGCGTAGGACGATGGCTGAATATAAAGACCCCCACCGACCACATTAGCAATACAGTATATGTAATGGGTGATGGTGGAATGTCAAGTACTCCACTATCTTAACTGAGTGAAGGATATGTAAGTAGGAAAGAATATGCTTAAGTGAGTCTGAATATAGAGACTGATTGCGTTGGCGGAAAAATGTCCTTGCTGTTGATAGCCCCTGGAGCACAATTTTTTAATACGGCATTCACGCAGTTGCCGTTATCATGGAATAGCATGTTTTTATCATTTATGTGTTACCTATTAAAATAAATAAATATCAATTCTCGAGTTGTCGGTGCTTTTGAAAAATAGCTCATTTTTAAGTGTATATTGGGTTGTATATAGGACATTGTATATTCTTTAATTATTTTTGTACGAGGGTTTGCAGAAGTAGAGGTCATTTCAACCCTCAGGGAGTCGGTGTTTTTTTAAGAAAAAATTATAAGTATGTCAGATTTGAATGCAGCGCCGGTAGATTGGAACCCGGGACATTTACATTACAGAGATGACTAGAAATATTTAATTTTTCCCCAGGTTACCCAAGGAAATGGATAAGTAATGCTGGTAGTGTATGCAAACGCGCCGTGCCGTCCTTCTGCAAAAGGAGACGGCAGTAAATTTAAATCAACGGCTAAACGGATTACAACTAATTTTCAGCTTGTACCTGGGGGTTGCAAACGATACAACTCGATTGGGGACGGAATGTTTGCACTTTTAACGAAATTATACAAAATCCGGGATGAAACACCCGCGACAACAACAACAAAAAACAGACGTAATTGCTGAAATTGTTTCCAATATCGACCCTCGCCGATATCAGATTATATTTATTGTTGGCTGACCGCTGGTGCAACCCTCTATCGAATATTTCCTTCTTACTCTCATATTGAATTCAACAGAGATAATTGAATACTTTTGGTTTACTATTTTTGTTTGATTTCTATGGAAATTCGGGTTTATCAGAAATGAAAAATCTCAATTGAAAATTAGGCAAATACGAGCCTTTTGTGATCACGACAGCTTGACAATATTAAATCAAATACTTTTTAATCACAGTAATTTTTTATAGTTGGTAGTTCTTGCAAAAAGAACCAGAGCAATTTTTAAATTAAAATTTTGGCAAATTATTGAGATATCGTGAGATGCGGTCTGGTGTGATGTAGGTTTCATAAACATTTTCTTTATCATGCCAACGTTTCGAACTTTATTGAGATCATCTTCAGGGCTCAAAGTGTTTGTCTTCTGTGTACTTCTACCATTCCTGCATGTCGTGTTTTTCTGAAACTTACATCCCACCAGACCGCATCTCACGATATCTCAATAATTATCGATTAACGGTCACTAATCTCTACACAATTTCGGAAAAAATGAAAAATATATTCTGACATGAACAATTTGAAAAAGAGTAATTACTCATCCATAAAAAGTGGGTTAATGGAGGACATATTTCCCTAAACTGTTTCTATAATTAATATTCAAAAATGTGACAGTCTAAGCAAACTGCATATTGTTATTCCATTTCCGGGCTCTAATTATGCTAACTGTATACCGCTGAGAATACCAAAAGGCAGTCTTTCGAATTACAAAAGTCATTTCTCAACAAAGATATTTTGAAAGAATTGAGCCAGCGTTTGTTTCAAAAGGAGTTTGGAATTTTAATGTTTTATTATTGGCCGTGTGAAACACGTGTGTTCGGTCTTGAAATGTCGTCTCATTTATACAACTAAATTTAAATATATAAAAAAAAATCGAACGTTTCAGTTAAGTTTGATGCGATAAAAACGGTTTAGTCTGATTACCATAAAACAGTTGTTATATGGTAAACGAATTATTTTGAAGTTGGAGCACATGAAAAACCTCTGGGGCTCTTTCCTACTTACCGCAGTTGCAGCTCTTCCCCGATCTGATGTTCTTTCCGGAAACCTGAAATATAAATTTTATTTTACTTCGTTCTTTATAACAGTCTGAAAAGTTTTGTCGTTGGTTTTAAATATTCTTCTTTATTTTAAAGCTTTTTCCCACAGGAGCTGTAATTTAAAAAAAACTTAATACCAATCATTTTTTAATTGTAAATACTACTGAACACAATATACTTAAAATCACAAAATATATATAGTGTTTTTGACCAAACAATTTGGCTGGCATTTTTTATCATAAATCAATTAAATTTATACTTAAAATTCAAGAACAGATTGATCCTACAGGAAGACTTGAAAAAAGTCGTAATGGGTATATATTATATATTAATATAATTGTTGATCATTGGGCTTCATTTAGTGAAAAATAAATAATAAAATGTTTTTTAACATTTAAAAATATTAAGCAAAAATTAATAAATGAATTGAGAAATGAATGACAACTTTTTGCCAAAAATAATATAAGCAGACAATAATTTCATAAAAATTAAATTGATCTGAATTGATTTATTGTGAATTAAAACAGAAAATCTAAGTATTTATTTTTTATAGAATTATAGAAGCTAGGAAATTTCATGGTAGAATAAATTAGAATTTTTTAGGAAACCACAAATTACTAACACACACAAATTATTATTATTAGTTTGACAACAGAGCAAATGTAAGTGGATCAGAATTTATTAATCTTCAATAGTATTTTTAATGATTGATTACAAAATAAAAAATTAAATATGAATTTTTTTATCTAAGCCTTTTAAAAACATCTTTGAGATTCAGACATTTCCATATTTAAACAAAACAGAATATAATTTATTTTTCAAATAAAACTATTTCAGAAACATGATATAAAATGAAATATGAGCAATTTTGAAAAACATTTTGAAATAAGAAAATGTGATCCTTTTCCAATATTTTTTTTTAATTTAAAAAACTAGAAGAACACTTTTTGAAATAAAACATTTATGTATTTACTATTTAAAAAAATAAATTTCCCAATATCAAAATTTTTAATAATAGTTATATAAATTGGACTAAAACAGAAAATTTAGTGGATTTTAAGTTTAAAGAATTTAAAAAATTTACGTTTGAATGGACTAGACGGACAATCGGGCCAAAAAATTGACAATATTTATATCGGTCTTTAATTTAACGAAAAATTATCTATTCACTGTGGTTTATTGCAGGTAAAAAAAGAAGTGCAGTTTTTCATTAGAAAATCATTCTTATGAATATCCAAGAAAGTAAAAAAAGTTTAAGAATTTATTCAGATATCGTGAAATGCGTCTGGTGTGATTTAGGTTTTAGAAAAACATTTTCTTTATCGTGCCAACGTTTCGATCTTTTATTGAGAACATCTTTAGGCCTGGAATTTACAAACATTGTTTATATTTAAAAAAATATATTTAAGAGGTGGAAAAGTATTTGCAAATCCCAAGCCCTGAAGATTATCTCAACAAAAGATCGAAACGTTGGCACGATAAAGAAAATGTTTTTTATGAAACCTACATCACACCAGACCGCATCTCACGATATATGATTAATTATCTATTAAGGCTGTTGCCTGTTAAAGTCTATTATGAATTAACCTGATATGACCTATTCGCAATCTATAGAGAATTACAAGTTCTTTCCTCTCAAGTTCTTCAGTTGGCCATTTATGTACAGCTGGCTTTGTATGACTTATTATCTAGAGAATTGTTTTGTAAAATTAATTAAACGTTTTATTTCCAGTGTTTTTGGATTCAATTTTGTCCGAAATAAATAAATTTAATTTTTTTGGCGTAAATATTTAAATGTATCAATTGTAAATGTTTTCTTAAAAACGATTTCCATTTAATAAAAAGTTCGCATTTTCAGTTTTATTTATATAAATCACGACGGATATAATTCGATTTTAATCAAATCTGGTCCGCTTAAGCTCGCTCTGTTCTCAAGCATTACCATTTGTGAGCGAAATTTTTCCATATATTCCATGCCATAGAAAAATTTCCGTTTTGTTTTATGTATTTTTTTAACATACCTTCTTTAATCTTCATGATAAATATGTAGAAAGAAACAAGTTGGTTAGAATTTAAAGTGTTTAACAGAAAAATTGAATATTTCTAACTCTCTGATTTATTATTTAAAGCTGGTTTTTAACAGTAAAATTCAAGATTTTTCGAGATTTATGCAACCCTGTGCCATTTTTAAGTCGTGTATTTTCTGGTAAAACTTTTAACTTTGAATTTTTATTATACATAATATATATTAATAATATTTTTTTAAATTAATTTATTCGTAATATTTATCTAATTTTTCACATTTCAAAACCGTTTATGATTTCAACAAACAGGTGCAAAAACCTAAAAGAAAAACTGTGCATTTGAAAATGACATGTTAGCAAAGATGATTCATTACAGTATTAACATAAGTGGACCAACAGTTATAAACAAAAATAATTTTCAATGTTGTGACTTATTGCAAAGTAAAAACAAAACAATTTAAGTGTTTTGCCATGAAATATTTAATATCACTCTTGGTAATGAAAATTTTAACAATTTAAAAAGTTAGATTTCATCTTGGTAAAGGTTAACCAGCTGGAGGATCAAAATGGCAACGGTCGATAGCACAGCGAGTATTGATTGGTTCAATTTTATTTAAAAATAAATATTTGGGTTTTATGGTTTATAGAAGAAAGTAGAGAAGTATGCCCTAGACACCAAATTTGAAGTTTCATTGACTCACATAAACGGTGAGGAAGATCAGTGCGACTGCAACCGGCAATGGGGACCGCATGGCTGTTGGTGATCTTGAGAGCGAAACCAACTGATATCCTCAGCGTAGGATGTTCACATATTATATACAGTGTCATCACCCAAGGCCCTGTCAAAGTTGTGCAACCACCCCCACTTTCGCATCGGGCACGGTCAATCTTTTGTTTACACCAGTCAAAACCCGGGTCTCGTCGGGCTGCCGGCTGTTTTCTTGTGGGCCGTAAGACGTTCGCTCGTATCACAATAAACCTTCTGTCTTGTTAATTTCGTCCCAGGGCAAACAAACACCGCACTTTCACTTATTCAAATTCCTAACGTTACAATTACCATAAATAACGTTGTGTCGTCTAATTTAATGGCCAACTCCCTAAATCTAATAATAGGCAAAAGCAGAAACATACACCTAGTCCTGTCTATGCAAATCGCTTGAATTTCCTTCAGCTAATGATAATACGCTCATAACCAATATTGCAATTTATACCGTATGTGCTTGTCCAACAATTTTAATCATGCCAATAACAATATAGTAATGTCCCTTTTCAAAAATATATCCTTTATTAAGATGCTAAATTGGGTCAGTTTTCTTTTACGTTAATTACATTGTCAATAATTAAGTTTCAATCTTCCAAGTTTTAAGTTAAACGTGTTCGGACATAGAATAGAGGAAAACAAACTGTTGTAGGATATGGGAACTAGAAACAATAGACTTGAATCCAATGAAAGCTCAAGCAGCAAGCAGACTAGACTAATTAAATTCTAACTTAATTAATTGCTATTTAATTAAACTAGCACCGACTCGTCTATTCGCTCCGGATTGACGGATTCAGTCACAAAACATTTTGAAAAATAATATAAATTCCCAATTGGCCAATTGGCTTTTTCTAAACTTTCACCGTTTAGAAGGTAAAAAAACATTAAACAATTGGCTGTTACGCTTTCCTCTGGGTACTTCGTTTTATAGAAAAATTGTCCTTTATTTTTTCAAATCTTTATGTTTCAGCTTTTGATAGTTGTAGGCGAATAAGGCTAGAATTTAATTTTCAAATTGACATCAGACTTTACGATTAAAAGCCAAAGGGAAATAATAATATAATCCAATGGGTAACATATGTCGTTATAATCCGATTTAAATCGATGAGAATTTGCAGGTTAATTTTTTTTACAGGAAAAAAGTTTATACTTTTTTCACACTACCAAAAACACTACAAATTTTTGTAAAAATAAAAAAATTCTTTCCAATTTTTTATTTCAATCGCATCCCAATTTTGAAAAAAAGTAATAACTACATTGATCCATGCATGCATTAGTTGTAATTGACCGTATTAATTATTTTAATTAATTACTCTTGTAATCTAAGATTCGGCAGGGTTCAAATCCTGCTCGTGACACTTGCGTTTCATCTCAACCACAACTCAGATTAAAAGTACAATTAATTAAAATAATAATAATTGGCGAAATAACTTATTTCAATAAATTAATGTTTATGTAAGATTTTGGTTGAAATGAAAAAATTTAGTGCCACAAGCGGGATTCGAACCCACGACCTTCGGCTAAATACGCTCCTGCTTTAATCACTTGAGCTATCGTGACTTCGATCCACCAACTTCCCATCTCAACCCCACCTTTCGAATTTTCTCTCCCCTTTTATCATTTGGACCAAAACCTTAATTAAAGATAAATTAATTGAAAGAATATATTTGGTCAATCGGACCACGAAATATAACGGATTTAATAAGGCAAACGAAGTATATTTTCATTAAAGCTCTCCATGGCCATTTCATTAGTCGCCGAGAATCGTATTCTGATTAAATGACAATTGAAAAAAGGCAAAAAGGAGAATAATTTGAAAGGTAGTTTTAGATAGGAACTTGGTGTTCATTTTTCCGACATTGGTGTCAAGTGGATCGAAATGACGATAGCTCAAGTGGAAGAGCAGCGGCGTATTTAGCCAAAGGTCGTGGGTTCGAATCCCCCTCATGACTCTGAATTTTTTCATTTCAACCAAAATCTTACATAAAGATTAACTTGTTGAAATAAGTTATTTGACCAATCTGACCACGAAATATAATGCGTTTTAATTATTGCTCAACAAAATTAAAAAATTGTATGATATACCTTCGGCTGGGTTCGAATCCTGCTCGTGGCACTTGCGTTTCATTTCAACCAAGACTTAGATTAAAAGGATAATAATAACGTTGAAACAAATTCACCAATCCATAAGCGACATCACTGGTATTCAGAACATTACAGCAATGAGACAGATTGTCTTCGTAAATAAATTAGAACCGGAAATCTGCAATAAAACCCTTCAAATCACATCACCTAACATTTAAACATTGTTAACCTCAAGAAAAACACGAAATATCAGCTTTCTGACAGTTGGAATAACATTCGGATAAAATCGGATAGAAAAATTGCCCCCCCCCCAGCGAATCCAACCCAATCTTTGCGATGAATTTAGGGATTTTAAAAGATATGTAAAATGAAGGGAAATTATTACACAAAAGGTCTTACTCTGCAGAAAACATATTATGGATTTTGTAACTTTGTATGCAGCTAATCTGATTCAATGCAATCCTGCTTCATATTTTCTTAACCTATGTAAAAAAAATCGACTGATAACAACCTTTAAATACATGCACAACGGAGGCGTAAAATCATAAACAAAATTACTTAAATTGTTTGTTGTGTTTTTTGTTATAATTTCGGTTCTTAGGGCCCATTGGCAAGATTGCTCGGCCACGTGTCTAATATTTTTCGACTTAGTATCACCAATAGATAAGTTCTCATTAAAATCGGTCATCCCATTTTGGTAAGCTCGCGTTGTATGGTTTTATTGTAATTGTGAAGAATGGGAATTAATGAGGTAATAAAAGTTTTAAGTATCTAGGTGAAATCTAGTCTTGTACTATCGCTTACAAACCATAGAAAACTGACGTTTGTCCAGGCATGTGAATGAACATTTCAATTACATGTTTTTAGTTTGCAAGTTTCGTTTCTTTTAGCTTAATTAACCAGAGTGTTTATTTAAAGGCATTTAAATTTTTAATTTCAAACCTGGTTAACGAAAAAACTTAAAACATTTAATTTGTCTAGAGGGCCGTTCAGTGTTTAGGTTCAGTAAGCAAAATTATTTAACCTTGCGCAAAGCACGCCAAACTACCAGGTATATTTAGAAACTAACACATGGTCCATTTACTACAAAACGTAAAATTACACACAGCACACAAGTAATGAAATTGTTTCCGAAAACGATATTAATTTTCTGTGTAAATGTACAATTCTGAGGTAATTCCGCACCATATATTTTATTAAAGGTGAGCTAACAAGATAATTAATAGATATCCTGGATGATAACGACAAATTTTCTTTGATTGTTAAATATACAAATAGGGCTTTATTATACAGGTAAGAGTTGATAAAAAATAAATAAATTATTAAATGTTGTTATGTGCCTAATATAATAAACAGAAAAATAAAGTAATAAAGTACAGTAAATCCTATCAACCAAGAGAGGTTAATATCCAATTAATTATCTGTTACTACACTTTCACAAATTGTTTACAATTTAAAATCCCTCGGCTTTGCAACGGGATTCGAACCCAGGACCGCTTTCTTCGGACAATGCGGTCGTCTAAAAACAGATTAAACATGCAAAAATTAAAGCCTCAATTGTATTAACTACTTTGTTAATCTATAGAAAATAATATAATTTCGTTTAATATTTACGATACCCACATTATGGCTAGCTGACAAATATCATTTTGACTCAAACTAAAATAAAATATTTTTGGAGGAAGAAAAAAATTGATAATCGTTTCCTGCAACCAGAAACACCCTGAATACTTCGCTTTATCACCAATTTTTCGTGATTCTAATGCTTACGTGTTTTTTTCTCTCGAAAAATAATGACAACTTTCAAAAGTCTATACTGATCTACAAGTTATATGATTGCTTCTAAAAATAAAATGTTCTGAATGTTTACTACCTTAAAGCAAATCTGACATCTTTGGTCTGACAGATTTTATTATTTTCAAAAGTTCATACTGTTTCTTTTCATTCTGCTGACTAAAGTTGACCTATAAAAAAAAAGTTAGAATTTTTGTTTTCATTCATATTTTTTTACTTAGTATAGCATATGATCTGATATATTCAACTTTCCAGCGGTTGTAATACCGTGAACATTGGACAGAGACTTGACGAATCCGTCTTCTACAACAATTCTTATTTCAGGGGTTAATAGAATGGTAGAAATTTTGGATCAAATAATATACATAAATAAATAAATAAAATGAATTTATACAATGCTAGAAAATTTTAGACTAGACAAAATGAATTTTTTTAATCTAAAATTTGCCAGCATTATATACTTTCATGTGATTAATTTATTTATATACATTTATCATTTAAAATTTCTGACATTGTGTAAATTCATTTTTTCACATGTTATATGCATTTGATCTAAAATTTACACAATGTTTGTAAATCGCAAGGTCCTGAAGATGATCACAATAAATATCGAAACGTTGGCACGATAAAGAAAATGTTTTTCTATAACTTATGACACACCTGACTGCATCTCACGATCTCCAAATAATCATTGACTAACGTTCCCTAAATACCACACATCGGTATGTATAAAAAACACGTATTTAAATAGAAAATAATGTAAATGGTACATGAACTCTGGTGTTTATTTTTCTTGTACGCATTGACTGATTGATTGAGTTAAATAGGAAATAAACAAAAGGGTAAATAAAATTGCCGAATTACTAAACAAAAATTTTCATGCTTATTTTTTTAAGTGATGCACGGATTAATGATTGCAATAATTAACTATTATTTTATTATTAACCTTTTTAACAACATATACTCGTTAGAATAACCTTCAATATCTGTTTTTCAAAGAACAAATTAAAACGAGTCATTTTAATTGTCGTCTTTGTCAGAATAAATTTTTATTTTATTTCATTAGCCTTCCCAATTCAGGTCGGAGTTAATACTGGTTTTAAAGGTATTTCCAGTATGGTGTTTGGCTCGGAATTTATTTATTTAAAAAAAAAAAAATCTCTCACCAGGGATGCCGAACCGGTAATAAAATAAATAGGGCAGATTAACTACTAGGTTTTATTATATAATCCAGGGGACGTCCATTTTTTATAAATTTCGGATCAGGATGGCAAGAGAGGCGCGGAGCTCCTGGTCAGAGAAGGCAGGAGCCCTTTCACAGGGCATTGCCGCTGTCGAGCACCTGAGGATCGATTCCCCAACAGTGCTCACTTTTTAATTTATTTTCGATTACAATTCGACTCTTTCGAAACAGTTTAATTTGTCCATAAATGTATTATTGTCAAATGGTATTTCAAGAAAATGTGAAAATCATTTGGTTCATGAAACATTTAAACTAAATAGATAGCAATCCTTAACGCCAGGATCAAATTTCAATTTAAAATAAGATGCTTATTTAACATTATAAATCTAGTATATGTAGATTTTAAATTTCAATTTGCACATGTTTTTTCAATTTTTCGTTCGTCCTTACAGTTAGAAATAATGATAAAAAACCAATTATTTTTCTTGTGAAATAGTTTGACATATTAACTTTTAAAAACAACTCGTTTTCTGTCTTTTTTTCTTCTCACGAGGAACCAATTACATATTATTATTTTTATCGTTAGTTACATTAAATAATATTAGAATAATTTAAAAATTGATTAAACAACTGATTATACATTATTTAAAAAAATCCATGTATTTAACATTATAAATCTAGTATCTGCCGATTTTAAAATTCGATTTGAACAAGTTTTTTTTTCACTTGTTCGTTCGTCATTAAACGATAAAACACCAATTATTTTTCTTGTGAGACAGTTTGACATATTAACCCAAAAAACTATGTAATTTCTTTTTTTTTTCTCACGAGCAACCAATTACATTTAATAGTTTGTATCTTTAGTTACATTGAATAAAGTTAGAATAATTTAAAAATTGATTTAACAGCTGATAATACATTATCCAAAAATCCACTTATTTAACTTTATAAATCTTGTATTTGAAGATTTTAAATTTCAATTTGTACAATTTTTTTCAATTTTTCGTTTGTTATTACAGTTAGAATTATTGATAAAAAAAAACATTTATTTTTCTTGTGAGATAGTTTGCCGTATTAACCTTTAAAACAACTCATTTTCTATCTTTTTTTATTCTCACGAGCAACCAACTACATTTAATTGTTTTTATCGTTAGTTACATTAAATAATATTAGAATAATTTAAAAATGGATTATACATAATTTAAAAAATCCACTTATTATCTGAAAGAGAGAAAATATTTGTAAAATATGTAAGGTGACAACATAGCTGTTAAAAGCTGTTTTTAAAAAATACGCGAGCACTTGAAAAAGAAGTAAAATACACGAAAATGGGCTGTTAAGACCTCAGCATTTTTTTCCTAGCCTTCATAAACCTCCCACATTATACACAGCTATTAATTAATCGTTATTAATTGGACGAATAATAAAATCTTTTCATATACAAAAATTACGTAAAAATTACGTAAAAATTTAAAGTAAAGATTTTTTTACTTTAAAGCATTTACGCCATGACAATTTAAAACAACCTATATATATTTTCTCTCGTGAAAAAATACTAAAATATTATTTATTAAATTTATTGGTCATTTATACTAAATACAGTCTAGATAATTAAGACATTTTCCAAACAAAACTGATGGTAAATAAATTAAAAGTGTCCACTTATATTGCACTATAGGACACTGCTACTTGTAGAAGCGTTTTTTTATTTTTTTATTGAGTGGGGTTTTCAGTGGATTTGGTTTCATTGACCTTGTTTCTCCCTTTTTGGAGAATTTGAGGATTTACATGTATTTTTTAAGATGACGGAAGGACAGGATCTTTATTTTTTTTTAAATATTGCAATTGTAAGGGAGGTTGTGTGGGCTTGTCTGGCGTACAAAGTGATAAAATCAAAGGACTGGAAGCTGTCCCATGTGACACCTGCTAGAATAGGATAAAAAATAAAGTGCTGTGGGATATTCGTAACTTGTAGAACGTGCGTGACCCTCCGAAGTGTCATGCCATAAAGGATTGGTGAACACTTTGTTTGATCATACCAGGTACCGATCAGCTGTAGGTCAAAGTAAGTCTGCAATTGTTAAATTTTGAAATCTGATGATGTGGAATAGTGTTAGTGGGAATCATTGACCAGATAGTTTAATATTACATTTTCCAGCAATTGGGATATACAGTGGTAGCTAGAAAGGTAAGAATAAACTACAAATTATAAAGAATTAATTTTTATTTGTTTATCATGAGAAAAAAGTAGCTTTTCATACTTATTATTTTATATTTGGTCTCTTTGATAGTTTAAACATCTAAAATTTAATGATAATGATGAAAGATGAAGTTCATATAAACAACGGTTTATATAAATATATTTTCAAACGGTATCTTTTTTTTAACACCAAATTCTACTTACGGAAAAATGAGAGGCGAGTTAATCCGGTTCTGTTTTTAGCTTTGAGATTGTTTTTTAAAGACAACGTCCAGTAAAATCTCAAAAGGTGGTACTTTTATCTTAGACAAATTCAGTTTCTCGTTTACACAAAGTTGTATTAAGTGTAAGTATGGCACTTTGCAAATCCTCTTTAGAATTACTTCACACGAAACTCTGTATGTTTTTGGCATATAGCATATACCGATTTAATTAAAAATAGACTCTTTTTTTTTCAAAAGGATCAGAATCCCGGGGGCTGATGTGAACTATCGTGAATCCATGTCAAAAATTTAATAAATACGCCCAATTTTTTATTTTAAAAAATATCACTGTCTACATAATTTTTACGAATCATATTAAAATGAAATCAGCAACGTTTCATCCTGTGTTTTCCTTTTATGTGAACCCTTTCAAATAAGTTTGTCAAATAACGATTTCTGTATGTTTTTCGTTTTATTCGTTCGATAGTAATTTTCTTTTCAGTCTTTCATTTCTTATTCAAAAAATGTTGAAATGGCAAAAAGTTAAATGTGCAGTCTGTAAAGCCAGACACTTTTATGGACCTAATTCGGCACATACAACAAAAAGAATCGATTATGAGGTGTCATTTGCCAATTTTCTTAATAGCAGTTTTTAATTTAATTAGCGCTTAAAAACAGCAACAGAGTTTTAGCGGTAACACTGTGTTAAAGGGCTTTTTAACGACTTTAATGTAGTTTTCATAAATAAAGTCACCCTTATTGAACTTAATATATAAAGAGATAATTAAGTAAGATGGAATACACCATAAAAGAAATTTTATTTTTAAAAAATCAGTAGTCTCCAAATATCCAAATTACTAACCCTTCTCTGTTTTTTTTTTTGTTTTTTTTTTTGTTTTTGTTTTTTGTCACAGGTTTATATTGAGTAGTATTATTTAATTTACCTATTACTTTACGTTTTAAAAATTATTTTCAAAGAATGAACCATTCATATTTTGTGTCTGATATACAAGAATGCGATTTTTTTTAGCAGGATTCAAGCTATTGTTCTTCTTGACGTTGCTAATTGAGCTAAAATTCTGAAACATTGCGCCAAAGTGAGTTTAATATTCTCTCTGAAGAAAAACCGTAAACGCCAGAACAATAAGTCAACCCTCTATCCATTATATTTTCATTTCAAAAAAGAAAGACCGGAATAAAGTTAGTCTCGAAATGAGAAAAGTCGGAAAAAGACAGTAAGCTCAATATCAATTCTTTCCGACTAAAGAATGACTTCGCCCAGATCGATTAAATTAACGACATAATATCTGTGATGTTAAATCTGACGATTTTTGAATCTTTTAAAATGTTAACTTTAATTTTCGTGCATTTTAAATACAGATTACTTTTAATCTGGGACCGAAATGGCGTAAATAAATCAAGATGATGTATCTTCACAAGCATCCTTGAACATTCGACATAACATAAAAAATAGTAAACTATAACGAAACAGCCTACAATATAAACCGCAATATCATCGTAGCACACAAAACTTGGTTATCAAAACAAACCTAAAGCCACGCCCTAACAGTCATTTTAGCCCCGCCCAATTTAATAGTTTTTGGTCAATAAACATCACAACAAAAAAAATCATTACAAAATCAGCAATAATCAAACACACAAAAAAGTGCACTAACCTATAAAAAAATTAGATTGTAACTCATTCCATAGAGAAATATTAGAAACAAATATTTATAAAAACTAAACAAGACACATTCTTCTTAAGACGAATCTTAACCACGCCCAGGGCTTAAAAATAATCATTTAAGCTACGCCTACTCCCACTAATTTGTCCATTAACGCACCTAGTAATATACGATGCATGTGTATGTTTGTACCTACTTCCATATAAAAAATATATCACAATCTTAAGAAATAGTAACATGACATGTCAAAAACGAAAAATTATAACCAGCAAAACAATATATCTCTAATCTATAAATAAAACAATCTTGCTATAGTTGAAATTAAATGCTGAAAAATAAATACTTGTATTAAGGAATATTCAACAATCTTACAAAATATTATCGTAACATATAAGAAATGATGTAGTATAGGAAGAAATATTGTTACAAAATACACAGAGAGTTTTCTTTTCAAACCAAAACTTAGCTACGCCCATCCATTAAAAATAGCTACTTTAGTCATGCCCACTTTGACCTTATTGTACGTTTGATCACTGTTTTTGAACATACAATTCGAAAATAAATATATAATATCAAAACTGTTGTGGAATAGCATCTAAAATGTATAAGAAACGAAAAAATAGAGATCAGTTTTTACTAAACTGAATGAGTCAATAAAAAAATGTGGACGGGATCTTTTTTTCTTTAAAAAGAGAGCTTTATCCTCAAAACATAAGTTAACCACGCTCATTTAATAAAAACAGCAGTTTAGCCATTCAAAAATTGGTGTTAATAGTTCATTAACCAATAAATATAAGTTATACGTTACATATTAAAACAGTTTGCTTAATAGACAAGATAAAAAAGACAACATTAAGAGAATCAAGTTGTTATCAGTCGCCGATAAAAATGTATACTCTATTTGTTGGAACTATCAAGGACTATGTCTACCTAAACTTTAAATATTTATTACAAACAAGTTTTAAAAACTGTTTCTATCTTTTTTGGCTATGCTAATCTGAAAATAGTCTATTGTTAAGCGTAGCGCGTTTCATAAAAAAATGTCTTTTCGTTTTCAGTAGAGAGGTAGAAGTTTTTCAAAGAGATTCGAAACATCTACGTTCCAAAGAAATTGCAATAGAAGCATCCGAAAATATATTGGTGAGTTGAAAATTTTAAACTGTAAATAATTTACAAGTACGGTTGCCTAAAAAAATGTCGACGAGCATGGAAGAACATTTGATCAAGGCTGTTCATTCTTTCATCTACACCCAGCCTGTTGACGAGGAATTTAAATGGCTTAAAACAATAAATATATAAATGGATTTTGCGTTACACAATTTCAATTGTCAACGCGAGGCAGCTTGTAAGGAAAACGATTCCATTCATCACCTCGACCTTGGTTCATTAACGTACCCACATGTACCATGACCCATTTTGTATTCAGTCGAGTATAATATCTTATCAATCGCATACTACCTTGTCTTCAAGCCAGAATGCGTTCAAACGTCCCAAATAGCTAAGTTTCTATTCAAGGTTTTAGTAAACGTGGTTAATCTATTTTAACTTTCTAAACAAACAGTAGAAGATCGATCGCGCTTAGGATGAAATTTACAGATGTATAATAATAATAATAAAGTGGGAAGTTAATAATAGGCTGACAAACACCTGAGGTCATCGCCGGTCCTCCGCGTGTTTTCCTACTTTTTCTCTTCTTCCGAGCGTATTTTGTTTCAAACTGGTTACTGACAATCTGATTTCAAGTATATACTACGTTGATATACTAAAAAGCTAGTCTCTCGTTTGTACACCAGGTTCTATACATCACAACAAACATATATATCTGGTCACTTTCACTCTCCCAGAGGTACTTGATATTCTTAGGGGCGGGGTTGAAAGCAACCCCGTCTTTCGCTCTAATAAATTACTTTTACTCTCCAGAGGTCATATACTCACCCGAGAGTACTCGATATTCCTCGAGCCGGGATTATAAGCAGCCCTTTCCTTTCACTCTAATAAATTACTTGTACTCTCCAGAGATCATACA
Source organism: Cimex hemipterus (assembly GCA_039619505.1). Lineage (NCBI taxonomy): Eukaryota > Metazoa > Arthropoda > Insecta > Hemiptera > Cimicidae > Cimex > Cimex hemipterus. The sequence goes on along the minus strand of CM077103.1, from coordinate 17,091,538 downwards.
CTCACCCG
>CM077103.1:17072763-17091520 GCA_039619505.1 Cimex hemipterus | reverse complement strand
TCGAGGAGCGATTATAAGCAACCGCTTCTTTCGCGCTAATAAATTACTTTCACTCTCCAGAGATCATTTCACGCTAATAAATTACATTCATTACAATAAGTTAACGAATGAACTCTTAAATATCATCATGATAATTTTCTATATTATTTATTTATATTTTTCAATTATTACAGTACAATAGTACAGTTAACTTTATTCAGAAAGATTTTTATCAAGTATAAACATGTTCAAGTTCCTTTTGAAGTCTTATGTTAATGAACATTCCGAATTGTCTTTACATTGTTGATCATTTTACAAAATCTACTGCCATAGCCTATCCAAAATAGTTTTCAGAGGGAAAATTCAGTTTGCCAATCCTGTTCGTTCAGCAACGAAGGTAGGCAAAAAATAATAAAAAGCCACGTTTCTTGTTGTGCAGTGTGAAGTTCGTGACCCAGTGAACCGTTTGGCGGCACTATTTACGTTAAGACTTCAAAAAGGGATTACCCACTGGGCCCACAAACGACAGCATGAGCACGGACTCCGATATGCGGCACCGGGTATCAGGTCACGTCTCAATTATCTGGAGTGGGTTTAGACAAAACAAATAGAAATTTCTCAATTATGTTAATACGATTCGAATACCACTCGGAAAATCATGTCAGCGAAGCTGAATGTATTGGAAAGAATTGAATCCGTACACCCTGCAATCATCAGTACTGATTATCATCATGATACGTAAGTAAATGTTCAACTGAAAAGAAGGTCAGCTTTGCAACAAAACGAAACAATTAAACTATCATAAATTAACTGTCATATTACATAATCCATAAAATTTTATAAGGTAGGCTTGTTTTCCAAAATTATAGCTGGGTATTAAAAACTTTGCCGATTTTGCCCTGCTAAATCGTTTGGCAATGTTGTGTCAGTGAGGATTTTATGATAACAATGACTTTTAGATTAAATAGAATTTTACAGCTTGCTTTTCCTGGCAAATATATCACTGGCTATGTTCGTCAAGATGCTTTTGAATGCATTTTCACCAATATGTGCCTTTTTTCAGACTCCTAGTTGAATTTTATTAACCAAAATTTTCTGTACAATTCTGTGCATTTAGTGAAGAGTGTAACCTGATTTTCCTTTTTCCTTTGGGCTAAAAGGTAAGTAAGATAAGTTTCAGCATGTTGCCATCATAAGTAGGTATGAGTACATAAGATTCTGTAGAAATTCACGTTTTTCACGAAGCATGAGACAGGTGGATTTTGTCTGTAGACGTGAATTAACATTTTACTTTAATCACCGTTGGTTCTGTGCGTTTATAGGTACGCAGCTCCCTTAGTATAATTTTCCCAAGGCCGAACAAACGGTAAACGTAGGCGAGTATGCCACATTTTTCCAGATTGAAATCATAGCGTTTGATCAATGTACCAGAGGAATAGAAAAGGTACGAATACATTCGCTGAAGGTAGCCATTTTCTCTGACAGCCAGGCAGCTCTCAGTGCCTTCACCTCATCCGAGACGAAAGCAAACAGTGTTTGGAAATGGACGTAGGCCCAGGCGGAAATCAGCGACATTAATGACCTGACCCTGGCATGGTCCCTGGACTTGTTGGGCAAAAAGGGAGCCAATATACACGCTAAGGGCCCAGAACTGCGGTCTAGCAGCTTGTCACAAAAGTCATCTTTAAATGGATCCTTAATGAGTCCAAAATCTAGTAAAACAATACTATAGGTATGAGACACGCGAAAAGATTCATAGACCATCCGCAAAACTTACAAAAGAACCTCTGGAAGGCAATCGCAACCAAACCAACCAAGAACCAAATTCTGGTTGGACTCCTGACGGGGCCTTGCAATTTAAAAAAACACATGCACCGGAAAGGAGTACAATACTGTGCAGATACTGCCAGGAAGAAGAGAACATTTTATGTTTCTGCGAAGGTCTTGGTAGGTCCTAGGTGCAACTAGAACAAGATAAACCACAAGCAAGATCCTACACCAAGGAACCCCTGGCAAAGCTGGCAGGTGAGTTATAATTAACAGAGGAGCACAATACATCTAAGTTTATCATGATCGTACTAATCTCATTGACTTTGACGAAGAAAATTTTCAAGGTTTTGCCATCTTAAATGGAAGGACTGTGCATTTTTCTAGCTTCTATGTAATATATCAAGAAAAAAGATATTATTCACGAACAGTCTGGATCACAGTAAGGTTTGAAAGGAAAAAATAAATTCAATTATCAAGCTTTTGACCTATTTTAAGGTCATCATCAGGGTATAACAATCTTTCTGATGTATACAAATTGACGTAATTCAGATTTTAACCGTTGGTTTCAAATTCTTTTGCGAACTCAATTGCAACATTATTAAGGATTGTAACAGGGACAGACTGAGTCGGTTTTCAAAGAAATTTGAATCCATCTATTATAAAAAATTATTATGTCAACTTGTGGACAAATTTAAAATAGTTTTGCGATAACGATGGCCTTAAAATAAATCAAGGGTTTGGCAGAAATTTTTCAATTTTTCTTATAAAGATACCGAGATCCAGCCGAGTCTCTGTGATTGTGGGATGAGTTTCAGCACTTTTGAATTTGTGTCCTTTAATTTATCGTAATTAATTTTTAACCGTCTGTCAAATGTGGTTCCGCATTTTACTGCCTTCAGTGGTTGGTCTGTGTAGTATTACATGTATGTCACTCGTTTTATTTTACATTGAAACTCGAAAGGAAGATGTCTGTAAAGAAATAAAACTCTAGAATTGAAATCATCTTAGTTGGGCTAATCTAGCTGGTTTGCTCGTCTTGCCTCTCAGGCCTAAGAATAAGAAGCTGCTTTTTGTATTTTTCTTGTACCTTTACTTTCATTTTCATTCTTCAAAGATTTTGCCCCTATAACCGATCGGAATTCCGTTGCGATCATTGAAAGAGAGACAATGAGCGATGGCATTGGGCTAATTATTGAATACGGGGCGTTAGGAAATGTTAAGATAGGTCGGGAGTGTTATGACCTAGTGATCCTGATTGGATCAAGGCCTCATCGATCGCCCCTAGGAGGTCTTCGGATGTCAAGCTTTCAAGATCAATGGGTCATAATCTGGATGGATAATAAAATAGCGAGTTAAATCCGCGGTTTTTAAATTTTACCGAGGCTACGAGAATGAAGACATCAGGAAACCATTCTTCTTTGATTGACAACAATCTAAATTATTACATTTCTGTATTTTTCCATTTTAATTTCTACATTGTTTTTATTATTAGCACACCTTCAGTGAAAAAACACATAATTTATACATTATTGAGTTTTCAAACCACTTTAGAGAGATTTATATGAACTTCTCGTTTCGCTTAAGAGGACAATGGGCCAGTAGGCGGCCATCTCAAATTGGAGAAAGTAAATATACTGCTGCATTTTATCAGTATTCCTTTACGATATAAAATATATTTATATAGTACTTATAAAAAAAATATTTAAAGAGTTTAAGCCTGGTATTTATAAGAAAGCTAGGCTTTTCAATGCATCGTAAAATTTATCCGTGCCATTAAACATAAACAACTTGAAAAATTGCTCGAGTTTATGGTGACATTTGGCAATAAATTTATCCATTTAAGGTGATTCCAACCTCTTGTGAACTGGAACGTGTTTCTTCTAATAAAATTGATCTACGCGTTTAACATGAAAAAATAAATAGAGCCAATGGGATTTTAAATTCACAACGATTCCAAAGATTGGCAGGTTTTATTTTGTTTTGTCTCAATTCAGACTTTAATTAGATGGTAGTATGTACTACAGAGGGTAAAATGTACAGGACACAACATCATTTACTTATCGGGCTTTTATCAGTTAAACATAAAATAAGCATAAGCATAGTAACATAAGAAAATCACTGGGGTTGGTGAAATGTCGACCAAATAGCACATCTTAGCAGACCATGACGAATAGGCTACAGACTACTCATTTTACAAATTTCAGCATAATTTTTAGTTTAAAATAAAAGGATACTAGCGACATAATAACCCACAGGCAAACTACTGAAGATGGGGGACCTACAAGTTTGTAGAAAACAACTGATGATAGTCCAACCAGGATGATTGGAAAGATCAAGCTACAGATTATGGACTTCGTAAATTCTAGCATCTTATTTTAAGGTTCACATAAAAGCATACTATTAACATGGGTCCTCATGGTAGGACCACATACCCAATAACATCCCAAACCAGAACTAGTGATAGTCATACCAGGATGATCGAAAAGATCAAACAACAGATTACTGATTGCGCAAACTTCAGTATATTTTTTAAGGTTCACATAAAAGCAAACTATTAATATGATACCTCACAGATCAATTAATGAAAATGGGGAGTCACCTAAATTTTTGTCTACCAAACTAGTGATAGTGCCAACCAGGGTGATCGAAAAGGTCAAGTTACAGATTACAGACTGCGAAATTAAGCGTAATTTTTTAGTTTCACATAAAAGTAAACTAGAAGCATGATACCACATAGGCCAATTGATGAAAATGGGATATAAGTAATAGTTTGTCTTCCAAACTAGTGATAGTGCAGACCAGTATTTTCGAAGAGATCAAGCTACAGGTTACAGACTTTGCAAACTTCAGCATATGTTTTGAAGGTTCACATAAAAGCATACTAGTAACATGATACCACACAGGCCATCTAATGAAAATGGGGATTAATCTGAACGTTTGTCCACCAAACACTAGTGTTGATGGAATTCAGGATGATTACAGAGATCAAATTACAGATTACTGTCTTTGCGAAATTAAGCGTAGTGTTTTATGTTTCACATAAAAGCATACTAGTAACATAATGCAACATAGACCAACTAATGAAAATAGGGATTAATCTGAACGTTTGTCTACTAAACTAGTGATAGTGTAAACCAGGATAATCGAAAAGGTCAACTTACAAGTTAGTGAATGTGCAAACTTCAGCATATTTTTACTTAGCATATTGCTTAAAATATAAGAATGCTAATAACTAACAAGAAAACTACTGAAGATAATTAAATGCCGAAACGTTTGTCAGATAAAGCTAGCAAACGATCAAATCCTTCCTGCAGCCAAAACAACCTAGAATGAACAGAACATGACTATCGAGGAGGTCGTCATGTCGTTTAGCAGACTTCGCCAAAACTTTTGATAATAAAATTCCCCCTATTGTTCAAACATATGTCGAAAGAAAAATGGAAATCTGTTATAGAATATCGAATAAATCGGAACGGTTCGTAAATATGGATTTAATCTGTTGCATAAAATCTAACGCCTCCTCATACCACCAATGCATAATTCATGCAATTCGGAAATGTCCAGCCCCTGTCCCTTGGCTTTCCAGTCAACATCCACCTTCATAATCTAAAAAGACAAAATAAAAGGATCGCCTTAATTAGTATTAATTTACTCTGTATTAATTCATTTTATACAACAACCTTCATGACATACCAACAAGAAAAGTGATACAAGTCGAAAAACTGAAAAACCGGCTTTTTAAAATTTTTTTTCAAGTATTTAGTAAAGATGGAAAATTGGTGCCCGAGTGGATCGAAGTCACGATAGCTCAGGTGGTAGAACAACGGTGTATTTAGCCGAAGGTCGTGGGTTCGAATCCCGCTTGTGACACTGACTTTTTTGTCTCAACCGATACAATTTATACAGATAATTAATTGAAAAATATTATTTGGTCAAACGAATCATGAAAACGAAAGAATTAAGCTTGTTAATAAGCTATTCCTACGTGTCAAGGGATCAACAATCGCCACTTTGACGTTATTTGCATAATATATATATATCTGTGGAAGTGACTTTCACATCAAGTGGATAAAATGATTCAAAATTTCTTGACAATCAACAAGAAGGGAACTGCCAACAATAATGATGATGAATTTGTCAGTTTTCAAATTCCACTTCGGCAACTGCTTTCGAGCAAAATGTTATGGATATTGGATCTTCTAGTTGCACATTGATAACGGTTAATGAGGAGAATAGTTTGATTTATAATGCTGATAGTTCTGGCTATTCAGATTTCACTATCAAACCTGGGAAGCATGAAGCTTCAAAATCGCACGTGAAAAATGATACGGAAATTCGAAATATTGTAACTACTGACATAGCCCAGTTATATTTTATGCGAGAAAAGAAAATTGCATGTCCTTAATTGAACAGAAACCTATTACTTTTTTTTTAGTCTTAAGCTAAGTTTTTCTTTTCATCGTAAGGGCAAAACAGCACTAATTTTAGAATTATTTTGGTTTCATTGTTACTGTATCGATTACTTTTCCACTCACGAACACCCTGGATGAAAGTATGTTTTTGAACAAAAAGCAAATTCAGCTGTTACTACCAAGCTTAGACGTATTTTAATGTCATCAATATGAAAATAAATTGTACAAATATGTTTTTTGTATTGTGAAATTGAGAATAGGGCCTGATGATGAACATAAACTAGGTCGAAAGCTTGGCAATAAGAAATAAATTTGCTTTTTTCTTCAAGACAGTAACTTGATCCAGAGTGAACGAGAGTTATTTTAGTTTCATTCTTTATTTTAATAACCTTTCTGAGTATAATACAGGTAGTTGAGATAAAATAGTCACTGGCACGAGCGAGATTCGAACCCGTGAACTCCGGCTCAAGCTGGTAGAGCAGAAGCGTATCTAGCCGAAGATCGTGGGTGCGAATCCCGCTCGTGCCATTGATTTTTTATCCCAACTAAAAATCATAATTAATTGGTCAAGCGGACCACGAAATTAGTGAATTTCTTAAGTATAATATTGTTGTTTTTTTTAGTGTTTTTTAACAACGTTGTATTTTTTAACTTTTGTTAACCTAACATTTTGTAGCATTGTATAATTTTTTTAATCAAACATTCCCTAACATTGTATAATTTTTTTTATCTCAAATGTTCTAGCACTGTATAAATACGTTGTTTTAATCTAACATTTTCTAGCATTGTATAAATTATTTTTTTATCTAACATATTCTAACATTGTATAATTTCTTTTTTTAATCTAAAATTTTCTAGCACTGTATAAATTCGTTTTTTTTAATCTAACATTGTTTAAATTCATTTTTTTACATCCTACATGTATTTGTAAAATTTAAACAATTTTTATAAGTCCCAGGCTCTGAAGATGATCTCAATAAAGATCGAAACGTTGCTACGATTTAAAAAAAGCGTTTTTCTAAAACTTACATTTCCGAATAATCATTATTTTATAATTTCAACGATGTTTTAAATATTTTATTTTATTTAACTTTTTATTGAGGGCGTTGTTGGCCCCAACGATTTGGGCGCTCATCACTGTTAGGTGAAGGCGCCGGGTTCGAATCCAGCGGCCTTTCATTCGAACCCGTCATACTTGCAAATGTGCTTTTTTTTCAAAAACACCGGCACCCTGAGGATATATGACCTCTGCTGTTTCGAATCCTCGTTTAAAAATAATTAAAAACGTAAAACTATTACAATTTGACTAACCGAATTAAAAACTTTTTTCCGTATAAATAATTAATTTTTTAGATTTGTATGTGGTCTATTATTATCACAAAGAAATTAATACCCTTTCAGGCATTTATTGTACCATCAATACCGTTTAGAGCAAGCAAACTTAAATTACCGAGAGCCAACATATGAAAGAAAAGTGGCAAAATTCACAAAGGGTCAGTTTTTTTAGGGGGTAGGACAGTTGGATTTTTAAAGTTTTGTGTTTTCGCATAAGCCTTGGACAAACGAAAAGCAATATTGATGAATCATGACAGTTTTTATTGCAACAACTGCAATTGAGCGTGCTTAATAAATAATTGAAAAAGAGGAAAGTTCCAACTGTCATTTCTGATTTTTTTTTTTTTTTTTTTTAGTTGTGTCGCTTTTTTTTGGGTGTGCGATATATACAAGTTAAAATCGATTTATCAAGATACTTATTGACAAACGTACGGACAAGAAATGACACAAATAAAATAGATAACCAATCACTAAATTATAATAAAAGGTACGCATTTTTAAACAAATCCTGTTATAATACAATTGTGATTTATTTTAAAAAAAAAAGCTTTAATTTTTTTTTAAAGTAATAAGCATTCTCACGTTTTTTTTTCTCTCGCGGAGTATATGTTAAAATGTATTTTCCTTTATTTAACACAGGAAAGAATTAACTTTAATGCAGCATTGCGAAGCAGTAAACAGCTTTAACCTTTTTTCTTTGAAATTAATCTTTTTATTAAAAAAATAATAATAATACTCATATTTTCAAGCACAGAATTACAAGTATGGTTAAGCGGGAGAGCAGAGCTCGGCTCGCAGAGATTTGTAAAGATTTAAAACCCAGAGACGCGACCTGGGAATATTAAAAGCACAGACTCTCTTACCTATTTTATTAATTGCCATTTTCTCATTTATAGGGAAGCAATTTATTAATGGGACTCGATTCGAATATCGTTCTTCCTCGATTAATCTAGGTTTATCGCGAGTAAAATTCATTATTTTTAAATTAGACGCTTTGTTTACCTACTGTCTTTTGAGTGTGTTAACTCAATTTTCCTCCAATTTTAGTACACGTCCGCTTGTAAAATGAAATGTTGAAATTAATTTTCATTCATCTGATATTTTCTTTTACTCCAATACGTTCTAAAATTCTGAATTACAGTAGTTTACAAATTCACTGTTATATCGGAGTATGTATCAGGTCTTTCGCGTTCTTGAGCTTCCCTGGATATGACCTTCAGGAGCACGGCAGCCCAGGAAGGAGCTATCCTGAAGAAAGGATCTAAAGAAAGCCCTCCGTCAAACTTAGCTCGCCAATGAATACACCTAGGACTTTTGACGCCAGTGAACCGGATTGCTTTCTCTGCGTCCTACTGACCCCGAATGCATATATATGTTTCAAAGAAGTCCGCGGGCCCACAAGTTGGCGAGATGCCGCCCTACAAGTGCCTTTTTTGTTTTGTGGTGTTGTCGATGGCCAGCTGTTTTCCGGACAGTACGGTAAGCTACCAGGAAATTGGGGTGTTGTTGTTTTGTTGTTATAAAACCTGTTTGAGATTTTTTTAAATATATATCCGAAATTCTTTATAGAAAACTAAGCCGTTTCTTAGTACAAAAATTTCCTTCTCTGAACAATTACACTCCTATAACAATAATCATTTACTTACATAAAAGATCATTATTGCAATTTTATTTCAAACCATAATTTTACTTTTAAATTTATTGGACCTATATCATACATATATGTTAATTTAAAAATGTTATTTGTACTACTTCCCAAAAAGTAATCAATTACCTGAATAACCTAATTAAAAATTGATTAATTATCCAATAGTTTAATTCGTTGTTATGTATAAGTTGTTTTTAAATTTTAACAACGCAAACTTCTAAATTTTGACGGAATCTTTTTATAAATTTATTCTTAGCTAATTCCTTGTCCAATTCGATATAATTTCTATGCCTAATTAAAATTACTTATTGAATAGGTAAAGGATATTTAATACTAATTTTATCTATGTAGCATCTTTCTAAATTTAAAATTTACTATTTGCCAAAAACCTTAATTTGCAAACTATTGATTTGGAAAGTCTTATAATGTTAGACATAAAAAAAAACTTTCTTTTCCATTTTGAACCCATTACATTTCTAATTCAAATAATTTATATTCCTAATTTATTATTATTATTTATAATATATTAATTATTGGATTGTTTAATTTAATATTTATACGTTTTTTGTATTTTTTTTAAATACGAACTACTTAATTTTTTAAAATTATTGCCAGTTCTGGTTATTATTTCCATTCAGAACCAATTCTGGTCAAATACGAAATAATTTCTCTGCCTAATTAAAATTGATATAATTATGGACTAGTTAAATGCCTTTTTTTCTAAGGTGTTCTTTTATTTTAACCATACAACTTCTAAATTTGTAAAGAATCTTTTTCCTTTTTTCCTCTTTTAAATATACTAGAGCCGATTGCTTGTCCAATTCGAAATAATTTGACAAATTAATTTTTATTTGGCAAACTATTGACTTAGAAAGTCTTATAACAGTTTAATTCTTTATCATTCCTGTGTTTGTTTTTTTACAATACAAACTTGTAAACTGCAAGAAAAAATTTTCTTTTGCATTTTGAACCAATTGCATGTCAAAATAATAATTGATAGTCCTAATTTAAAATGTATGAATTATTGAATTGTTTAATTCTTTATTATTTGCACGTTTTATTTGTTGTTTTTCTGGATTTTTAAAGTACGAAATACTAAATTGTTAAAAGACTTGCTAGTTCTGGTTATTTTTCCCATTCTGAACCAATTACTGGTCAAATGCGTAATAATTTATATGCCTAACCAAAATTGATATAATTATTGTATAGTTAAATTCTTTATTTTTATAAGGTATTTTTTAATTTTATCAAAATTTTTAAAGATCTTTTTTTAGTTCTTTTAAATAAACTCTGAACCAATTGGGAAATAATTCCTATGTCGCAAATTATAAGTCATTAATCATTGCTAAACATGACTTTTTTTATGGGGGCGTTTCTTTTCCACGCCTGTCGAAAGCGTAATAATTATCGATGTCTTACAAAAAATATATCAACATATTTCAAAATTAATTAATTTTAGACAGTTTGATTCTTTATTATGCCCAGAGTGGTTTTAATCTTAACAATACCAACTTCTAAAGTTTTGGTTTTTGCTGTTTTAAATATTTACTGAGCCAATTGCTTACCCAATGCGAAATAATTTATTATTTTATTAACTAGCCTAATTTATAAATAATTGATAGTTTAATTCTTTATTATTTCTAGGTTGTTTTTTTTTGCAAAAAAATTTGACCAATACAAAATGCTCCACTTGAATTTTTGTATGGGGTTTCTTTTTCATTATGAACCAGTTGCCTATCCAATGCATCCAATCTAATATTATAAAAATACATCTACATAATTCAACATTTTATTGGATTATTGAAAAGTATTATTACGTTATTATTTACTTTTGCTTAAAAGTAACTTTTGGAAGTATCGATTGGTGAAGCATGTTAATCGATTTTCTTCCACATTCTGAACCAAATCCTTGGCCACTCAGTTAGATTATAATTAATTTCATTAATTTCGTGGTCTACTAGACTAATTAATATCTTACAATCTTTAAACCGTTGGAGTTTTTACTTTCCCAATTGGAGTCGCAGGGATTTCTCCCTTTAGTACTGAAACATTCGTTTATTTTACCGTTCACTCCGAGGGGAGTTTTCGGACTATTGACTTTATAGTTTCGTTTTCGTATGCAAACACACAGATTTTCTCTTTACATTATTATTTTGTTTAACTCGTTTGTACTTTTCAATTGTAGTAGATTTAAGAAGCCTATTGTCCAATTGGCCACAACATTCTCAACAAAACTCTTGTCTAGAGGGTACACATCGAATGATCAATATGGTTAATATTTAACGTCCAATCATACAGATTTTTTTTCACTCCGGTCAATTATTCGTATTTGGGTATTTATTAATTTAAAGGTTTTATTTATACAAATTCCCTTCCAGTCGTAAGTGTACTGTTGAACTGTGATTCTTGAGCAAATCATTCAATTTTCCAACCAAATACAACTCCGACCCTTTGGTAATTCTTAATCTAATATTAAATAGTTGTTATTTAATTAAAATACTATTTTTGTTTTAACCTTAAGGTGATTTTTGTAATTATCAAGTTTAAACGCCTGTGTGATTCAATTTTCTTCCACATTCTGAACAAAATACATTTCACTCCAAGACTAATTGACATGAACACTATAATTATGAAAACATACAGACTGCTAAAGTTAACCGTCTACTTGTCCAATCCATTTATAATCGATAAGTCTAATGTATAATTTATTAATCTAAAAGTCATTTTATCAATTTTCTTCCAGATTCTGAACCGATTACTCGTCCAGTCAGTGCGTGATTTACACGAACGCTGTAATTATTATTATTAACTTTACACGTCCAAACAAATTTGTTTAATTGACCTGATCATTGTAATTAGTACTTGAGTGAATTGCACTAATCACATGGTTGTATCGGTTTTATGAAATAATACAGCCATATTCTCGTTGAAAGAAAACAAGCAGCTAAATCGTTAAAAAATTCGTTTTTAATATAGGCTTTTTAGAATTTATAAATAAACGTGTTATTAAGTTATACATATAGAGATTTAATTGCAGAATTTATTTCAAATAATGCATAATGGCAATCCGTTTTTATTTGTTACAATAAGTGTAGGAGGAGGGCCGTTGGCCTGAACGGTTTAGGCATTGACACGGCGTTCATCACTGTAACGTAAAGGTCCCAGGTTCGAATCCGAAACCCCACATTCTTACAAACGGGCTTTTTTCAGAAACACCGGCACTGAGAATTTATATGACCTCTGCTGTTGTAAACCCTCGGTACAAAAATATTTAAAAACGTAAGATTACTGCAATTTGACTAACAGAATTAAAAACTTTTTTCCGTATAAATAATTCCGTTATACTGAATAAATTCAACTGGATATAAAATAAATACATAAATATGAATGTAGGACTATGCGATGTATAAAATTTTTACGTAATTAAAATGTTTTAATACTAACATTCATTGAGTTGTTATTATATAGCTTTTTTTATATTAATTTTGTGCTTTCGAAATTGAACTTTCCAAATTGCACATTTTATGTAATTTATACATCGGACATGAGAAAAATTATATTACTTTTAAAAATGTCATGAAATTTTCGAGTTTGAATCTAGTAGAAGTGACTTAATAAACTGACTAGGTTTAAAGATTATTCGATATGGACCATTTAGAGCGTGAGAACAACCTTCATACCGCATTTTAATAATATTTTCATTATTTAAAAAAAATTATATGAAAATAAAGAAAACCTTTTTTATGAATAATGAATACATGAAGTCATATGATTAAAGAAAAAAATCTCTTTTGTAATTTACAGTTTTATTTTATATTCCAGTATAAACCTGTTTAAAATAATTCAATTTTTTTATAAAAGCATTATTTAAATCTTTAATCTAGACTTAACGACAGTATAATTATTAATATTACGATTATAAGGTTTCACAAATAATAAATAGAAAAAATCTGTTTGATCATTGTGGCAATAGAAATTGCTAAACTAGAAAATGTTTTAATTTCAAATAACAACCTTTTAAATTTTTAGCCCGGAGTAAAATTTCCATGATGAGTATAATTTAACATGAAAATTTTTCGTATAAACGAAACAAAATTGTCTCTCTTGTCTATTACCGTTATTTGCACAAATTTACTTGTTCGTCTGAAATTGCTTTTGTAACTACCTACTTGGAACGCTTATCATTTAATTTTCTTACACATTCTGAACCATATGAGACCGTTTATAACAGACATACGCGCTATAATTAGTAATATATTAATAGCAATAAACCGATATTTATTTTTTTATTTGAACCTGTTCTTACTGTCGGAAAATATTCTCGACATACCCTGTTAAACTTTAAAGTAATAGCTTAAGAATAAATCTTAATTTTTTTTAATCACCGTAGTTAGTATTCTAATAATAATAACAAACGATAGAATCAACGAACAAATAAGAAAATAAGAAATTTACAGAGGCGGTCTGCTGTGACGTAGGTTTTAGAAAAACATTTTCTTTATCGTTTCGATCTTTATTGACTTCATCTTCAGGGATCAAAGTAATAATTTTCTGTCTAGATGTGTAATTCTTGTGTGTCGTGTTGAGTGTGCCAGTGAGATATCCTAGGCCCTGAAGATGATCTCAATAAAGATCGAAACGTTTGCACGATATAGAAAATTTTTTTTTCTAAGCCAGATTGCGTTCGCGGACTGATATAGAGTAACCATCGCCTCTCCTGCTGTGTGTGTGACTAGGGCGGATGCGGAATGTTTATGAAAATAATACATATCGGAGTAATCCATTGACTAAACAGAACGAATGCAATGTATAAATGTATTTATATGTATGAATGTATTATGGAAGTTAGTCTTAGGCTAAATTATAGTTTGCTTGCGTTGGGAACTGTTGACAGCCTCTGTTACCTATGATGATGATGATGATGATGATGATGATATATCAGGGTGTGTATACTGCGCCCTTTAAGAGCTATTGTATCCCCCGTTCTGTGCCTAAAGCACATCGGTGAGTCCTATTTCATCAAGGAATTTGATTAATAGGCCCGGTTTCAGTGGTTGAAGCTCTTCTACGGTCACATTATACGTCCCAAAACACTTCCTCCTACGGGCTAATGTCGCTCCGCAGTTTGTTAGCAGGTGTGTTGGTGTTTCCTCTGCTTCTTTGCAGAATCTGCATGTGCCATCCTGGATTATTCCCATTTTCTTTAGATGTCCATTTAGTCTACAGTGTCCAGTTAGGAATCCTGTTAGGATTCGCAGTCTATTCCTGCTTCCTTTGACACATTCCGTGATTTCTTTCTTTCCGAAATTGGTTAGAAATTTCTTGGATTGTTTGTGTACACTAAGTGTACTCCAGAGTTCCCTTATTTTCTTTTTGTCCTTCTGTCTGAGATGTTCGTTGATAGTGTGAATTCCTATGCCACAGAAGGGTTCAGGTCCTATTAGCGGTGTAGCTGCCCCTTTCTTTGCAAGGGTGTCCGCTTTCTCATTGCCATCTACGCCCATGTGTCCTGGGACCCAGCAGAGGCTTACTTTGTTCTGCGTACCTAATAAATTTAATTTGGTTTTGCAGTTCAGCACCATCTTTGAACTAATGATGTTTGAACTTAGTGCTTTGATAGCTGCTTGGCTATCTGACATGATAGCTATATTCTTGTTTTTGTATCCTTTATCTAAGTTGAATTGGACACATCTTTCTATTGCGTGAATCTCTGCTTGAAAGATACTGGTGAGTTTTCCCATGGGTTCCGAGTATTTGATGCCAGGTCCAAATACCCCTGCTCCTGTACCTTCTTGTATCTTTGATCCATCTGTGTACCAAAGGATGGTGCCATTTTTATAGGAGTTGATTTCCGTTCCTTCCCATTCCTTTTTTATGCCCAGATGTGTTCGGAATTTCTGATTAAATTCAAACATCCTATTCATGTCATCTCTTGGAGCCATGAGTAGTGGATAGTTTTTCCACAGTTTATTGCTGTCTCTCCATTTCAGTTTTATTCCTGTTGGAGGTTTTTCTCTGATGAGATTAATTGTGGTTTTCTGTGCTGTCCTTTCTACCATGTGATGTAGAGGGATTAGACCCAATATTTTTTCCATGCTAGTCGTAGGACATGTTCTCATTGCTCCTGTTATGCAGATACATGCAAGTCTCTGTATTTTTGTGAGTTCTTTTCTTTTTGTGACTTGTTCCGCTTTATTAGCCCAGGCTATGGCTCCGTATGTAAGTAGAGGTCTTACTATTGCGGTGTACATCCATAACAGGGTCTCTGGTCTGCATCCCCAGTTTCTTCCTGCTATTCTCCTGCACACCATCAGGGCTCTTGTCGCCTTTGTAATAGTGGAGCTGATGTGTTTCTTAAAAGTTAGTGTCTTATCTAGTGTAATGCCCAGATATTTGACTTCTTTTTTGAATTCTATCACAATGTTGTTGAGTTTAATTTCTTTCATGTGATCTAGTTTCCTTTTTCGTGTGAAAGTGACTATGGTTGTTTTGTTCGGGTTGATCCCCAAGCCCGCACTTTTACACCATTCCTCTGTAATGTTCAATCCCTCTTGAATTATGTCACAGAGGGTTTCTTCGAATTTGCCCCTGGCTGTCAGGACTATGTCGTCTGCATATCCCTGACACTTTATACCCGAGAGGTTCAGGGTTTCAAGCAGTTCATCTACCGTTAGGCTCCATAAAAGAGGTGATAGTATCCCTCCTTGGGGACATCCTTTTGTTGTTCTGATTTCTATAGTGTTTGTTCCTATATTTGTTTCAGCTATTCTTGTTCTTAGCAGTTCTCCAATCCATTTGGATGTGGTTTGGTCTACGTGCTTTTTCCTTAGGGAGGCTTCTATTAATGTGTGGGACGCATTGTCGAAAGCTCCCTCAATGTCAAGGAACGCGCAGATTGCTATCTCTTTTGTTTCCAGTGTTTCTTTTAGTTCACAGGTTAACTGGTACAGTGCAGTTTCTGTTGATCTTCCTGCTCTGTATGCATGTTGACAGTGGTGGAGGGGTTTGTTTACCAGTGCTGTCATTCTGATATTGTTGTCTATCAGCTTTTCGAGAGTCTTTAATAAAAAAGATGTTAGACTGATTGGTCTGTAGGATTTGGGTGATGTGGGATCTTTTTTCCCCATTTTCGGTATAAAGACTACCTTTGCCCTACGCCATGTCTGTGGTATATAACCTAATGCTAAACTGCTTCTATATACTCGTAATAAAGTTGGAGTAATTATATCCATTCCTTTTTGTAACAGGATGGGAAATATTCCATCCGTACCTGGTGCTTTATATGGGCTGAAAGTGCTGATTGCCCAGAGAATTTTCTTCTCCGTGACTAATTCAGCAGCTTTTTTCCAGTTTTCTTTCTTGGGATTGTTTGCTTTTATCTTTTCCAGGGAGGTGTTGGGGGTGCTGCCTGGAAAATGTACTCAGAAGGAGCATTGCTTTTTGTTGTATGCTCTCTGTATAGTTGCCTTCTGCGTTTCTTAAGGCAATGTTTATGTCTATTCTGTCCTTTGCTAGTGCCTTATGCAATCTGGCCGCTGTGGAGACCGTGGAGATTTCTCCGCAAAATTTGCGAAAATTCTCCCTTTTCGCTTTGCGGATGGCATGGTTGTATGAGGTGAGTAACCTCTTATATTCTCCCCAGTTGTTTCCCAGTTTGGCCTTGTTGAACATCTTCCTGGTTTCTTTTCTTAATGCGTCCAGTCCCGCATTCCACCAAGGTGGTTCTTGTCTGTTTTTTGGGATTTTTACAGGGCAACTTGTTTCGTACGCGTCAAGTATGCTTCCTGTAAATTCTTCGACTGCAAGTTCTAGTTCATTGCAGGTCTTTGGTACTCTTTTCACTGTTGCATGGTCTAGGTTGTGTGTTAGCACTTCAGTGAACCTTGCCCAATTTGTGTTCCGGGGGTTTCTGAACGGTGTAGGGTCTGTCCTATCTGATTCGATGTCGAACCGTATTATTCTGTGGTCCGACATCGACTCTTCACCTGAAACCCTCCAGTTTTTTATCACTTTGTACAGGGCTTGGCTGCAAGTGGTAATGTCCAGTACTTCTTGTCTCACTTTGGTGACAAAGGTAGGGATTGTTCCTATGTTAAGTATATCTAGTTTTTCCTTCACCAAAAATTCTATTAGTGTCTCACCTCGTTTGTTATCGTTGTTACTTCCCCAAATTTGATGGTGTGCGTTGGCATCACATCCCACCAATAGGGGGAGGTTCTTCTTGTTGCAGTAGCTGGCCAACCTCCGTAGCTCCTCTGGGGGAGGGTGTTCCTCTTCTCCCGGGAAGTATGCCGATGCTATAACTGCTTCTTGTCTCTTCCCATCGATTGGTATTTCTACCTTGATGGGAACTAAATCACCAGTCATAAATTCTGAAAGACAGAGATAATTAGTGTTTTTCCTAATTAATATACATGCACGGGGATTTTCCTGTCTGGAATCCCATACAGTCTTACCGTCTTTGCAGGACAAACCTCTTATTTGTCCCTTCCACTGCCAGGGTTCCTGGATGAGAATTGCCCATAGGTGTTGTGCAGTGAACATCCTGGCTATTACTGCCGAGGCAGCTTTAGCATGGTGGATGTTCACCTGGGCCATTCTCAGCTTCTTCATGTGTGATTATTCTTTTGGGGGAGGAGGGGGTGTCTCCTCTCCCAGTAGCTCCTCCTCGGTGAGCACTCTTGGCTCCGTTTGTGGAGGAGGAGGGTTCTGGTCGTGTCCGGTGATCTGATCAACCTCCATCTCGGCGGTGTTTTCGGATGTTGTCTCCGTGGGTGGGAGTGTCGCTGTCGGGACCTGTTCCGTTTGAATGGATGGGGGTGATTGGGGTGGAGGTGTGAGATTTCTCTCTTTTAGTTACCTCCTCCCCCCCTCCCTTTTTAAGGCCCCTAACAGGGATCCTCCCGAAGCGAAAATTGAGGGTATGTCCTCTTGCTTTTATGGTTTCCGCCGAGATGTCGTCAATGCCCAGGATCATGACAATCCCAGGCCCCTCTGCTTTCACTGAGTGGACTTTCCACTCCTCAGCGCATATTCCATCATTTTGCGCTTTGACTAGCGCTAGGGTTCTCTGTTCTTCTCCTAGTTTTGTTCTAGGGAAGAACACTGCTATCGAGTGGGGTTTGGGAACATCTTCCCCGACCCTCACTGTTAGCTTTTTATTTCTGTTTAGCTCCAGTTTGGGAGTTATTTCTTGAAGCCAACGAACGGTGTTGTCGTCCTGGCAGTCTAGGACCATCATTCCTGGCCTGAAGTGTATGCCTTCAAATTGTATTTTAGCTTCCCATCCTTTTAGAATTTCTTCTATGAGCGTCTCCTCTAGGTGGGTAAGCTCTTCGGTTGTTAGGGTCACCAGAGGGTACTCCTCTGGTAGCAAGGCCACTCTTATAATTTTCGCTGCTCCAGCGTAGCTGACGCCGGCAGCCGCCTCCTTGGCTCTAACCTGCACCTGGGGAGTGTAGGGCCTTGCTCTTTTCTTTTTCCTTAGCTCTTTGGGGGTAAGAGATTGTTCTCTTGCCCTCTTACTGGTTGATGGTGTTTCCAGTTTCTCTTTTTGGATTTTAGCTTTTCTTTCATCAGCTAATCTCCTTGCTTCTTCGGGTGTTTTCCCCGA
>CM077103.1:17018273-17067763 GCA_039619505.1 Cimex hemipterus | reverse complement strand
ATATTAATATTACCTTTAGTGACTTCTTTTAATTAATTATTCTGTAAGGTCTTGGTTGAGATAAAAAAGGCCTTGCCACGAGCGGGATTCGAACTCACGACCTTCGGGTACGCCGCTACTCTTCCACTTGCAAATAGGTCGAATTGAAATTATATAAATATATTGACTTTTATAAACAGAATGAAATTATAATTGAATGGTTTTTAAAAAAATTTCGTAAGCGAAAGTTTGCCCTTAATGTAAAAGCAGATCTTATTAATTCAGGTTACGTCAAGATCTTCTAAACACCCGGAAGTTGTTTTTAAACAATTATGTTAAAACGAAAGTAATTTTGGATGTCGTCGAACCCTGTCGTTAGGCTAATAGCCGATGAGTGGAATGGATTCCATTGAAGCTTGAGCACAAATCAATTATACGCTGTCGCCTTATCGTCGAATTTCCACGGTTTGCCATTTTCCATTTTTTTTCTTCTTCTTTCGTAGATTGCCCACATTAATATTCATGTTGGCTGAGGAGAACCTCGAATAAACACGATTTCTCGAGACGTGGAGAGCCTCATAAATGCACCTCGTGGCATACATAAAGTGGCTTTTTCAATTTTCCCATTGACATATGATGAAAGATTTTCCGAATGCCGGGGACTGCGAAATATTATTTCCTGATAAGACTTTTTTTTTCTATTGTGACAATTTTTCAAATTGCTCACATATTTCTAAGCATGTTGACAATTGCGATTTGGCAAGGAAGATATAAACTTTTTTTGTTTTAGGGCCGGGAAACTACATTCTTCACCGCCAGCCTTCTCTTTATTAGCTTTGCATTTTTTTTTCTTTTCTTCCTCGTATTTTTATCCTAATAATTTTTTCACTGATAGATTATAGATAGATTTTGTACATAATTAACAAAGAAATAATTGACATAAGCATTACATTATGGATAGGAAGTCCGTCTGCCGGAAGTTGTTGTCGAAAGAAATTATTCTTTTTTATAACGATAATGATGTTTTATATAATGTAAATAATAAATTATTCTTTCTATGTAAGGTCTTGGTTGAGATAAAATGGCAGAGTAACGAGCGGGATTTGAACCCACCAAGACCAACCATCTCAACCAAGACCTTAGGTACAAAGAATAATGAATTGAAAGAAGTAACTTGGCCAATTGACCACTAAAACGTAAATGGAATAATATTTAATAAGTAAAAGAAGTCTATAAGCGCTGATACAATCCTGATTACACTACATTTCAAAAATGGAAAGAAGAGGGAAATTTTGAACGGCTGGTGTCCGAGTGGATCGAAGTAACGCTAGCTCAAGTGGTAGAGCAGCGGCTTATTTACCCGAACGTCGTGGGTTCGAATCCCACTCGTGGCACTATTTTTTTTTTTTTCATTTCAACCAAAAACCTTTCATAAAGAGTACGTAATTAAAATAAATAGAAAGCTAAATTAATGCGATTTAATAAACAAATTAAGAACACAGCATTGCTAATTGGTTTACTACTTTAATGCAAGTTCAATCTTATTTTCGAAAGCTGGTAGCAGTCAGAACGACGATTCCGTGTTGCCACTATATTGATTAATTTGTCGCACCATTATAGAGATCCACGATTCCTGTGTGCACGAGCTTAAAAAAATTCATGAGCCCGCAATTGACGTCAGGGGACCATAAACCTATTCCGGATGAAATCTCCGGGGAATCAATTGTACGTTCAGAATCCTCCTTAGAAATAAAACCGATATCAAGATTCCTCGTTAGCCCAATCTTACGCGATAGGGGACGATTATAACTGTTTTGTACATTCATTTTATAAAATTAAGACTCACCTCTCTTTTCACAATCCCGAAACTGACAGACATGGTGAAGATCGACAGATCAAACTGACCGGTAACGACCAAACTGCACGTTTGTCATCCCGCAGACCGCGCACAGTAATCTCACTTCTTATAATAAATGTTATATTAGAAAGGAATCAAAACCAAATTGCTAATGAATAATAATATTAAATATGTAAAATATAAATGGAAATTTATTTAGAAATCGTAAGATGCGGTCTGGTGTGATGTAGGTTTCAAAAAAACTTTTCTTTATCATGCCAACGTTTCCATCTTTATTGAGATCATCTGCAGAGCTCAAAGTGTTTGTTTTCTGTGTAGATGTGTAATTCTTGCGTGTCGTGTTGAGAATGTGTACTACAAGAGTGATACATTTACACAAACACTTTGAGCCCTGAAGTTGATCTCAATAAACGTTGGCTCAAAAAAAAGATTTTCTAAAATATACGTCACACCTGATCACATCTCACGATCTCCAAATAATCATAGGGAACAAGCTATGAAAATCTGCAGTAATCCAATTTGACAATAAATAGACCATAGTCAACTCGTTGTATTGAAGCTTTGATTTTCTTTTTCAAATTCTTAATTCGGAAGGCCAAATAACATTAAATTTAATAAAATTATCAAAAATTCTTTCTTTCTTTTTTTAAAATTAAAATTGTGAGTTTTTCCCATGATTTAAAATTTCCCCATAGGCTTGTATGGCTAATAATAACAATAATAATGGAGTCAGACTAGCAACTGTCTCAGCGTGATTATAGGCTCATCTTTATCCTTTTATTCTTCCATTCAAGTATGATAACTAATTCTACATAACAATAATGAGAAACAAGACACAATAACATTTCTTTTTCTTTTTTTGTTTTTTTGTTTTTTTTTTTTAATGAGCTATTTTTCTTATTTAAATTGCAATATTGGGCATTGCTTTGCATTACCCCGCAATTTTTATTGTCTTCCATTTTATTTTTCCGCTCCGGCAACCTCAAAAACATCTGAAAAAAGAAATCATGCACGCACAACTCTTATGCAGACATTAGCTTTTACTCTATTATATTCAACTGAGTTACTTTTTTTTTAATTTAAAATATTTTTATATTTTTAGGAAAATTATACTTACTTAGGCGGCCAAGAGCGTACCAAAGCGAGTACGACGAATTTCACGCCGGTAAGTCAATTAAACAACACATAATTATTGTTTAAATTATTTATATAACAGAAAAAACAATAATGCATTAATCTGCATTCTTTAATCCGTCCCAGTGTGTTATAAAAAGGAATATTTTAATGCGTTTCCCATCTAAATCTAAATGCCCGATTTAATTTTATAACAAATGAACTGTTCACGCACGAAATCGAAACTGGACTCTGCCGAAGCGTAAAACAAATCCCGTTGATACGATATTGTTTAAAAAATTGTTTCAGGCCGGATACAACCAGGATAGGACGACTACAACCGACACCGTAAGTTTTCGTTCAACTCGTATATAAAAACATTATCGATTAATCCGCGCCTAAATGGGCTGTCTGGCCCAATCGGTTGATAAATCACGTGGGATAGTTGTGCGAAATCAATCACATTGGAATCCCATTAGCTATCGAATGAGTAGTGTCCAACAGAACCTGAAACTGGCATCCTCTAATTTTACATTCAATTTAACCGTGTCATTTAAGGTGTACAAGTCTAAATTCTCTTCGGCCAGTAAATAAAGGCTGTTAAGTTTCAACTTGGAATTTCATTAATTCTTACTTTTCTATACTACAATATAAAATTATTGACATAAGACCCTTTTTTTTTAATTAATCGCCTAGCGATATTTATTGTTCTTAATTTATGGTTAGAAAATCGAAACTTTGATCGAGTTTGGCGGCTGGCTTTGATTTGGTCACTCAAGGGCGTCCTACCCTTTAGACACTTCCTCATCCTTAATCCTTCCTGCCAGATAAGTATTTTAGAGTATGAGTCGGATCCTCACGTTCGTTTCTACAGGGTGTACTTAAGAGTCCTTCAGGGTAGCGTTCATGGCCCGCTCCTGTACTCTATATTTATTTTTTTTTTTTTTACTGGGGCTTGCGACATCTAGATCATTTCAGCCCCCAACTAAGTCTATATTCTATTTACACTTTCAAACACTACAAATAAATACATTCATACAATACACTCATTCCGTCTGGTTCGAGGGGGGCGATGATGATTGCATGCCCCTCGCCATTCACACTAATAAATACATACACTCAGACAAAATATATAGACACACAATGCATCAGACATATTATATAAAATAAAAAATAATTTCCCCTAAAAGCGGGACAGGGGACTCTGACAATCGCTGCAGTGCTCGAGTACCATCTTCAGATTGGTGGCATGCCTACACGCTCCCTGTAGGGAGCCAAGGCATGACGTGTTTCCAGTATGTGGGACACATCGAGCAACCTTTCTCTGCACAAGAGGCGCCTGCGAAGGGCTTTGGCCCAAGATGTATTTAATTATTATTTGAACTTGAATTTGAATTGAATTGAGATGCGGTCTGGTGTGACCTAGGTTTAAGAAAAACATTTTATTTATCGTGCCAACGTTTCGATCTTTATTGAGATCATCTTCAGGGCCTTGTGTTGTCTCCATTTCAACAAAGACGTTATCTGATTGACAGCCGATGCAAGTTTCTTCTCATTATTGGCTACGTCCTTCAGATTACGCTTTGCTTGGTGTCCATATGTAGTTGAAATCTGTCCATAGGATCCCATGTTCTTCATTCTTCTCGTGTAGAAATGTATGGTGTTTAATGAGCGTTGGTTAATGATAATTTGGAGATCGTGAGAGGTGGTGTGACGAGCCGTAGGTTTTAGAAAAACATTTTCTTAATCGTGCCAACGTTTCGATCTTTATAGAGATCATCTTCAGAACCTTGTGTATTGCGTATGTAATGCTCATATCCCTTTTCATCCCGACATCTGCTGATGTCCGACCACATCATAGCTCACCGAAACCTCCAAGAACCTACCTTACATTGAATAGGGATTCAATCTTCAATCTATTATAACCTCACCTTCCCCCTTGCCACTGAAAAAGGCATCCTCTACCTATGGCTGCAGCTAGTCTTGGGGGGAGGAGACTTGGGAATCCTCATACGACGTAAAAATATAAAACTGGTCGGAGTATTAGACCACAGATCTAAACTCTCTCATGACAGAAAAAACACTCATATACAACTTAATACTGATACCGATACAGACATACGGCATAGAACTTTATGGGTTCAACTAAACCTTCAAATCTCCGCTGAAAATGAATTTTCCAAATAAGTGAAGGTGAGCAACAGATGACGAAGATTTCTTTGAATTAATAGCTTATTTGAATAGAGCTTAGAGGTTTAGTATATGTACTGAGTGTTTATTCATAAACTATTGCATTTCATTTCTTTTGTTTGGCAATAATTGAATAATACAATTTTGGTATTTACATATTTTGCTACATCAAAGCTGAACCTGAAGTTAAAATATTTTTAAATGTACGGTACGCTCGCAGGTCTTCACAGCTTTTTTAATTTTTTTTAAATTGGAAAGTACCATTTTGAAAAAGACTTAAATTGTACGACTTTTTTTGAGAAGATATTACGAATTCATCAACTGCAACAGACGCTTAGTTCTATCAATTTTTCTTAAATTTTATCCACTATATTTAGCCTAAGGGGCCTTTAAACACAGAAAAAAAAGTAGAGGCACAATAAGGTAAAATAGAAAGCTAGAGTCTAGACGTTTTATTAAATAAATAAAACTGATTTGTAAACAGTTTCTAAACTGGAAACACGAAGTAAGTGCTTATTTTTGCATGTGATTCGGGTTTTTTCATAGAAGTTAAGAAGCTATTGACGTATATTTCTATTACTTCTGAATAGAATAAAAGTAATTTCAAGGAAATTTTCAATTAAGAATCCTAAAACGATAAGAAGTAATTTCATCGTGAAAGTTTGTTAATTTTAGAATTCAGGGACATAAATTACTTGTCAGGTGAAAAAGTTGTTCAACTCGATTCTAAGCTTTATCCGTTTCAAATGGGAAACTTTGAATAGTAAAATTGTGAATTGGGACGGTCCAAAGAGCACAGGACGTTTTATAATGACGGTTGTTCAGTGCCGTGTCTCGACGGACGATGATGAAGGATTCCTTCCGTAGTTGAAAACTTAGGCGGGCATATGGTCGTCGTGACGACCCTCTAGCAAAACCCGCCGGGAATTAATTAATCCAGGGAGCCGTTGCAACTTTACAGCCTGCTGCCGGTTAGCCTGAAAGATTAACTAGTCATTGCTTGAGAAACCTGAGGAACCCCTTAATACAAAGCTTCCTATGCACTTCACGCACTCATCTTTTCTTTTAGAAAAAAATTCCCCCGTTTCGTCGCATTTTTCATTTATTGTATATTTCCCTCTTTGTATAATTATATTCATGAATTAAATTTTTATTTTATTGTTTTGTTTAAATAAGTCGGACTTCAGTCTTCAGACTTGACTTATTCCTGTAAATATTTGTACGTGTACGATACTTAAAATTAAATTAACAATACCGTAATTATAATATAACGATTCATTTTACATAAAATTGACTTATAAGGTTGGGGAAATTATATCGAAGATTTTGTCGCTCATACCATTTTACATTAAACTGACATGAATTGTAGTAGGTTGGATAGGTGGTGGACCATCTCGGATTTTACGTTCTGAAAACAATTTGGTCAGCCTGTTTTCACTATCCCATCCCCATTTGACTTACTATTTTACCATTTTCAGTAGTTAGCCCGTGCGTTATTATGTCATCCCTGTCCTGTTATTTTAAATTGAAGTATTGTAGTAAGTATTCAGAAATCGTGAGATGCGTTCTGGTATGATGTAGGTTTCTTAAAAACATTTTCTTTATCGTCCCAACGTTTCGATCTTTATTGAGATCATCTTCCGGGCCTGGGCGTATTTCTACTCACTCAAAGTGTTTGTTTTCAACGAAATTGTGTCATTCTTGTGTGTCGTGTTGAGGAATACGTTGATTGAATATAAAACAATAATTTTCGCATTGTATAAATTCACCTTTTTTCACATCCTCCATGTGTTTGTTAAATTTAAACAATATTTGTAAATCCCAGTCTCTGAAGATGACCTCAATAAAGATCGAAACGTTGGGACGATAAAGAAAATGCTTTTCTGAAGCCTATATCACACCAGACCGCATCTCACGATTTCCGAATAATCATGGACTAACGGCCACTAAATACCACATATTTATTATTTAAGTACTGCAACATGAAGTTTACTTTAAAAAAAAAACCTGTTCGATTAGTTATTTATGTATTATAGATATTAGACACTTTTCCTAATCAATTTAATCTCGACTTATTTTTTCTTTTAAAAAATATTTTACGTTTTTGATCATTTATGTTTGTTAGTATTTATGTGCTGTGAAAGGCCTGGATCATTATATTCTTTTTTATGCTGTATTGATGTTCGTACAATCTATTTTTTAACAATGAACTGTTTTTTATGTATGTCTTTTTACAGTTACACGTGAGCATGTATGAGCAAATGTACAACATTAGAATTGTGCATTTTATCGTTTACATAAAGGTGGTAGACGATTCCATATTTTATTATAGAGTCATATATAGGAAAAACAGTTCATACGTTAAAAAACTATACCAATATACATATAGGATTAAAAAAAGAATAACAGTGACGCCGGTCTTTTACTACATTTAGATAGTAACGAAGATAATATAAATTTGAAAAATATAAAGTCTATTTTAAAAGAAAAACTGAAACAAGATCATCTTTAGGGCTCAAAGTGTTTATCTTCTGTGTAATTGTGCCATTCTTCCGTGTCGTGTTGAAAGTGCCCATTTTGAGCCTGACGATGATCTCAATACAGATCGAAACGTTGGTTCGATAAAGAAAATGTTTTTCCGAAACTTACATCACATCAGACCGTATCTCATGATTTCTGAATAATTATCGATTAACACTCACTAATTACCACACATATTGAAGTTGGTGAGATGATGAACCACCCCAAGATCAAGTGAAATCATCGTGATTTGTCAGTGGTTTTGCATTTCAGATAAGGGAGTTTTATTATGGCCAGGATTTTTCATCGAGGATTGTGCGTTTTTCCATGTTTAATTGTTGACCTATGTGTTAGTTTTTCAATTGTGTCCTTTTATAAAATAAACAAACCGACTAACAAAAAAAGCGGTTAGGTTACTCTTAAAATCGTATATCGGCCAGTGGTGTGTTGTAGTTTAACTGTCACTTTACAATTTTAAAATTAGAGTAAGGCCAGCGAGGTGATGAGCTGTCAGACTTCTTTTATGCATTTTACCATCTTCGGTAGTTGGTCTGTGTGTTATTAAGTCATTAATGTCCTTCTATATTTAATTGAGAAAAATTGTTAGAACGTTTTCAAGGGGATGATCTCTGTTGAATCTCATGAATTCTCTTGGAGATGTTGATTGTGGCTAACTTCGGCTTCTCTCCATTTTCAGTGAGGAATCTCGCTTGTCCTTTTAGACGCGTTCTGAACATTATGACATCTCCAGAAGTTGATTTGAGTGGTACTCCTGACATTTATGTTAAACTGAAAATATTGTCGTGAGATCGGCTGTTTGATATTGTAGAAGTATGTCTAGACTAGATATACTATTAAGCGTTTCAGAATTTCGCGAACTGCTGTAGTTGTTTGCCTTTCCAAATTTGAAATTGGTTTGTTTCGTGGAATTTGAAATCTTTATCAGGAGACTAATCGGAAAATAAACTCAGTTTTTATAAATATATCTTAGTAAGATAGCCAAAGGCTTGCGATGTCATGTTTTGATGTAACCATGGTCAGTATAAGAAAAAATTAACAGATATTTTTGTTTTTTTAATTAAGAATGATGAAGAATTGAAGACGACGAGTGAGTCACCTTTTCGTGAAGACTCTGAAAAAGGTGGTTACATTGCATTCGAGGAGAACCGGCAGTCCATTCTTGAGTGGATAGCAAGCCTTCTCGCCAATCTCGGCATCGGAGGTCACGAGCCGATCCCAGTTCAACCGGAGCCCATCGACCAAACCAAATGCGAACCATGCCGTAAGTAAAATTCATTACATTTAATAACTCCTTCAACAACAAAAACAAGTACGATAACTGTTGAAACTTTCAAGCTTGCGGTTTGACAAATAAGAAAATCAGGATCGTCGGCGGTAGGGAAACCGAAGTGAACGAATATCCATGGATGGCTCTTCTAACGTACCAAAACGAATTTTACTGTGGCGGGACACTCCTCAATTCAAAATACGTCCTTACAGCCGCTCACTGCACCAAAGGGTAATAATTTTTTATTTATTAATTTTTTTCTTTTTTTGAACACCAGGGGGCCGAGATATCAGTATCACAGGCAAAATCGGTAACGATTACATTTTGACAGACTGACACCGCGACCTTGCCCGAACTCCCATAAATCTATAGTAGTTTGATACCTAAATAAATCACCTAGTGAAAATTGAAGTCACACTCCCTGTTTTCAATATCAGATTTTAACAACAATATATTTTCTACCCTGCTTCCGACATTTGGTAAAATCGTTCTGGACATCCATTCTTTTTTTTTTCTTTTTACCCTGCGTTACAGGTCACACTAAGTCTGACATTACAGCACTTCACTCATTTTGTATTTGTTGTACGCTAATGTACCTTAAACAGAACCTGGAATGTTTTTGTGTAATAATATAAATTGACATAATAACGTTTCTAGTCTACAAAGAAAAATTGGAGTTTTTTTTTTTTTTTTTTTGACCTGCTAGACACGTTTCTGGTTTGGTTATCCGATGAAAAGCTCCAATATTGACA
Source organism: Cimex hemipterus (assembly GCA_039619505.1). Lineage (NCBI taxonomy): Eukaryota > Metazoa > Arthropoda > Insecta > Hemiptera > Cimicidae > Cimex > Cimex hemipterus. The sequence continues at coordinate 17,058,063 of CM077103.1, read as the reverse complement.
AAATAACGCACAGGCTAAGAAACATTTAAAATCTCGAGAACTCAAAATGCGTCTGACAGGCCGAAACCACAAAGACCGTCCAAAATAAAAATAAATGACAAAACGAGAAAACTAAAATTGCCAAGCGTTTTATTATTCATTTTTCCTATTTCCCTTATAAAATTTACAAAAAACATCGGTCCCTTTTTTTCAAATATAGGTCTGCATGATGATAAAACTGCATTTGAACGAATATTGATCGTCGCCATGTTCAGTGGTTGGTCTGATCGTAATTTTCTCAACCGCGTCCTTTTACTAAACAGCAAAACGTTCTAGTTGATCGAAGTAGGCCAAACATTGAAATCATACCGTTAAATTAATATCTCCATAAATAATGCGTTGAACGTGATATTTAGTTTAAAATCATCTAGTAATAAAACATAAAATCTTCATGTATGAGAAGTAATGAAATGTTTTTACGGGATGAAACCTTAATGAAAATTTATGTCTGTGAAGTCTCGTCTAGCATCATTAATGTTTCAAGGATTCAATCTGCACACTGTCTCTATTATGTTGTGAGCACATTGAACAGCATTTATTTTCCGTTTTTGCAGTATTTTCATTAACATTTGACTTAATTCGTTCACTCTGGCCAGACCACTGAAGATGGCGTCAAAACAAAAATCGATGGTGTTTGACTATCAATTTTATAATGTTTACACTGGGTGGACTTGGAACCACCTATCTGGCAGATTTCGCCAAAATATTCTACAATTTATTATAGCAGAACTGTCATAATCACCGATCGAAAGGAGTAATGTTAAATCCCAATAGGCAGACCATATTAGCAGGATTGGAGAAGCCAGGAATGATCAAGCTGCAAGAATTAGAAAGTGTCGTTCTCAGTTTTTGTTCAAAATAATTTAACAAGCTTCATCAAAAGTGTACAATTTGTCTAAATAAAAAAGGCGATAACGTTTCGGGCATGTAAAACCAGCGAGTTTTGGTCCTGCAGATTCTCATTTTCCTCAGTTTAATACAAAGGATACGAGCAGCATAATATCAATTAAGCCACCCACTGAAGACGGCAAAATGCATAAAGCCCGTCTGGCAAAACAAGCTAGATATGCAGACCACATTACTTTTGGAAAATCGAGCTACCATATTCCTGATGTAGAAAGATACCTAATCAACCTGACAGTAGTTAAAAGTATTGTAAAGTGATGTTGTCAGTTTTTGTTCAACATGGTAAAAATGTAACTCATTAACATATCTTTGATTGTCTCCGTGGAAGGGAAAGGGCAAGATAAGCATTATATGCCAAAAAATGTCTGAAAAACAAAACTGATAGGAATATGTTTTTATTCTGCAACAGATTCAACCCTGCGCAGATTTCACTGCAATCTTTGAAATTCGTCATACAACAGCACTAGTTGCAGTAAAAGTAAACATAGACCGATTTAATATTTAAATTCGTTCTTCCGACAAAACCTGCTAGACTAAAGTAGCTAAGACACTCTTGCTCAAACCTAAAATCCTATCAATATTTTAGCAAAGCCGGTAAGACGAGGTTGACTGGAATACTGCTGGCTTATCACCTTGCAAATCTCACTACAATTCAACATATCGCAGACCTAATTTTTTTTTTTTTTAATGGCCTTGCCTTTATTTGCATAAGCCAATTTTTTACTATAGAATTGCTAATTAGTATGGGGATTCTTTTGTTTTATGCTTCTACTCTCGCTTCTTTCAAAAATTTATACAATATTTTAAAAACTATTTATTTTTCTGTTGCTAATAAGGAATTAAAGTTATATGGCTTTTCTACTTCCGTACATCTATATATACGATTTAGCATCATATTTCTCGCACTTTCGTATTCCGGGCAATGCAATACAATATGTTGCATTGTTTCCGGATCATCACACGTCTCACAATTAGGGGAGGGTCTTAAACCAATTCTCTTTAGGTACTCCCCACAAATAGTATTGTTGGACCAACGTAAATATTTTTAACAAAACAAAAATTAATTGACATTAAATCATTGTGTTACACTTGGCTAAACTTTTACCCCTTGATTGTACTATCATAAAGAATTTTTCTTTTCAGATTTAACGCTTCTAAAATCAGAGTGAGACTTTTGGAGCACGATCGGAAAACTGATACTGAATCGATGACAATAGAAAGAAAAGTCGTCTCCGCAATAAAACATCCTGGGTTTAGTATGAACACCCTCGATAACGATATAGCCCTTCTCCGATTGGACGAAGAAGTCAAGATTGACGACGAATTGATGCCGGCTTGCCTTCCTCCACCCAGTGAGTAAAACATCAGCCCGTAATTACTGTTTTATTATTATGTTTTATTTAGAATCTAGTGACTTTGCACAGATACATAAAAGCTATATTCTATTCCTCTATTATTCCATTATATTGTTCGCCCTTTTGAATCGGTTGTAAACACGTCGGTGAAAAAGTCGTTTCAAAACCGACTTCCACAAAGGTAAAAGGACTGTAAACCCGTGTACTGAGAGTTCAAGTTATATTATTTACAGTAATGTTAACCCAGAGGGATATGACAAAGCCGGGAGTAAACAATTGCATTCATTTTTGCTAATAAAACTGTCTGTAAAAAAACAAAGAGATGTGGAAAAGCCTATCCCCTACGGCAAAACTGGCTTTAATTCCCGATAAAATTCTATCCTCAGTTTTTTCTTTTTTTTTAAATAGATACAATGGCCTTTAAATAAAAATACAAACAACGCTGGTGCAGCTGTCCCGGCGTTTAAAAGAAAAAACTTTTCGACCGAGCTACACTTGAATTGAAAACAGTTAGGGTTTTGTGTTCCCATTATTGAGTCGTCAAGCGCAGTGAAGTCGATCTCGGATTAACACGTCTACCAGCTTTCACGGGTCCATTAGCTTTTCCCACTTCCAGAGAGAATTGCACTTCGTCCCTCCTAATTACTTTTTTCTATTGATAAATAGAGCCGCGGGAAACTGTTTATCTATTTTTAAATTTTTCAATCATTCAACAAGTTATCATTGCTTATTACTGTTATCTTATTAATATTATTCAGCTCTCATATTCCATAAATAATCAATGTTTTAGGTTATAAAAGTAACAAATCTTTTAAAAATAATAATACATAATAAATATTTTTTTAATTACTTTGGCTGTACCAAGACAGAACAAAACAGCGAAGATAGGTGCATCTCCAATGTTCGTAAACAACCAGACTAGACTTCCAGAAAATTTTTCATGCCAAAACAAACTTTTTAAAAAAATAATTTATAAAAGCTGGTAAGGAATGATTAAGGTATTAAAGGATGAATGAGAGAGAGAGAGAGAGAGTGTATTTGTAAGCGTGAGAGGAACAATGACAGAACCACCTCATCACCTGTCTTAAAATGATTTATAATTTTGGCATAGAATGCAATGACGTAGGAGAATGGAAGGACGTTTTGGATATTTACCCAATTGTACTTAGGATCAATCTCAAGATAGCTTTGAGTTAATAATTTATTGTTTGTTTTTTAGAGAAGAGTTTCGCCGGAGAGACCGGTATAGTGACCGGCTGGGGAGTGACGTCGGCGAGCAAGACCAGATGGAGAGGAAAGTCAGTCAAGGCGTCAACATCGCCGGTTTTACGAGAGCTTGAAGTTCCAATCATGTCGAATGATCAATGCCGAAAAAGCGGATACTCCAAAAGTCAGATCACCGACAACATGCTCTGCGCCGGTTACGAAAAAGGAGAAAAAGATTCATGCCAGGTGAGAAATCCGAGTTGGATAAAAAAATTCGATATAATTTTGTCTAAAATTGTGGCAGACACAGCTAATATAAACAAAACTCTAAGCGATCTTGCAACCTTATACTAAACATAAGTTTACATTCAAATATCCTACCAATTCTACAATAATAACATTCACGTTAACCATCATGAAGAGAAGGGTCGATTTACGTGTATTGCACACATCACATAACGATATAAATTAGTTAACTTAAACTTGAGTATTTTTAATATTTATAACTATTTATATACAATAGTACTACAGTCAACAGGCTTTAGTCCATCGAATTCAATCGTTAAATTTAAGATCCTGCTAATCCTCACAACCACTCCTTAGATTTTCAACGACAAACGTTTTCTTCTTTTACAATGTTGGAAACGGTTTTTTCTTAAAACATTACGTGTTTTTTAGAAAGGTTTTCTGAAGGGGTGAGGTCGGTATTTGATGATAGGTAACTTATTCCTCCGGGTCTCCGGCAGTTCATCTCCTTTATTTGAATGACAAGTTATTTTCTCCAGTTTTTTAATGAATTAAATTAATCTTAAATCATTAATGAATCTAATGAAACTAGTTCATTTTCATAGAAAAGATAGCAGTCTATAAGTTGAATGCCAGGACTGTAGAGTGATTAAGGTAGAAGCTTATTTATCTGCGAGGACATTTTCTTGGGTGTTGATTGAAAAGCATATTCACCAGTTTTTGCAATGAATGAAACGTTCTTTTTTCCAAAAGTACGCCATTGCGAAGTAGAGATAGTATGGAGATGCAAGGTAAGACAGTAGAGTGGATGAGGTAGACGCTTATTTCCCTGGTAGTATTGTTGAATTGTGGTTAAACGACTTTTCTCTAGCTTTTTTAAATCAATAACACTGCCTTCGACCTTCAGTAAGTTCGCCATTGTTCTGAAGAGATAGTTTCCCTGAAGGTGCGAGACCAGATAGGTGATGTAGTAGCACATTTATTTGGCAGTGCTTTTGGTTTTAATTGAAAAACGTTTACTCTGGGATTTTGTCCTATGAATAAAACTGTCTTGGACCTTGAAATAATACGCCATTGCTCAGAATAGACAAAAGCAAGTTCAGCACACCATACCAGACTGCGCTCAACAGCTTTATAAAATCACTGGCTCATCAGTAATAAAGTTTACGGGTTTATTCGGTTTATTAGTCTCCACAGACATTTTTTATATAGGAGAGTTAGTCGTTTGCTCGGATGAATCTGGCACTCTGAAGAAGCTTAATCAGTCCTGTAGGTTAAAAAAGATTAGTCCATTTTTAAGCGAATATTTTGTGTCGGCAAATATATGCCTCTTGGAACTAAAATTTCACGAAATTCACAATAGAATATTGTGGTGCAAAGACTGTAAAGAGCTCCTATTTAATCCTATTCACCAAAGCTGGGTAACGGCTACCCACAACTTCGTACGTACTTCACAGACGAGAGCACTTATTAATAATTGACAAAACGCTTTTTTTGAAACAAACTCATAACGGATGATTTCGTCAAAATCGTACAATCTGCGAGCTTAGTCTTTTTTTTCTCATCCGAACAAGATGACCTGAGGATCATGTCATTTGATCCACGAAGAAACCATGTTTATGCTTTCAGCATGAGGCAGACCGATCATGTGAGGACTTCTCTGATTGCTCTTTTGGCAATAACTTTTGTCGGAAATAAACTGTAGACTATCCATAACTGCTTGCAGACAGTATTTCTGCAATAATACCATATAAATCCATTGCTGCTTTTTGAAATAGACAAGTTAAGTAATATTAATTTGGATTTTTTGGATGTAGTTGAATGAAGTCCAATCGTGAGTACTTGAACTTATGGTAGTTATTTTTTTGGACAATTTTTAAGTTGTCACTGATCATGAACACTGTTAAGATATTTTGAATTGTTTATTCGTCTTAGGAAGTGCATCAAAAAAATTTACACGTTTGACTAATCATTCTTCTAATTTGTCTTATTTTCACCTTGTTGCAACGACCTCATTATTGATAGGCATTTAATGTTTTTTCGCACTTTCCGTCTGTTCTGTTTGAATTTTTCGTCGTGTCCTTGGCACGTGGCCCTCGTCAAGACAGAACGGACATCGATCTGCACTCTCCATGGCAACAGCGTCCAACCACGTCAAAACCTAGTTTTCTCACGCCTGCAATCAACCGGAACTAAGTGTACAGCAATAATTTATTATATTCCCTCCGTATTATAGGCTACAAAAGTCAAAAAGCTTAATTAATTTGTAAAACAATTATACATTCTTTTATAACCAGACCGCGGAAGAATAGAAGGATGTTGTTTTGGCCTGATCCACGAGCGATACATGAATGCTTGTTCTTCATTCATTTCTCCTCTGAGTAATATGCCAAGTCTAGACCCATCTCTTGAAATTTTATGTCCAACTTCATGTAAACTTTTTTTATTCCAAAACATAAATCCCTTGTTTCGAGGGAAAATTATGTTTTCTAACATTCTCATAAAACGGAAAGATCAAATTCATACTTTAAAATGCCACTCTAGGATAACTCATAAATAAATGAATTTTTCCTGTTCCTTTAACATTTAATTTGTGAATCGAAGTTATTTTTATTTCTTTTAACACTAGAAATCTCGTAATTACGTGTTTAGAACTATTAACAAAAACAAATGTTCAAAAAAGTGCATGTAAAAATTATCACAGATTCAATACATAGACACAACGAAAATAAATCAATAAATTTTAAAAAAATTTAGTTTCAGCAGATCGCAAGTTGGTGCAAACTGCAATAAAAATAATGAAACACAATCGGGTTAGAACATCTTTATTTATGAGAACATATTCTCTCTCTCCCTCACTCTCACTCATGTGTACTTTCTCAAAATCACCAAATGTAAGTGCAAAGATAAAATTGATACATGGACTTGTATAATTGTGTAATTGATTTTAAACGGACATTTAACATCCAACATTTATATAACAATGTCAAAGTAACAACCTAATATACTTTAGCTTTAACTTAAATTCAAATTAAATTACAGTCGGGATACTAAACCAGAAAGACAGGGACGTATCGCGTGTATAGCCGTTCAACCAACAACTATACCTGCTGGGTATTTTTTATAATGACATTAAATTAATTTTATTATTGAAAGGTTTAAGTTAATTGTCTCATTGCACGATTATAAACAATGCTTAAAAAATATTACGTTACACGGTTCCATTTTTAAAATATCAAAATTCTCATTTCTTCCAATAAGTGGATAATAGTTGATAAGCCATGAGTTTTTTTTATAAATTTAAAACTGATGAACTAATTTTTAGTTATAAATTACATATAATAAATATATTATTAGAGATTGACACAAAAACATCTGAAATTTGTCTTTATTATTAATTTATTAGATAGTTTAATTAGTTGTTTTTTAGGGTGATAGCGGAGGACCATTGCATGTCGTGGATAACGACAACCACTTGGTTGTAGGTGAGTTCTTTTTATTTAATTTTTTTAACCAACATACATTATGATGGCTGTTTTTTTGGTTTTTTAATTAGTCATGTGTTGCATCCACGAACCGAAACGTTCGAACAAGGGGCTGCTTATTAAATGGGAAGTTCCGTTAGTAGTTAGGTTTCTAAACGAGCTGTCTACTTCAGTAACTAGCCAAAGTTAACTTTACGGGGTGACAATCTCGAAGAGAAGAGATAATTAGAGATGCAGAACGTAATGCAAACGATATTGGAGATCGCAACTTCTCGTTTAGTAATAACGAAGAGTGATGACGGACGGGAAACAGAATTTTGTCTTGGAGTATATTAAACATTAATATTGTTACAAGCAATACAATTGAAAGAGATAACATTAAATTTAAATTAAGCTTTCATATAAAAGCAATGTATAAACAAGTTAACAAAAAACAGGAGGTATATCACAATATTTTAATTCGTTTAAACAGGGTTAAATTTTACAGTTTTGTATCTCGACGTAATTATTATTATATATTATTAATAAATATTTATGATTTAATATTTAAAAATAAAGTAATGTTCAATTATATCGGTTACGTTTTTGAAAAAGATATGGTTTTTATTTTTACGCTGCTTATTTTATTAAAAACTAAATATAATTTTTTTAAATAGAATCTACTATTAGAATTTTAATGCATTATCTTCAAAGTTATGCTGACCAGGTGGATGCTAAAAACACAATAAAAAACATTATTAAAAGAAAGTTGCAGTGTTGATGGACAGAGATGTTCTCGCGTATGAAGACCACTGTGGATGCCCTCAAATGACCTGACGTTGAAGAAGAGTCAACCTCACACGATTAAGAATAAGCCACGCCAGGTTGGCACATTTTTTTGACAAAAGTGTCCGGCAAGAAGAGAAAGGTTGCTCATTGTATCCCACATAATTGAAATGTGCAAATCCTTGGTCCCATGTATGCGACATATACATAAGAAACAAGATTGTTTTACGGTGAATAATAATAGTAGTTTGGAGTCCGCAACGTGTGTTGAAGGTGAATGAATTTATTAGCATGAATAGAGAGGGGCTATTGTGGAATATTCAGTACCTCTTCGACCACCAATTAGTTTAAATATAAAATAGGTGTAAAGGGTGTTAGAGGAATTAAGTTCTCCACCACGCTAATTGAGTGAATGGTGTGTAATTAGGAAAGAATGTATTTAAAATGAATGGGTTAGGATCTGGAACCGTTGGGTGATGAATTGATCTAGTTGTTGATAGCCCTTGGTGGCTAGACGGACAAAACCGAAATCTGAACCCGTGATTCTCGAGGCTTGTCGGTAATTCATTATAAAGGAATTGCCGATAGACTGAGGGATGTGATAGGCTCAATAAAATACACGAGAGTACACATACGTCCATGTGCAGATTTGAGATTACAGGAATCAGTAACCAATAATAATTATTTTTTATCCTAGGATGAAGATTATTTCGAATAAACGAGGCCATTTGTTAATACAACTAGCCCACGAAGTAACATCAACCAATTTAGTCCCCTGTAATCCCAAAAAATAATATTCCTTCACAGATTTTGTTCATAGAAGAAAGGGAAATATCATTTTAAAATAACGTTTATTAAACAAAAATCTATTTTAAATGCGGGATGAAGATCACAACTTTTTTTTAAATGAAGGAGTCCAAACCAATCCTAAACCACGCCCACAATTCAATATTAACCAACTTAGCCACACCCATAAAACCTGTAACTCCATCAAACAATATAATACCCATGCAACAACTTGCAGGATATTGTTTTTATTTTCGGTGGTAGTCAACTTTTGTACAGTTTTTCCTTATGAGATTTTCCAATTCCTTTTTCATATAGAAAAAACATTTCGGTTTGATTTTATGCAAAAAAGTAGCTTAATGTGATTAACCAATTGACTTAAGAAAAAAATGAGTCCACAAAGTGCATTTAGTACTGAAAACAAAATAAGTTAGGCCGTTTTGCAAATCCCTAGGTCTGTATCGATAAGCGTGTTACCCCTGGGTCTACTTATAGGCCCCTACTCTGCCTGATTGCCTGTCCTCGTAAACCACTCTCCTTCCTTTACATTAGTGCTCCCGACTCTTTTACCGCGCCCATACGTTTGTTAATTCCAGCTCCACTTTAATTTAAAAGCTGCGCAAGTTTCCACAGAGTCCCCTTTGATTACACCCAGACGAGTGTAGTCGGCTGCAAGGAAAGGTTCGCCGGTCGGCAGTCTCGAGTTTATTACACCTCTCCGCCTGGCAGTACATTCGTAATAATAAAACCCTTTAGGAGCAATGTAAAAACTTGACGATTTAGATGGAGACTCTATTTTTGATGAATTGCACTGGGCAAATAATCTCTGTCGTTATCGAGAACAACGAAAATTAAAAATATTTTCAACAATAACACTTCTTTTTAAGAGAAAAAAATTTATTCAAAATTGAGAAGCTACGCTGCCTATTTCTTTTTAATTGCTCTTTAATACCATAAGTTGGTTAAAGATATTCAATAGTTTTCAATTCAGAAATTCATAGAAAAAATTAGGTCGATACCGTTTCATTCATTAGAAAGGGTTTTGTGCTGTCTAGAAATAAAATCTGAAATGAGATGCATCATATCCAAGGTTGTGAAAGACCCGCATTGTCAGTTTCGACTTTTGACTTGGAATCGTAAGGAGCTGAGAGAAAATAACTGAGCTTCTTCTGAGGACTATAAATTCCTCTCTATTACACTGAGCAATAAAAGAGGGGCAGGACTAGTCTGGAGCTTAACTGCTCGTCGTCTCGGTTATCAACCAATTTTTAGAAAACTGTAAAAACTGTATGAGGGGGCAGATACGTCAATTTACTTTTACGATTTGTGAATATTTTATAAGTAACTTCAGTTTAAGATAGAGATAAAACCAAAGAAGAATCATTTCAGCTACATCTGAAAATAAATTAATTTAAAAGTAGTGTTATCTCAATAAGCACAATATTAATAATTAGTATATGTGGTGATTACCATTGTACAAATTCACATTTTTTTATCTAAAATTTTCTAGCATTGTATAAATTCGTAAGTTTTTTTCCACTTCCTACATGTAGTTGTATAATTCAAACAACGTTTATAAATCCCAGGCCCTGAAGATGATCCCAATAAAAATCGAAACGTGGCTCGATAAAGAAAATGTTTTTCTAAAACCTACGCCACACCAGATCGCACCTCACGATTTCCGAATAATCATTAATAATTAGTTTATTTACAATATTGTAAAAACAAAGAAGACAATATTTTTGATTAACAACCGTCAGCCAGAATATACAACTTCTTTTCTGAGGATTTGCCTTATTTTTTTTATTTATTTATTTATTTATTTTTTTTTTTTTTTTAATAAAAACAAGTCATTTCAAACTCAAATAAAAAGAAACCACGCCCATAGGTCCGCTTTTCTGGTATCTTTATATAATTTGTCTTGGGTTTAAAAAGATTTGTGCTTTTATTGTCATAAATTAATTTTTAAAAAAGTAAATGCGTCATATAAAATGAATTTTTTTATAGTGTCCATCATAATTTTTTGGAACTCCGTGATAAATAGATAGGTAGGAAATAAATTTTCTTTTCCACAATACACGTTTATTTCGACAGACGCTTTTCCGTTTAATATAGCCCATATTCAGTGACTTTCTTTTTTATTTTAAAATACTTTATGGATTGTTAAAATTTGTACGTTCAAAAAGAAAGGTTCACTCTAAAAAGTCTATCCTTGACAGACTACTCGCCACGTCCATAGTCCTCTAGTCTCTAGATATCCACGTTTAAACTATGTAACAAACGTCAGACTACTTTATTTTTAAAAAAGTTCCTGAAGATGTACTATATTAGACCGAACGTGACTGGCGAAATAAGCGCCTATTGTGGAAAAGCCAATTTATTTCTTACTCATGGCTGTCTGTCCACTTTATTATGTAGTCGTTTGTATGTTAGTCATCTTTATTGGTGGTTAATTTAGTTACTTTTATTGATAGAGGCTAAGCTGGTCTATTTTGTCAGTTGGGCGTGGCTATGTCAGTCGAATTTACTGGTTGGGCGAGGCTAAGTCAGACCACATTAGTATGAAAATAAGCGTGGTTATAGGGGTTCTGTTGATTAACTTTGCTGGCTTTGATCAACTTTATAGATTTGACCTGGTTAAGTTGTCCTCTGTTCCATCAGATTTGTAACAAATATTAATCCTTTAGTATAGGGTTTCGCTTTTTCTACCTATAATTATTAGTCCAATTTTAGGTTTTTTAGACCTTACACGATGATCTAAATGAATTTTTATAACCTTCTTTTTTGTCGCCTTACCTGCAATAGAATATATTTGCGCTAGTACTACATTTTCCCGTAAATCGGCCATTCTAACAAGTGTCATCATAATTTTGAACATTACTCAAGTCAATCTCAACTCAAATTATCAATTTTACAGGTGTCGTGTCCTGGGGTGAGGGCTGTGCGAAACCAAGACATCCAGGGGTTTACTGCAGGGTCAACAGATATCTACCTTGGATCCTCAAGTTCACCGCCGACGCGTGTCAGTGCAATTCTCAAAGCCGAAAACAAAAATAGACTATCACCAGGTCAACCTCATCGCCCGTGCTCGTTTGCAAATCTGAAATATTTTCAGCTTCTTTAGTTTTAAAATTAAACATTTTATGATATTGCTGTGATAAATGAGCCAACATGTCCTTCATAAAATCCAATTATTTATTTATTTTTCTATAGTGGAATTTTAAACTAAATAAATACTGTTATAACTAGTGGTATCCTTTTGTATGACATATTAATCCTGTTTTGCAAGCCCCAACAGCCAATGGGTCTCCATCACTCCTTTTCCCTGTAAAAAATTTGGCAAATATAAATGTCTACATATAAAATGGTCTTAATGCTGTAAGATCAGAAAAAACATCAACGCAAGTTCGGCACTAAGTCGAATATTGTAACAGAGTTTGATGCCAAATTTGAAAATTTATTATAAAATTGTAGAATAATTAGTATACAAAACAACGGTAGTTGATTTTAAAAAATGATAATAACACAATCTTCAGACCTGACGGTTTAACAGGAATTGGCTTAAAAAATTGATTTGAAAAAATCAACGCGCATATGGAACAAAAAGGTTTTTTCTTGTTTGTTGAATTTTAGTTTACAGGAATAAAAATTAACCTATTACCTTTACCTTGCACAAAACTATTCACTTTCCTTACTAAAGAGGAAATTTTGACGTCATAGCGGTTTCGGGCATTTTGGGGGATTGTCGGGAAGAAGGTCTGGGATGAAAACAGGTGTACATCAGGATTGGCGTGCGGGTTCAGTGGTGGGTTCAGTGTTTATGGAGTCGTCTGTATCTGCTTCTCTCGGTTTCGAAGATAAGTAGATTTGTTTGGATGATATGATTGAATATAAAGTAAGAAACTTGGGAAATGCTTCGAATGATTTTAGAGACTAGAGTGGAATTGTTAGAGGTTGGGTTCAGAACCGAAGTTTAGTTCCGTACCTCCAGATTGGTTGTGTAATAAGGCGTTTATTTTGTATTCCTAAATAATTTTTGAGCAGTTCATATCGTCAGTTCAGTTTTATTTTATTCCAATTTTGGGGTTCCAAGTCATTTTATATATGTAGCTTCCCAAATATGGTTGTTGAATAGACATGGTTGTTAGAAACAGAGTTGTAGTAGATTGGAGAAGTTACACGGCACAAGATGAAAGCTATTTGCTGATTCTGATCATTTTTTTTTTCAAATAGAAAGATTTACTGTTTCTTAAGGCCATTAGTATGGAACAAAGTACGGCGGTATCGTCTTGATACGTCAGTAGTACTTTATGAGGATTGATAAGAACGTTTGCAATGCAATTGAATAGTGAACGGAAGCAAGGATGCTGAGTACACAAACTTTGGAATAGTACATGGGGGAATGTATATACCGACATTGTGTTGTTTGTAGCTAATATGTATGTATTTAACCGAGTATGCTTCCTTAATAAAGTCGGCGATGTGTCAATCTCGAATTAATGCGGCCTAGGATAGGCTTAAGATTAAACGTGGCACCCGGTAGAGAGGACTATCAGACATGGTGTGTGGCGTACGTCGAGATGCCTACGGCCTGGCCGGTTGTTTAGGAAATAATTAATTCCTTCATCGACTAAGGTGGCATTGAGCCCACCAAATTCCCTAGAACCAGGGATTTTAACACCGTCAGAATTAAGAGGAGCGTAGATGGACACTGGTTCTCATGAAAGTTTAGTTTGTAATAAAAGTTTGTTCATATTTTAAGATAAGCTATATATGTTTTAGTGGTCAATTGATTATTTCGTTTATGTAAGGTGTTGCTTGAGAAAAAATGTCAGTGTTACGAGCGGGATTCGAACGACTTTTAAGGTAAGGTTTACTTAATCTGTAAGTTTGTTCTAATTTTTTATAGTGTTCGTAGAAATCGTTATTTTGTATGCTAGTTTCCTTAAATAAAATATTTCAAATTAATTAAATTAATAAATGCGTCTTTTTGAGTATGTAAATATTGTGTACTATTTACTCAGCATTAGTTAATTATCCGGTTAATCGGCCTGACGAAATTATTAAATGTGCGAGGTTGACACATCTAGCCTGCTTAGTTGATAAGGAGACAAAGCCCAGGCTTTACTTCCTAGTTAAGTTAAACTTAGTCCCTGGCTAAATAATAACTCTTTATTTATTTTTTTATTTTCACTATATTTTTTGCGGTTCGTACTTTTCGCATCACATAATAACAAGCGGGGCGTTTTAAACTAAGTAAAATTACAAGTTGTTTAGGAAAATTTTGAGAAAAAATATAAAATAAAAATTACGACATCCAAAACTATATTTGAATTACAGAAATTAAATTTTAATTAGGTTAATGATAAAAGTTAATATCTTTCATAACAAAAAATTTCAAAAACATATACAAAAGGAGTAAAATATTTTAAATTTCATGGCATAAAAGGGTAAAATACTTTATCGATAGCAGTTTCTTTATGTTATTCCTTCGCCTAATAAAAAAGAATGGCGATGGGTATTAAAGTTAACAAAAGCAAATTGGTTTATTGAAGAAAAAAATAAATTTGCCTCCTCTTTTAGTACTTTCGCAAGTTGGAGTATATTAATTGTTTAATTTAGCATTTTTCTTTAAGGTTTTTCATTAGTAATCTCGACGAGTATACTCATACTCATTTCTTGTAGAAAAATTAAACTATCAAATAGAACAAAGGTTTAAAAATATCGCAGAGTATTCGTATTACAAATTAAATAAATGTTTGATAAAAATTGAAGAAATACGATAATAAATTGGAGTTTTATTATTTGAATGTTTTTAAAACGGTCCATTTTCATTTTGTCAAAAGACTTCTTGTTGACGATAATAGTACAAAGAAAGATATTACTCCCGCTGTTATAAATTTGTAAAAAAATAAAGAAAAGTGTCGGAGTTACAGAACTCATCAAATGAAATTACAGTTTATTTCCAGATGCAGAGCACGGTATGAATTACTCAAGGCAAAAATGCGAATGAGATTAAAACAAAAACTTATCACAAGCTGCATATATAGAGATTAAATTACAGAATTTAATGGCAATCCGCTTTTAGTTCGTACAATAAGACTAGGAGGGGCGTCGGTTGCCGCAATGGTTCAGGCGTTGACAGGCGCTCATCACTCTAAGGTAAAGGTCCCGGGTTCGAATCCAGCTTAGATTGAGCTTTTTCCAAAATCGGCACCCTGACGGTTTATGTGATGTCTGTTGTTGCGAGCCCTCGTTAAAAAAAATAGCAAATTTAGCTTAGTCAATATTACTTATTATTAATCTTTTTATGATGGTTTTGGTTAAAATGAAAAATTTGATGCCTCGAGCAGGATTCGAACCCACGACCTTAGGGATAAATTGCTCTACTACTTGAGCTATCCTGACTTCGATCCACTTGGAAACCAACTCCCCATCTCAATCTACAACTTTTCTAGATGATTGAGTCAAGCTCAAGTCTTCCATTTGTTTCAATTAATTATTCCATTTATGTAAGGTCTCTGTTGAGACAATTGAAAATGGCCAAAAGAGGGAAAATTCGAAAGGTTGTAGGTTGAGATGGAGAGTTGGTGTCCGAGAGGATCGAATCACCATAACTCAAGAGCAGTGGCGTATTTACCCGAAGATCGTGCGTTCGAATCCGACCCGTGACACTAGCTTTTTCATTTCAACCAAAACCTTACATAAAACGATTAATTAATTGAAAGAAGTAATTTCGTCAATAGACCACTAAGCATAATGAATTACTTATAATTTAATTAAAATCAAATGAACGTATATAAAAACTGAAAACCCTTTGGATAGGTCAGAATCTCTAACTAGAATAAATTAGATTCTCATGAAAACGACTAGATTACAATAAATAGGAAATAAACAATAGTAAGACCTCTTTGACAGTATCCTCAGTTTTATACCATGTCCTTCTTTAAGAATTCGTCATGAGAATAAAACGTTTGAGCCAATAGACACTCATAAATGACAGATTTAAACTTATTTTTAGGTAGACATTTTACATTGGACGATATACCAGCGAGGGTCTGATGCCTTAACGACTCGGCTACCGCAGACCAATGACAAATTATTAACACCGAGTGCAAATATTTTTTTGTCATTTAGGCAGTACATTTTCGTCAAAGCAAAATTTTAAGATCGCATAACAACATCTTGAGTTCTAAGGCATTTTTAGGTCATTACTCTTAAGAGAAGTTGAATTATCATAATCGTAGCCGTTAACATGGATATTATAGTAACTAAAATAAAAATCATGATGATGAAAAACCATATTGGTTTTATAACAGATATTTGCGGTACCCCTTTAGTATTGAGCTTGAAGTTTAATTACAAGTCACTAAATATAAAATAGTCCAATTTATTATATAATAAATGATTTAACTAAACCGACAGAGATACTTGAAAAACCATGGAGTTTTGGTAAAAGAATTTCATTGGATACAGTCGAAATCTTTACTAAAGTTTAAAACACGTGAAATCGAATATTTGCCATTTTCAAAACAATCAAGAGAATATTTTACAAAGTTCATAATCGCTTACTCTGTGTTTTTACTCAAGTGTACGCTCTAAAACCATATTGGGACTTACTGAAGAAAGAATTAGTTCCAGAAAAGTCCGTAACCCTAATTTTCCATAATTTTTTCAAAACCTTTTATGTAAATAGGAAGCAATTAATTAGGTCAATAATTACTTATCTTGCTGTTTCACCGGAGTAACATGACTTACATTTAAAAAAAAGACTTGTGGTACTATGTACAAAATACCAAATCAATCCACAGAAATAATTCTAATATTTTTAACAATGAAAGACGAAAATGTATGAATAGTTTTTTTGGTGTTTTTTCGTTTTATTGCTATATACAAAAATTAAATTAACCACATAATAAAATGTTTAATTACTTTCAGTTTTTTCATCCATCAAAACATATTATAGACGTTTTCATAGTAAATTACAAAATCACACCAACACACAAATACGATTACTCCATTCCCTACATTACCACGTAAACGTCTGAAAAGAATATGGATAAGAGACCTCTTAAATGATTAATATCATTTCATTAATCCAGAGCGGCTGCCAGTGGGTAGCTTTCTCTATAACGCCCATAATGCCAAACACACAGTCTGAAATCCAATCTGCTGGTTGTATATCATGCATGTACAGTTGTAGATATAAATAAATGAAGTCAAAATTATTTTCAAAACCAAAATAGGCGAGTTGTGAAAGTAAACCGGCTAAAACTTCAATATTCCTGTTTTGCGGGTTTAGTATCGCTTTTTAAAATAAACTACTTCCCAAGGTTCAAGGTTTGGAATTTTACCTTCCAAAACAACCCCAACCCCTGGATTGATATAATCTCTGGGGATCCCCGTAAAAATAATCATTTTATCAATTTGGTTTTGAAAAGAGAAGGGCAATCGTGCCGCTCCATGCGTAAAATTTTAAACAGACGTAGCTTTCTTAATTATTATCATCAATTAAAAAGAAAAATAAGGAGTCCTTTTTTAAAAATATAGCTTTGGGCATGATTTCGGTTATTTCCTGTAATTTTTTACTTGCTACTCTTAGCTATTATGATGTATAATACTTACAGACGTAATAAATGGTTAAATGATTGCTTTTATGCGGGGTATTTTATCACAGTTTGATAAATATTTGTAAACGTGTAGTTTAACTTAGTAATTATGAAGTGAATAGGACAAAAGTGTGCTTTTCATATGTTGATCCTTTGCCAACTGTTTAATTGATAATCCCCTAGTTTTTAATTAACTGCACCAAGCCTCAGAAAAACAAATGAAACACCGAGTACAATCATAATTAATTATAGTTATAATAAATCGTTTTACAGATACCTTTACTATTATTTCACCCCGGGATTTTATTATGAATTTTTCATTGTCCAGGGAGTCTTTGGTTGTTGTTGAAATGTGTATCTTTCCAGGCTGAAATTTCGAATTGGATAGATTATTTGTCAGTATTTGTTCTTTATGAACGGTTGCAATTAGGATACCTCGCTATTTGTTTGCATGCGCGCAGCCGTGTTGACGGTGTCGCCGAATAAACAGTAACGTGGCAATTTCGTGCCGACCACTCCTCCTACGACCGGACCAGTGTGCAGACCTGTAAACAAATTGTGAAATCTCACCTTGATGGCTAATAGACTTTTATTTATACCGATTCTAACTGAGACGGGCAGTGGGACATCGACTTCACCGCTTTTCTCGATGATCTTCAAACACAATTTTCCCACCTCGTCGGCGTGATCCGAGCTCTCTTCGGGCGCTCCGGCAACCGCCATGTAAACCTCACCGATCGTCTCGACCTTCACGTCCAATCATATTCACTTCAATACTTAGTAATACAAATTATAAATGCGTTTTAGTTTTTCTCTATGTCACTATACCTTATGGCCAGGAGTTCAGCCTGAAGACACATAGTATGAACAGTTTCACTTACCAGCCAACGCGGCCACTCAATATGATGGATTAAGAGCAAGGAGGACTCCAATGAAATACATGATTAAAAGAAACTGGAGGATTTTCGGTATGTAAAAGTGTAGCTAAGGCTTTAGCAATAATGTTATGGTGTTTAAAAATGTTGGTACACAGATAAGTCGTGGTGGAAAGGGAGGTGAGTAACGAAGTAAGGAGGTTTCATAATTTTTATGAGGACTGTGATGAAAATTTAAAAATGTTCTGGATATTGAGTGACTTGGCATACCCCCCCGGTTCCGCACCATATCTAAAATGGTTGAAGTAGTTCTAGAGGTCTTCTGTGAAGTTACAGACTTTTATATTATGTGAAAGGATTCCATGCCACTCTGCTGTCTATTTGTAATGGAAAATAAATCTTTTTTAAGCTGAAATACGTGCTATCAATGCTTGAACCATAGAAATCATCCACATGACCATCTGAAATCTAGATTATTCGTAACCTCCAGTAACCTGCAAACCTTGAGGAAACCCATCAACTCAGGTCAGTTCGCAAAGAGTAGCAAGACCACATACCCTCAAAAAAAATCCAGCGGTGCCAGACACAGTAAATTTACGATTAAAAAACTATCACCAAACCTGGCAAATACTACAGCCAGAGAGAGTAAAAACTCAGGGAAGTGGTAGGGCACAATAACAATCACTGGCGCTTGAGAAAACATGTTTGCACAACAAAGACCACATTGTAGGTTATACAGTAAGAAGGAAGAATCTGCCACCTATATTATTATCTTCGAATAGGAAGCACTTGATCAATGGACACACATCCTTGGATATCAAGAAGATCCAGAGAAAAGAACTGGCATAATACTTTTTCAGAGAACATCGAATCGATTGAACTAAACTAAGCAACTAGGAAAAGTGGAAAGCCAAAAAGCTGCACTACTAGGGGAATACAAAATCCCCGTTTCTCAGTTTTTGTCATCTTAATCAAGGTAGTTGTGGAACAGTGATTTAAGTTGCACAGTAAGGAGTTTTAACAATTTATTTGGGACTATTGATTGGAAGAATTGAGATCTATATTGAAAAATTTGGGGTTGCCAAGGTTCCAATCCTTATCTAAAGTGGTCTGAGATACCGTGGTTTTTTTTTCAGTTTGTTGGGTGTTACTGAAAATGGATTTTACAGCGGCATCGCCCGCTAAGGTGGTAATGAAGGTATAGCTAGGATAGGCAAGTCAGCAGTATAAGCGGTTTATGATATCGAAAAATTTGACAATTTTCTTGAGGAGTTGGAATGGTAAGGATTCGATGTCCTGGGTATTAGATGATTTGGCAATACCCTACAGTTCCACTACATAGAATTCATAGTTATCCAACTTTTCTGTTAAGTCTCGTAAGAGGATTTCACTTCACTCTGCTATCTAATATATCTTATTTGAGTAGAAGGCTCCTTGTTGTACGGTGCTCTTTTCAGCCTTGTCAAGATATTGTTGGACGTTAAAAGTTTCTAGGAGTAGATTCGAGAAAAAATAAAAAATTGCGCAATCACCTAGTTAGATGGTAATGACAGTATTTTTATGTATATATAGCTGGCTGTAAATAATGGGACCATCAGTGTACCCTTGTATTAGTCTAATCTCCGAATATATTTTTCACATTTCATTCTGAAGTAGACATCAATATAGCATTTTAGGATGGAATGTGTAGAAAGCGTTTAAGTTTATAAAGAATATCTGAGTGCCAGACCCTATCAAAAGGTTGGGCCTCGTCCAGAAGCGCACCCAAGCAATACGTTGTTCCCTAGAGCGGAGGAAATGATGTTAACGTCAAACCTTGCTGGATGGTAGCGTAGTGGGGACGGAAGACATGGCGAAAAAGAAATAATTGTATATAAACCTAGGAATGTTATTGAACGTTTTAAAACGAGACTTATGAGAATTGCGAATATAAAAATATAAAAGCACGTAACTTTTAATAAGAATTCTAATATAAGAATGAGAATAAATTCTTATGAATATAACAAAAAAAAGTACCCTAGTTTCAAATCCAATTAAAATGTCCTGCCGTACGAGACAGTAAACTAGAGCTGACTGATGTTCCGAAATGTTAACAAGTGAATTCATCCTAGACAATTCATTAAAAGTTAATTATAGAACTTCTAATAGAACTTATCAAAGATAAAGCTCATTTAATAAGTTAATAACATGGAGTATTTAGTAGGGCTGTCACAACTTTCATTACAAGATCATTTTTACATCTAACATACCTTTTTTTAAGTTAAGATAATAAATAATTCTTTAATGGTGCAACAAATAACGATGGTTAAATTTAAATTTGCAACAACTCCACCGTCTAAATCTAATGTATGTTTACTCATCACTATTTGGTATTAATCGAAGTTAAGCCGGTTTGGCACACATTATTTGAAAAACTTTACGTGTTATCATTTTACAGAAGGCAATTAACCTCTTTTTTTAAACCTCGGATTAAGAGTGGGCTTAAAGTTCATAAATTAAGAAAAACCTGTCAATATTACAGTTTTGACACATTAAAAATGGCATTATTATTTTGTTACACTTTTTAGAATGATGACATGTACAAATTGATATTATTTTAGTTAGGTAACATTTGCCCAAGAAAATAAGATTTAACAACTCTGATAATTCGATTTTTTCTTTTTTTTACAACTGTGCAACAAATAAAACAATTAGTATGTACATATAAACATTAGGATGGAAACGTGAACAGCCATGGAAGCCGTTATAAAATCAACATGATGTGTGGGATGTGCTCCAAGAAGCGAAATGAAGATATAGAATGTTATAGAAAAATATTTACTGTTATTTTTTACAAGAATGGATTAGATATAAATATGGCCTTGTTATTAAATTAAAATTATTCGTACTGGGCCCACGGTGGGCGAGTGGTTAGGGTGCGTATCTATTCTTGCCATGTTAGCTGTTCTTGGTTCGAGTCCCGGCTTACCCCATGTTGTCAGGATGTTTATTGGTAATGAATTGGTAAAGAGCATTATGGTGGTTTGATCCTTCTTCTGAGACCCTAACGAGGTTAAGCGCTGGCAGAAATTCCACTTTACTTTAAATTGAAGTAAATCAAACGCTCCCAAAACCATTACTAAATTTGAGAAATTTATGAGATCAATTATTAATTATGCATCAAGAAAAGACTTACGAGAAAAGTCCACAATCAAACATTTTTGTGGTATACCAGGTAAAAAGTAATACATGACAAAAATCTACATAAATCTTCAAAAAATATTGCTATATTTTTTTTTTTTTTAATTATAAGTATACCACCCTCGAAAGTGGTTTTACAAAAATGAGATGGACTATTGAATGACATCGATCAAGTTTTGATAAGATAGTTTTTAACAATAATAAAATAATATAATATAAAAATAATTGATATAAAATATCAAACATCCCTAACCAATTGGAGTCGATAAATATTCCGCCATCGCCCCAATTCACAGATCGAGGGGCGAAGGAGATGCTATTCCACCATCAGCCCCTCCCCACTCACTCTAATAAATACACTCACTCATATAAAACACATATCTTGACGGCTATATATAATAAAAATTCTTAACTTTCCTTAAAAGCAGAACAGGGGATCCTGAAACTCGCTACCATATTCGAGAACCATTCTTAAATCTGGCGGAATCCATGACACGCCTTTCTTAACTGGGATACATCAAGCAACCTTTCTCTGCTTAAGGGGAGGACTGACTTCATTATATTTTAAAATCGTGTTGAAATGCCGTCGAAATAAATAATAAAAGGATAGGCCTAGGATACATCCTTGCTAGTGGTGCAAGTTTACAAGTGAACAGGATATTACTTTTTAGTTTTTGTATTTCAAACCCTGAATTCATTAAATTCACTTGCTTATATCATTTGTTTGTTTTGTGTGATTTTTGTTATTTTTTACTTTTAATTTATTATAACTGACTAATTTAACAAAGCATACAACCTTATTTTTATTAGCCAAACAAGCGTTATGTAATGTCATAAAACTCGCATTGGTAATCTTATTGATAAATAATTAAAAACGTATGATTCATACACATATACGCGTTCTCCCTCGATATCAGCCCCATTCTGCTGCAACAGTACCTGACAAGTTGAGGATGACGAAGTGAATTACGTATATTTTGCTTTAGGGTGGAAACAGCTTTCCATAGTAACTGACAGCTACCTCTCTGACCACTAATCTAAAACCGACCGTCCCCAGCCATTTCAACTCATTTACCTTAATAGGCGTTTAAACACTCCGATTTCCCCATCCGATATGAGGTGAAAATATCTATTCGTTTCATTAAACCTATTTCCATAATGCAATTCCTTCGGTGAAGGTAATACGTCGTGGCTTTGCAATTATTCTGCAGCGGATATAGCCAAAACTGATTATTTCCAACGATATCCAATGCATCGTTTTAGCTGTAATTTTATTGCATTTGGTTTTTTGTTATACCCCACTTTATGTGGCTATTAATGAAATTATAAGTTAATTATTAAAAACTGGTATTGATTGTTGATTAATTCACAAGTTAACCTTTAAAGTCAGGAAGCATATTTGTCCACGTATAAGATGATCCACTTTATAATTTTTTGTCAAATTAATCTCAAGGAAAATTTCAAGAGCTATGCCGGGTTCGACCAACAACCACTAACGAGGAAAAGCCGAGTAGGACGCATTCTTCACGACAGATAGCCGTTTGAAATGTGAAAATTATAGGCGAATATCCTTATGGAGTGTGGTGTATGATTAAACAACTCGAGAAGCTCTAGGATTTGATTTTAATTGCAACACAAATATTGCAGAACTTGTCCCACATGGGTTTACTTAGCATTCAACGCAGGACCACGTATTTCTCACTAAAATGGAAGTACTTAACAATTAAAATGATTCATAAGCCAAATAAACCTTCTGACCTTTCTGGTTGTCCATTAGTCCTCTATCAACCCTTGTCAAAAGTGTAGAAAAGCTCATTTTCAGACGGATATTATGGTTGATCTGTTTTGCACTCAATAGCATAGTGTTGCTCACACAATTACCTCTTTCTTGAACAAAAGTAATGAGAGTCATTCTTGACCTTGGATAGGGGGCATCGTAGCACTCGGGGATGTTCGAAAACAAAAGAAAATCCTTTACTCCAAAATCGCAGTACAAAATTCTCCAAAAATGGTAAACCTTCACTTCTTTCAATTCACGCAAACTATTAAAATTCCTTTTGTGAATAATAACATAAAAGTCCCATATATGCGACCTGATGAGTAGTGATCCTTTCTAGAAATATCACCACTGTGTGACTCTTCCATCCTAGTGCCAGCGTTTGTTTGTTTGTTTATTTTAAATTTGTACATATCAGCGATTTTACATGTAGTATAAAAAATAAATACTCTTGTAAAAAAAATTACACACTAAAGTAGGTGTTATTTAGGGAAGCGATTTTGCCCTTTCCCTTTTTCAATGTACACTTCAGAGATTTCTATACGTTTTAACATTTCAACATGTGCCTACGCTGGTGATTCTATGATTTGGTATCATAAATGCTTAGCATTTACAACAACTAAATGAATCTGAAGCATAGACCACCAAATGGAATATTAAAAAACCCTATGTAAAAGCGGACAGATCAAGACTTCTCCCTTTTGCCTTCCGAGGGGGTGGGTTAACGTGCGCTTAACCAGTGCCGCTCGTAAAAGGATAACCAAAAAGTGGTCGAAATGCATCGGCCCAGTCTCCCTTGCACCTCCTAGATAAAGACGACAATTCTATCTCCGTGGGTGTAGAGGCTCTGTTAGCATCAAAACCTCCATTGAACTTCGGCCGGTTTCGATTTTAGTGGAATCTCTAACAACCACGTACAGGAGCCAGAGACTCCTTTAACGCATCTCGAGGGACTAGGTAGGTGTAGTCTTAGCATCCTCGCACGCTATACGCTTCTTTGGCCCTATCAACCAAATGCATGCAGAGGCTTCTTAAGGCGGACATGCTCGCCAAGAAACGCGAGCAAGCTTGTACTTCATCAATTGTACTGTGCGTAACGTATCATCAATTAATCACAAATAGAACTTTGCGCTACTGCACTTTTTATCAAAATTAGACATTAAAAACTCAGGGGTTCGAATTCCCAACGTTTCCAATCTATTCTGTCCAAGCGCTCATATTTAATGTTAAACTATGCCAAAAACGAAAACTGAAATGTTCAATATTTTAAATTAGTATTCATACATTATAAACCCTGTTAACACGTTAATTTTTTTATTACAAAAAGCAATGAACCTACAAATAGAAAAATTTAAATATTGCATACAAAGAAACGATAGTAAAATAGGGGACATATTTGAAAACCTTTTTCATGCATATTTCACCAGGTACAAGGTTTCTCTTGATAGACTGATATTCCGCACGTTCTTAATAAATAATGGAAGACTTTTTCCAGAAGAGCTGGTAGCTTGACAGATGCCGAGGTGAGTCTAACATTTAGAGTGACAGCATTGTCATAAGTGCGATGCAAAACGCAATATTACAGTGCATACATCACTTTATAACACGTCTCAGATTCAAACCTTTTCGAAAACATCTACATTTTACATTAAAAAATTATATATTAAAAAATAAATAACTGTTACAAGGCTTAGTAATTATAGATTCATTAAAATTAGAATGTTTAGCAAAGATTTATTTTTAAATCAAATTATTCCGTTATTTGATAGTTCATAAATTACCTTGTAAACTGAGAATTCGTCGATAATTGTATCGAAACAAGAGAACAAGGCGTTCATGATATTCACGACAGTCATCACGTCGGAAACGGTCACTGCTGATTTCAGGCCGCAAAGCTCGGCAAACATAACGGTCACGGATTCAAAACTCTAAAGGAGCAAAAAAAATAATTAATTCTGGCCGTCGTTTGGGCAAAAACAAAAATTCTCAGCATACCTTGCACGTCGAAAGTGGCGATGCGCCGGCTCGAAGCTGGTCGGCTATTTTACGAGGTATCATGGAATATAGCAAGTTGTCCCCTTTTTCCTTCCACTCTTCTAAAAGCTTATGGTTCATTTCGAGCTCTTTACAAAGATCCTCGACCTCCTCGCACGTCTGCTCCAGCCTGAAAAGTTTCATTTTTTGGTTTAATAAGCAACCTCCTTCTAACGCTGACAAAGTGGAAAATAAACTTTGCCGTTTTGTAAAAAAAACATCCAAATTGATACTTTGTAAAGAATTTAAAAATTTAATTATATAACATTTGGAAGTAAGTAGACATTCGCTAAATTTAGCTTGTAGGAAAAAGCAGAAAAGAGGCAAAAAGTAATTTTTAAACTTAATATATTTCCTCTTACCAGTCATCATCATTAAATTACAAAGTAAGGAGAAGTTAACAACTGTAATTTGCTTGAAAAGATGCAATCTAAGGTTAAAAGTTTAATTGTTAGGTACTAACAAGACCCAGTGATACTTAAAAAAAAGTACAGGTTTCAATTTTTGATAAATTGATCAATGAAAATATTATCTCTATAATATGAAATATCGTTCGATGATTATGTAAATATTGTTATTTATCAATGTATATGTTCAATTGTTGTTATAATTTTTTAATTGGTTAAACGTGTATAAAAAAATATTTTTAATTGTTAGATACATTGATAAACGTAAATTATCGCTGACGGTCAAATCTACGTTTAATGATTAAGATCCAATGCTAATGTTCAATGTTAATGTAGAGCGATTAACGTTCAATTGTTTTGTTTTTTCATTTAATAAACTTTGGACAAAAAAATTATGCGAGTCTAGTGCAATAACATTTAAATGGAAATACTGACTCCGCAATTAGACCTAAGTTAATTATGATTAATTTTTATGTTCAATCTTAATGTTTGAATTTTAATTAATTCGTTATCATATTTGGTAACACTTATTACAAAAAAGTACTTTTAATTGTGCAAAAATTTATACATCGAAATTTTGACTCTGAAATTACACCTAACTTAATTATGATTAATTTGTATGTTCAATGTTCATATTAACTTTTAATCAATAATTTTGTTATTACATTTGGTATCCTTTATACAAAAAGGTACTTTTAGTTGTACGAAAATTTGTAAATAGAAATATTGACTGCAATTTGCACCTCAATCAATTATAGCGATGAATGTTTAAAGTTTTTCGTTGGATTGATAATTTTTGTAGTAAAATTGGTAAACCTTTATACAAAAAAAAGTAATTTTAGCTGTTTGGTAAAATGGAAATATTACCCATGGAATGTTGAATTATGTTCAATTGTAAAATTTTATCGTATAATGTTCATGATTAACATCTTAATATACTTAACTAATTTTGTAAACCGTTCTGCAATTAAAGTATTTTTAGTTGAGTTCAAAAATGTATAAACGGAAATGTTGCCAATTTGATAGCTCAGTTATTACAATAGTCGATGTTTATGTACAATGTTCAAATTTTTCGTTCAATTGTTAATTTTCTATTTATTTTGGGTAAAAGTTTGAACATAAGAACAGAACACAACTTTCAGTTGTGCAATTAAAATGTAAAAATCGTCTCTGCAATACTACACTGTTTAATGGTTAAAATCAACAAATTCATTAATTTCGTGTTCCGCTTGACCGATTAATATATGTATTACAATTAATTAAGGTTTTTAGTAGAGATAAAAAAGTCAATGGGATGAGCGGGATTCGAACCCACGATCTTCGGCTTGACACGCCGCTACTCTACCATTTGAGCTGTCGTGACTATTCACTCGGACACCAACTTCCCATCTCAACCGCACCTTTTGAATTTTTATTCCTTTTTGCCATTTTTCAGATGGCAGATCGTGGGTTAGAATCCCGCTCGTGCCATTGACTTTTTTTATCTGAACTAAAAACCTTAATTAATTAAAATCAATCTTTATGTACAATGTACAAATTATTTATTTAATTTATCGATTTGGTAAACTTTTGTACAAAAAAGTATTATTAGTTCAATGGGACGATTCTGCAAATAGAAACTTTTGTTAATGTTCAATGTTTTATGCTCTGTATTTATTTTGTATGGAATTTGGTAAGCATTTGTACATAATTTTGTGTATAAAATAAAATGAAAATTTCTTATAAACTCTTTTTATAATCGTGATCAGTAAAATACTCGTATGCGGTATTTCATGCACATGTTTAATGTTCAGTATGCATGTAATAATTATCACTGCGTCTGTTAATGTTTCTGTTTAAGTTTCGAGTTTTGTACGTAATATTCAGAGATATAAATTTATTTATTATTTATCTTCATATTTTTGATATTTGATGCTTCAATTTAATTGTTTATGAACGATATTCATGTTTGCTCTGCGTTTTTCATGTTTCCTATCCAATTTTTTAAGTTCCTCATTGATGTTTAACATTTGTTTTATATTCATAAAAATGGTAAATAATTTATGTTGAAGTCTAACCAGGCAGTTTTTTATAAATAGAGTGTAATAATAAATTTTAGATTACCTAGAACAGTTGGACCATCCCCTCAGAACTAATTCCCTCCCCAAACCGTGCATGTTCAAATCGTCCAAGTACAAAGACATGCTTTGTAAATCGTCCAGGTTAATCACCCTGTAAAACGAATTTATAAGGAAATGTAATAGTTTCTAAGCTATGTTACAGGCATATAGTTGTAAAATATATACACGGGGCTGCAGAGAAATATAATTGCCGAGATAGATTCAATGTGTTTCATCTGCCCTTTGAGTAGGATGTTTTTAGTCGGTCTTTTCCTCACTGCCGTCCTCGCTTGCTCTTCCGGCATAATTACCTCTACTTCAAACATGACTGTTTGAAAGCAAGTTATCTGGAAAGTAAATCAAAAGTAAGTGACCCATTTTTCATCCATTTTCTCCCACGCCCCGGGCGGCAGACGTTTTATGAGGGTGGCAAACTAAAGGTTCAATTGATTCCGACGCTTTTCTCCGTCAAGATAAATATCCGAGTGTAAAAATGGGTTTGGAAAGGTTTCCGACCGCGGCGAATATTTTCATTTTCAATTTCCCTTGACACAATCAACCTACCCAAAGCTTTTGATATAGATTGACTCGAAAAGGTTTATTTATGACTTTTAAGTTCACCCCGGTTGATTAAATCGGGGTTTGATATTTAAAATAGACGAAGTCAAAAGAAAAGAGTTGCCTTAAAAGTCAAATTTGAACAGCCCCATTGAATTCCAATTCTTATCCGTGTTCCTTTTTCAATAAGTCTACAACAGTAATATTCGAAGTCAAGCATCTTTTTTTGAACAATGATACTTTCCAATTAAACAAAAAACTGTGCAACATACGTATTATCATGACTTCAAAATTAATCAATTTATTTTAAAAAATATTTCTGGAGTCTAACGATTTACCTTAGCATAGGGGGAAGGTGTATGGACACCTTCCCCCTATGCTAAGGTAAATCGAATCAGTTAATTTTCTCTAATATTTTATGTTGAGGAAACACAAAAGATTATGAGATATCCCAAAATCCGGGCTTTGCGACTTTTCAGGTGATGTTCTTTTCTTAGCTAAATAAATTTCTAAACGCCAATTTTTTTTAAGAGTCCGGTTGGGACTGTTGGTTCAGGTGGCCGCACACCACGATTTGTGGTGGGTCAGCACATTTTTCTGGAATGTATTTTCTTTAGCTGGTTAAATAGGTTTGTAGTATTGCAAATATTTGGATAAGATATTTCTTGCTTTTATTTTTGTTGGTTATTTATAATCCATTTGGTGAAGAGTGAGTCCTAGTTTTGTTTTGTGTAGAGATTAGTGACCGTGAACGGATAATTATATATTGTATAATTACCTAGTTTTCTTGTTTGTATCTATGTTTTGATATCTTGAAAACATCAGTGGCGAATTTCTACGCTTTTCTGATGAAATTTCCTTTTCTAAGTTGAATAATTTTATATAATTCCAAGCTTTTGGTGAAGTGTGTACGATTTTTAGTTCAATTATTAAACAAAAAATCAATTAGACATTTTATAATTTTAAGTCGTGTATTTTCTGCATCATCGACTATCCGGGTCGATTGGTATGGATAATTTTGTTATTTCAACACCATTTTAAGTGGTTGGACCGCGTGTCATTTCGTCAATGAACCATCAATAAGCGGACGTTACCTTTCACCATTCAAAGAGATCCCGAAATATCATAGATAAACAGAAATAAAAAATGTATTTACATAAATCTTTTCCTTTTATCCTACATGTCGTAACAGCCAAAGAAAACTGCCACATGCAACAATCAAAAGGGTCAAATATCAAAGAAACTGAGACTTACTCCATAATCAATCACTCAGACACAAATACGACAAAGACTCGGTCCTTCATATTTTACAAACTTAGGAAAAGTTAACGATTCGTAAAATAAACCAGTAAAAATCCAAATGCCAAAACTACTGAATAAGTAGATAAGTTTTTTATCGAAGCTACAAAACCCGAAGAGATGTATGGTTTTTCTCCTTTACTCCAAGTATTTTATTTAAATAATTATATTCTGTTTTGTATTTACATAAGCCAAGAGATAAAATATACGAAAGTCGATAAAGCACTTACGTTTTCCCATGTGAAAGGGATTCCCCTTGGCCGTCTTACTTTCAGAAAATTAGTCACGGGTTTATGGTGAACCTGAATTCCTGGGAATAAAGATAGGAGTTTATGCCCGGCAAGGAGCACCCTCATGCTTCTCCCGAATACAACTGTAAAGGGGAAAAGATCGACTAGAACTTTGGATGAGACCGGAGGAAGCCTAGGCCCGATGACAGACGCCTGTACGGCACCGA
Source organism: Cimex hemipterus (assembly GCA_039619505.1). NCBI lineage: Eukaryota > Metazoa > Arthropoda > Insecta > Hemiptera > Cimicidae > Cimex > Cimex hemipterus. The sequence continues at coordinate 17,027,980 of CM077103.1, read as the reverse complement.
TATAAGGCTTATTATCGTAGTCGAGCCTCAACTTGATCGTAATATTCTTAAAGCCGCAAGTCGACGTCAATTCTTCCAGGACGTTTATTTTCAATTCGATCCCGTAAAGGCTCTCGGCGATCTCTTGCAGTTGGCCTGGAAACGATTTTGACTCGTTATTAAAGACATAAAATTCAATTGTGCACCATGTTCACCTAAGAAGTAGTGTTTGAAACCAGCACGTGAACTGCGGTAGACTAAAACTGCGCCGTCTTTATCCGTTTCCGTGATGTACATAGAAGGAGAGTTCATTTTACGGTATGTGAATCGCATCTCCAAATGAATGTTGTCCACGTTCTGTAGAAACTCGGTGAAATACCTTCCAGTCGCACGTACCACCGTTTGATATCTAATAAAACACAAACACTCTTGTCATAAGCTTACTTAGAAATCAATACGAGACCAGATTTAAAAAAGAATTCTGACAAGTATTTCTGATAACATTACAAGCTTCAAGCATGGTGTGAATATGATTCTTGCCCCGCAAAGTTTTCATATTCCACCCCTTATAGTTATTCTAAGTCCGTCCAGACGCTTCTGGACTTAGGAATTCTGTGATAATTCCAGCAATCCAGCATAAGCCGAACTAAACATTCCGATCCAAAGTCTTTCCCATTCGTCGCTGATCAAACTCTGCACTAAGTCTTTGATATTCGTTTTGCAATAAAAACCCAATGCCGATTCCAAAGTTCCACAACAAGCATTGCTATTCGCTCCCACCATTTGGCACGCCATTTTCTCAATTATAAATCCGTAAACGATTCACTAAAACTGAAACTACAGTGACCAAAAGATATTGACAGCGACTAAGCTGAAACCAGTAAAACTGCTCCACTCTCTTAGCACTCCATTTCATCAACCATAAATTTCATAATCTATCCACTAAAACTGGAACTACAGTAGCCAAGCCAGCGGCTAGGCTGAAACGAGTAAAACTGCTCCAACCATTTGTCAATCCATTTCTTCAACCATAAATCCCTTAAGTTATCCACTAAAACTGAAACTACAGTGGCCAAGAGATAATGACAGCGACCAGGCTGAAACCAGTAAAACTAAACATTGATAAATACATTGGTCTTCTTTAAAGAATGCTAGGATAACAATGTAAATTGACATTAGGAAACAAGCTTCGAAACTCAAACAAATGCACTTTGCACACCTGTACCGTAAAAGATCTGTTTCAACTCGTCCTATTGTTCACCTCATTTTTATTACTGTATTCACGAAGGTCCGTTGCTTCGGATCTATGTTGACAAAAACTAGCCAGTACACTAGGCTGCAACTATTAGGACTAAAAAGATGACTGGTTGTTTCGTCAGTACAGACTATTAAGAAAACTAAGTAAATAGTTGTTAACATAAATAAAATGAAGTTAACATCCAAAATATTGTACCAACCTAGCCTTATTACCTTGAACTCCGGAGTCTTAGCTAGAGTTCTAATCTATACCAAATTCATACAGTCTCATCCAAAGTCCTCCGCAATGTCACCATCAGCTTCTTTCTGCTCTGATATTCCTTTTGCACAAGAACTTGTTCAACCTCGATTAACGATAATAACCAAATGATCTCATGCATGTCCAGCACCCATCAGACTCGTGCTTGCAATCTCTTCTATCAGGTTATGCAAGACGCATAAGATTAAAAGAAACTAAGCAGCCAGATTACTTTTACCTAAAAAATATCTACCTGCCCAATAGTTACCCTCAATACTCAGTATTCCCGTATTCTTGACCTCGGTCTTTATCTAGACAACAAACAGGATCCGTACACTAAAAAATAATGTAGTATAAATTTATGTCTAAGACCATTATGATAATAAAGTAATTTGGCGTTAGATTTAAAAAACACTTATAATTTACAAGACCAGTATGGACTTAAGAACATAAACTAGGAATTAACTGGGTAAAAATGTAAATAGATAAAAATGGAAACTGGGTACTACTGATACAAAACCCATTGATTCTTATTCAAGGTCTTTCGCTTCGTCACGAATGGTTTTTTCTACTCTGTACAAAAACTATTCAGATATCGTGAGATGCGGTCTGGTGTGATGTAGGTATCAGAAAAACATTTTCTTTATCGTGCCAACGTTTCGATCTTTTATTGAGATCATCTTCAGGGCCTAGGATTTACAAACATAATTTACATTTAGAAAATACATATAGAATTTGGAAAAGTTAATTTATACAATGCAAAAATTATATTTTATATTCTATCAAAGTATTTCTACTCACTCAAAGTGTCTGTCTTCTGTGTAATTGTGCCATGTCGTGTTGAGAGTGCCACTCAAGTGATAGAATATAAAATATAATTTTTGCATTGTATAAATTCACTTTTCCAAATTCTATATGTATTTTCTAAATGTAAATTATGTTTGTAAATCCCAGGCCCTGAAGATGATCTCAATAAAAGATCGAAACGTTCCCACGATAAAGAAAATATTTTTCTGATACCTACATCACACCAGACCGCATCTCACGATATCTGAATAATTATCCGTTAACGGTCACTAATCTCTATACATCTGTACAAAAACATTGATATTTTTTAAGAGCTAGTCTTAATTCGAAAAGTTCCATAGCAAGTATACCTTCATCCCAATCCATTCCTCAACCAAAAATCTTTATGAAGGCTGAAACTACAGTGACTAGAAGATCTCTCTTAAATAACATTGAAAGATGCTGAATTTAAAAAGAAAAAAAGAAAATAGTTTAGAATATAATTTAGCATAAAATGCATGGTAAAACCTCACCACGACTTCTAGGTACAATAATGTCAAATTGTAGTTGTAGTTATTGAATAAATAATTATTAAACCTGGTCTTACCCAAAATTGGTGAAGAAACGGACAAAGCAACGACCGAAATATGTCATGAATTCGTTTGAGCTTTTGCTCGGGTTAAGCAACTCGGATGCTGCCGCAGCCAAATCTTGGATTAGACTATCGTCGTATATCTGGAGGGTGTTGAAAGTTGACGGACACCCGACACGTGCCACCACCTGCCTCCAAGCCGCTATACCATATTCCGACTAAACAAGAAAAAAAGTTAAATATAACAAATATTACATACTCATTAAAGAAGGATAAAATTGTTACTAGGAAAAGTTCAACCCTACTAAATTCTGACCATCGGGGCAACGCGTGTTTTGTTTTGAATTGCCTACGTGTTAACAGGACGATTCTCCACCTGTTAATGGCTTCTAATTAAGTTCACAATTACGACTTAAAGTAACAAATTGGAAAATGGCTACGACTACGACCAGGAGGTGGGGCTTTTATCGTCCCCGCTCCGTCCCAGTCTCCATAACAGTGTCGTTCTTGTCTATGCTTTCTATGACATTCTTGAAATAATTACCCGACGTCTATATCCAATTTCATATTTTGACTGACGCTCATGTAAAAAACCTAATGTAATGTAATTTTATTACCAGTAAAGTTAAAAAATTTATATACATTCTGATGGCCATTAACAAGTAGCTTTCATTTGAAAAACGGTAATTAATATTTTATTTGACTTTTAAACATTCCTAGAAAAATAACAAAAAGTAGTATATCAAATTTTATCTTGAGGTTTTGAGTTTTATCAACAATTATCACTAAAATTAATCACTTTTATATTAACACAATAATTGTTTTATTGCACTGATCGATATAGTAATTTTTTGTCGAATTTTGTTGAAAGCAAAAAAAATTGTTCAGGCCGATCAAAGGAAATTGGCTCTGATGAGATTATACATATATCCTTATCAAGGATAATCATCTAATTTTATACAATCGGGTCTTCAATAGAAGCAGAATAGGAGGTGTGTAGGATTTGTACTTCTAACAGATTTTTAGAACGTTTAACCTGAAGAAATGAAACTGCCGAATTTCAAGTGTCGGCTGAAGCTCCTTAAAGTCAGATTATTTGCATTACCTGAATGAAGCTTTGGATGCTTTCCAATAACATGCCGTACATGGTCGGTCCCAAAGGGGTTTCCTCAGTTTCCCTTCTCCTCGCTATAAATATGAAAATGATGCTCCCCGTGAATCCCTTGTCCTAGTACCTCTATTCGGACTGATATTGTAAACTTGATTGGGAATGAAATTTGTATCCGAGTCACGCGACGACCACTCAGTCGCCATAGTGACCCATACCCGTGGGACCCTCTAATGTGATTGCCTCCAATAATAACCTGGACCCTTCCCCCTTCATAATCTTTTCGTTTGATTCCTTTCTCATTTTGCATAGTTACAGTAGGAAAAAAATCACTTTTAACGAAGAGTCATAGAGAAGGAAGCTTTATGTTTAAATCTCCTAAGAATAATCCGCTAACTATTTTAAAGAATGGTGGTATAATAGAAAGAAATATGTCGTTACAGAATTAAAGTATTTTATTGCGATACATCAACGGTTGATACATCTTCGCTGGCACAAACCGCAAATACTCCCCAGCCTCTTACTTCAATTATTTTCAAATTTAATATTTAAATTTTTCCGATATATCTGTAATATTGAACAGGACTAGGATTTATGTCGCTTCATGATCCAAGTCTATCCTGTTCCTCCAGTTGGAAATAGCAAACGGATCCACATGAAGGGAAGTGGCTGCCTGAAATGGCTAACGGGTTCTTTCTTTAGATAAACAAGTACGTCAAATAAATGTTTTTTATGTCTTCATCTTTGGAGACACCGATTGCTCTAAGCTCATCGGTCGGATACAAAATGGAATATCTGTTTTCTCGAAAAAACAGAGGGAGAGAGAGAGAGAGAGACAGACAAACAGACAGATCTCATAGGTAGTCATTATGATGGACAATGTTAACTGATCATCAATTTCTTGTTGACTGTAGTATGCGTCTAGTCCAAAGAAAGAAAGAGAGAGAGAGAGACAGAGAGACAGAGACAGACAGACAGACAGACAGACAGACAGACACACACACACACACACACACACACACACACACACACACACACACAGATAGACAGACAGAGACAGGAAAAGACGGAAAGATGGATGGATAGGAAGACATTATGATGAACAAGGTTAACTGTTTTTCAATTTCCAGTCAACACTATCGGAGCAACATATTAATGATTTTCTTTTTTCCATCCGTTTTTCTATTGAATACGTGCAGTTGAAAGAAAGAAAAGAGAAAGGAAGAAAGAGAGACATGAAGATGGATAGATAGGCAGACGGTATTAATTGATTATCAATTTCTAGTTGACTATAGAATGCGTGCAATTGAAAGAAAGAAAGAAAACGAGAGAGAGAGAGAGAGAAATTGAGAGAGAGATAGAGAGAGAGAGAATGATGGGAAAAGATCTTATGTATATATCATAGACTCAACTAACTGTTTAATACTATGTAGAAAAAAGATGCAGACCTCGCGGAAAATCTTTCACAATTTTAATCCGAACAAAAAACATAAAGTGACCAAAATTAAACATTAAAATAAGGGCTGATAACAATTATCTTCAACTTTGAAGTTAGACTTATTTTGTAGAGCAAACGTCTTTCCAACAATACGCGCTTAAAGTTTATTTTAAGTGAGAAGGCCATATTTTTATTGTATAATTCGATTCTAGAGCATATTTTACGCCCCTTTCACTGAAAGAAAAATTTTGATAGGATCGACCATTTCTGAGTTATGCCCGAATCAAGACGCATGAGGAGGTATGATTTTTATAACAAGATGACCCACCCCCTTTATTCCCAAAACGATTAACTTTAGCAAAAAATGATCCTTTACAAACCCAAGTTAATTTTGCCTAAGAATCGCGTAGGGTAACAGATTTAACATAACTTTCTCATCTAGCTGGGAAATGACACTAGCTTTTTAAATAAGAATCCCATACTTTTATTGTACAGTTCGATTCTAGAACCTATTTCACAACACTTTTACTGAAAGGATAACTTTGATAGGATAATAATTGTTACGAGAAGCATAGCAAAAAGGATTCTAAGGGATATCGCTACCACTGAAAAGAAACTAGCATCTATAATCCATCAGAGAACCTTTTTGTTAAAATACAGAAAAAAAGGCCCTGAAGATGATTTAAATAAAGTTCCAAAAGTTGGCACAATAAAGAAAATGTTTGTCTAAACTTAAACACACAAGACGATCTCACAATCTCCAAATAATCATCAATTAACAGTCACTAAATACTACACATTTATACAGTCAGTTAGTTTATCATAATGGATGAAGCATTAATGTGAGTCGGATAGTTTTTGTAAAGTATTGTGTTCTTCTATCAAACAACTAGTTTGGTCAGTTGAGGGAATCAGTATCAACGTTAATTATTTGTCTTATCAATTAAGGCTACATGAAAGCCTGCCCGTCTTGTCAAGTTGTTGCAAGTTTTGTCTGTCTTTAAACATCAACTTTATAAGAATAATAAATAAATACATTTAAACTTAAAACTCCTGGTTGTAGGTTGGGAAAAACTATTTTTTAAATCTTGTAAAAGATTCATTTAAATACACACGAATATAACTGCACAATGCGAAAATATTTTGGCAGTATTGGAATACATCAGAAATATGACCATTAAAGTTATTAGCAATACCAGGCTAGTATCGGCATAACGTGCTGTCAAATAGGTAACTAGTAGACAGGCACGTGTACTAGAGAAGAAGGAATCACGATAGCTGGGATTTTAAATTTATATTTTCCCCCAAAAGACAAAGTGATGTAATAATTTAAATATTTGAATAAAAAATTTAAGTTTTAATGTGAGGTAACTGTTGTTAGACAGAAACTAAACAAAATATGGTATCCTTTTTCTTCAGCTGAATTCCTCTTGATGAGCTATCATGAAAACAAAAAATTCGTAATATTTTTTAGTATAGTTATCAATTTGTACCTTATTTTGGAGAAAAATTATACATGGTACTCCAAACCCAATTCGACTTCAAAATTTCAAATACGATCTTATACATTCTGACACATCATTTTAAAGTGAAAATATTGGTGTACCGGATTTTAAATTGGTCAAAAACAAAGTTATAGCGAAAGGTTTGAGGGAAAAGTCATTCATTTGGTTTGCTATTAATCACATCTGAACTCCCCTCCCTCCTCAAAAATGCAAAGATTTGGTCTTTTTAAACACTCTTCACCGGTGGTCAGATCGACTCACGGGAAATGGATCGACAAGCATTTTCTTTGCCGCAGTTCTTCAGCTGAGGTTGCTGGGTTGTGAGTTGCGTAGACATTATTAAATCGTATTTTTGATGTCGGTGGTTCAAGAGAAATGAAGATGGGCCATCAGAAAAGAACACCTTGTGCGTCCTCTTTAAAAATACAAAATGTAAGATTCTTTTATTTGTACGGTAAGTTAAGAGTGGAGTATTAGTGAGACAGATAAATATTTCTAAATTTACAAATTTTTGCACAAATTTGCTGTTTAACAGTGTGTTTTTTCCATGAAGATTTAAACAAATAACAAGTCCCTGTACGAACCTCTATGAAAACGGTTATTGTGTTCATCTACGAGACAACTAGTATGGATGTCAGTCGAGGGAAAGAGTGTAAAAGATAATCATTTGTCCTATCAACTACGGCTAGATGAAACCCGCCACGTGAACGGTTTTTTTAACAGCTCCGCTAAATAACAGAACGTGCTACGGTTTTTATTTTTCAATGTCGGGAGGAAAATAGAGGCAATCCGGTTATTAAGTTAACCACGAGTTATAAGTCCGAAAAGCCGTGAATATAAACACGTCTCTGACTGCATACGGTCCTCCTCCCCCCGATAAAAACCCAGCCGTCGGAATATAATTACAACCCGACTAGGGGGAGAATTACCCCCTCGGCTCCGGCCCTCCCACGGAACCGTGTCAACGGACAATGCCGGCGTGAAATTGTCACGTGGAAAAATTCAGCATTAAACGCTAATTATCTCGTAGATTGTCAATTAGACGACGAGAAAGAGGTTTTGATGGTGTTAAAACACAAGGGATCGTCCTTCCCTAAATGTTAATTAGATGCAACTGTCGGGGTGTGACAAGGGTAGTAGGGGTAGGTCGGCTCTGAGACTGCGCTAAAACCCTATATGACTAAAGTCCGAGTTGCAAACTACAGTCTCTCTTCAGCATTTCACTGCACCAGGTAAGGTACAAGACTAAATAACAGGAAATGACTTCATTCATTACAACATACTAATTAGATTCAGGGAAATAATTTTTTTATTAACAAAACACCTGTTCCGTTCTTAACAATTATACATATACATTTGTCCATCCATCTATTTATCATTCGAGACGTATTGCAGTTTTGACGAGCTTTGTAGATCGGGAGAAAAGTGCAGTAGAAGATTGGAAGATTCGGGGGCGGAGGTAAACGACGCCTGAGCAGAGGGGCGGTCCTGGGGTTAACCCTTGATATGTTGGGGTAGTCCCGCAATATTTGGGTGTCTCGCGGGTTGAGCCTACAAACCGCCTACTTGTTGATTCAAACCACTTGTAGACCGGCTCCGCTCGCTCAATACACCAAACTGGCACGTGTCCTACCATTTGAAAATAACACTTGGGTTTTATTAAATGTGTTACATTGTATTTTAATTGTTTTTCGATTTGCAATCAAGGCGAATGGACAAACTGTCCAATTTAAATTTTTTTAAAACTTTATTAAATAAACGCTTTGAAAAACAATCAAAATTTACTTTTTTTAAATAACTAAACTTGTAAATGCTTATATGTTAAATGCCTTAATAAAATTTAAAAGAAAAATAGTTCCCAATTATTATATTAATTGGGAGATTTAATTTCATTTCGAAATATTGTATTGATCTTCTCATAAATTATTCGCTATTAATTAAAATTAATTTTACATATTTTCAGCAATTATATTTTTATATTGTAAGTACATTTATAAAGTTGTCATAAATAAAAATGTTTCAATGTCCATACGTTTTACTCTTCAAGAAGCCAACAGAGAAAAGAGATAGAGAGACTGACGGATAGACAAACATGATAGTTTCGTTGAAATATGATAAGGTTTCTATAAAACATTTATTTTGAATAATGGTTTATTAGAACCTTATTTATTTAAAATAGACTAATGTTGTATTTCGTTTAGGGTATTTTACAATAAAAAAGGTGCTAATAAACCATTATTCATACTACAAATTACGATGGACATTGTTAGCTGATTGTCAATTTCTAGTTGACACTACCAGATCCAAATTTTTATGATTTGTTAGCAGATGTACGTTTTTCCTATCCATTTGACTATAAAATACGTGCAGTTGAAAGAAAGAACAGATAAAGATAGAGAGAGACAGACAGAGACAGGAAGAGACGGAAAGATGGATGGATAGGCAGACATTATGATGGACAAGGTTAACTGTTTTTCGATTCCCAGTTGACCCTATCAGATCGACGTATTAATGATTTTTTATCAAATGTAGATTTTTCTTTTTTTCCCATCCGTTTGTCTATAGAATACATGCAGTTGAAAGAAAGAACAGAAAGAGGAGAGAGAAAGACAGAGACAGAGAGAAACATGAAGATAGATAGGTAGACATTATGATGGAAAGTGTTAACTGATTATAAATTTTTAGTTGACTATACAATACGTGCAATTGAAAGAAAGAACGGAGCGAAAAAGAAAAGAGAGAGAGGGAGAGACAGACAGAGAGAGAGAGAGAGAGAGAGAGAGAGAGAGAGAGAGAGAGAGAGA
>CM077103.1:17002959-17018263 GCA_039619505.1 Cimex hemipterus | reverse complement strand
AGAGAGAGAGAGAGAGAGAGAGAGAGAGAGAGAGAGAGAGAGAGAGAGACAGACAGACAGACAGAGAGAGACAGACAGACAGAGACTAAGAAAGAGATGGAAAGATCGATAGATAGGCAGACATTATGATGGACAAGGTTAACTGGTTTTCAATTTATAGTCGGCAATATCCGATCAACATTTTTTGAATTTTTTAGCACATGTACATTTTTCTTTTTTCTATCCGTTTGTCTATAGAAAGAATAGAAAGACAAAGAGGGAAAAATAGAGAGCGAGGGGGGAGGGAGAGAGAGAGATGGAGAGATTGACAGATAGACAGACAGTGTAAATTGATTGTTAATTTCTAGTCGACACTATCAGATCCAAATTTTAATGAATTGTTAGCAGATGTAAAGTTTCACAATACGTTTGACTATTGAGAATAGCGCAATTGAAAAAAAAAAAAAATAGCAGAGGGAGGAAAAGAGAAAAATAAAGGAGAGAGAGAGTGAGGATGAATATACTGTACGTGCCTAATATATTTTGCTGTAATATCAGCGGGTACGAAACTTCACACTCGTTGTACGATTTTCTTCGTATACTTTAAATCCTGTTTACCGATTGTAAACATGTCTGTTAAAACAGATTAAAAATATTTTCCCACTGAGGGGCGACAAATTGGACACATTTATCAAATTGTACCCTTGAGAGGGGGGATTCATTTAATATTAAAAATTTATATTCTAGGTGAAAACGTTTTCTGTAAAGTCGTAAAACAACTTGAAAACTTAAAGCCTGGAAAGTGGAATAAAATTAAAAGTACATCACACGTTTTAAAAAAGAATCTTTGTGGTTTAAAATGTGAATCTTTTGGATTTTATTATTCGCTACTGTATGCTTTTAATCAACTATAATATTCATGTTATCTTTATTCCATCCCACATTGTCAGAAATGACTTATGCCCCCTGCCTCAGAAGAACTTGTACATACAAAATTTGAAATTGAAGCTGGATTAGTATTTCTTTTTAGTAGTAATTATTTTGGTTTTAATCCGATCAAGACTTCATCGTGAAAGAATTAACTAAATATACATCTAAATAATAATTGTAGCACTTGGTTAATAACATTTTCTTTAAATTTTATATTTTAATATATTTCGATTGCCATTATTGCTAAAACAAAATTTTTTTAAACGCTGTTGCGTTCACCCAAACCAGAGTTTTAACTAGGCGACAAAGCCGGGCCTTGAAATGATAAAGAAACATTTTTCACTGGAAAAACGGGAAAAGCCTTTCTTCCCCCCCCCGCACAGTCTCTACAGACGTTTCCAATCTTTTTAAAGCTCCAAAATATCCGTTGTAATATGTTTCAGCCCTCTCACTTGAATAGAACATCGTCTGACTCGTTCAAAAATTAACGACCCCCGCCGACTTTGAAAAGGCGGTGCGAATTACTTGAAAATATCGTTAAACATCTGTATCAAATATATTAGAGTAGGAATGTAAAAGTAGCACTAAAGAGAAAAAAATTGTTTGTTTGACAGAAATATTTGGGCTAAAATTTCCACAAATTTAAAAATGTAACAAGATGTAAAATTTTGTCATGAATGTGTATCAGATTATTGTTCTAATTCACGACAATACAAAAATACGCAGTTATTCTAGTAATTTCCCCCTTTTTAAAAGAGTTCGTCGCTTGCACTTTTTGGCATAATTGGATTTATGAAAAAACAAACATAATCTTTGGATAAAAATTAAACTGACAGCTTTGACGAAAATTTGGACGAAGAAGACCTCCTCTTGGAGCAATTATAGGCGTCGGCGACCGCGGAATTAATTATAGCAACCTAATCAATAATGAAGGGTAAGAAATCATCTCTATTTTAGATACAAGAAAGAATTCGGAAAAATTGCAAAAAATAAAAAATTTCTGCTTGGACGAACTGACAAAAATATTTTAAACATTAAACGATTTATAAAATTTTCATTACAACTTGAATCATCAATGATCAGATTTAACAAAAGTAATTATATACATATTGATAAATTACAATAACAAATTATTTAAGACTGCTTAGAAATGGTTAGGAAGGGGGTTCTGCCCTAGCTGTTCGCTCCCAAAAGGCTCTCCTTACTGTCCTCAGCCGTGGCTGAAAAAATCGAGTTGCATTCCTCAGTTCCTTTACTACCGACTAACTGTGTGCGCTAGTTAAGACTATATTACTTATCAAAACTTCGCCTCAAGAACAAAAAACTAATGTACAGCTCAAGCATACACCGTTTGGGATTGAAGCGAAGCATCCGATTTGTACAGAAGCCATCACTTCCAGTTTAAAACTCTTCTTTCTATGTATACAACATTATTCATCGCCATGCTTCTGACACTTAAAAACTCCGGCTATGCTCAGCTTCATTTACAGAAATCCTCAACGACGTTGGCGCCGTGATATCCTAAGTGATGATACGTAAGACATGCCTTTTCTACATCGGAATTTCACAACTGATTTCTGCAACAAGACAGACTCGTGCAAATTTTCTATTCTCCCAGTCACTATACTGACATTGACCAAAAAGGGATTAAACGGCGGAATCTCGGGATGTGAGAGTGTTGAGAGAGGTTGGGCAGTACCTTTGAAACAGATCTAAAGCTTAGAGGATACCCTTTGGTCGCAACATCGGATTTGTTGATTGACAACTTTTTGAGGTCGTTGAAAATTGTGAGGTTAGTGCCTTAGAAAGAGCTTTCACAATTTATCTGAGGCCTTTTGCTTGGGTTGGCTGCAGTTCCACTCCGTATAACCAAAGGATCATAGTAATGTCTTCTATAGAGTTAGTTGGAGACTGTCAAAACAGATTTTGGTCTTAATTTATTCTGTCTGTGAATTACACATCAGTCTGCTGTCTAAGTTGAGTTCTATCTCTTTTTTCTTTTTTTTCGGCGTTAATGTACGTTTGTCTTCCTTCATGTTTAGCACCAGTCATTGAGAGCTGAAGGTCTTCTTGGATGTTGGAAGTTGCTTGAATAAAATTCGGATTAGAAAATAGAATGGTGGTGTCAACCACTTAGTTCGAATGGCATTGGGATGTATAGATAAGTCGGCAAGAAAATGGTAAAAAGGATGGGACAAGAACACTCCCTTGAGGGCTGCCGGTCTGTTTTAGTCGGATATCTAAGTACTCTTTGTTGGATCTCACTTTGAAACAGGTGTGTTTAATTTCAATTAATTAATCTGGTTTTGTAAGGCATTATTTGTAATGAAAATGTTAGTGAAACAAACGGGATTCGAACCCATGTTTAAGTGGTTAGAGCAGCGTTTTATTGAGCTAAAGGTCGTGGGTTCGAATCCCGCTCGTGAAATTACCTTTATACTTACAACCAATACCCTACATAAAAATATTTAATAATTGAAAGAAGTTGTTTGGTCTATCGGACCACGAAATACACTAGATTTAATTTTAATGTTGTAAATGTCGAATAAAAGAGAGAACAAATAAAAAATAGAGTAAAATTTTGTATCCTTAAAATATAAAAGAACATAAACACAATCAGTAATGAAAGGTAGCATAAGTTGTACTCTAACATACAATTTTCATTTTAGAGAAAAGCAAAAACGTTTTTGTCACTACCGTCACGAATTTATTCAGTCATCAATTTATTGTTCCAAAATTTAAATTCTTGTATTACATTTGTGTGTAGTTTATAATTAATTTACTTATAGAAGACCAAACCTTTCCGGTATTTTGATCATGCTGATTTATTCTTTTATCCTATGCTTTTAAGCCTAAACAAAAAATGTAACAGGCTAGAACATGATTAAATTCAAAATTAGTTTTAGACATATCTTGATAAATCTGAAAAATTGCCGTAATGAGAGGTCAAATGATGAAAGATTTTTATCATATTTAGTCATTCATATGTCATTTTTTATCATCATTTTTTTATTATCTTTACAAAAAATATTGAACCGCTTTTGTGTATGTCTTTACTTTTAACATTTGACTGTTCCTACGTCCAGTACTTTCTGAAGAGTATGTTCCAAATAACGAGGTTGTCTTTTTTTTTAACTGCCCTTTGTCGTAAAAGAAGTTTGCTCTATTTTTCACAGCTCCCTTTGTTGGACCGGTTTGGGTATTTTGTTGTGAACGGTATAAACAATTCAGAACCAATCAAAAATGGTCAAACAAAGAGTTCAAAAAACAAACTCTTTGCGAAATATAAAACAATTTAAGCCCATGTATTGTTTATAAAATGAAATTTATATTTGACTTGTGTTTAATTTAAAAAATTTAAATTTTGTCTGGATTTGTGAAACAGACACGGAATATGAATACGTTCTAATGTAAGCGGTTAGCATTTGCCAAATGGAGTCGTAAATCTGCTGATAATTTGCTACTTCTCTTCGTGTTGAACTCGAAATGGAACCCCAAGTTTTGATTTAGGTGGCAACACTCAGTCTACATCACGTTTTTTTTCTTTTGTGAAGTTGCATTTTTAAAATGTGTATTCTTACGACCCAATCAATACAGGAAATGTATTATTTCAGAAATATTTGTAATATTATTCAATTTTTTTTAATCAAGCATTCATTAACTTGTACAAGTTGAAACTCATTAAAAGAGGACATCGATCCTGGACAAAAGTATCCTTTTAAAAAAAATCTGTTTGTAGTCCTCTATAATCAAACTCTATAATCAAACGGATCGTGATCCATTCTAATTTTTCAGTTAAAACTGGATATCATTTTTTACATAGACAAATCTTTTTTTTTTTTTTTTGGGGGGGGGGGTAGGAATCAGATAAAAACGTCTCAAGCATAGAAAATTCCGGCAAGATTATATTCTCTTTTCAGACAAATCAGCGAGATTTTAAAGAAGGAAAAAGACATAGGCCAGAAGAAAGAAACCTTCAAAGAAATTCTGGCCATACCAAAATTTTTGACAAAGTTAAAATAACTGACATATCTAGAACTATATATGCTTTATCAGAGAAGAAAAGAATGCAACATGGATAGTGAAAACAAAAGAACCTGGAGCCTTTCTTGGTTCGTTCAAAATTGGGAAATACGAGCATATGGCCCTCGGTCTGCCACATCCGTTGTTCAAGCCGAATCGCCAGCATTAGGGACATGGACTAAATAACATCTCAAGGGTGCTCTTCAAACCTACGGGATCAACTCAAAACCAGTCAGGCACCCCTCATTGCCCTAAAAGAACTTGGATCTACGATAGCCTAACGCTATGATAGGTCACCCCAGGTTGTCCATGAATCGAAGCCTTGCTGGCTAAATTGCGTTGGGACAGCACATAGGCCCAAATCCAGCACGAACTACTGTCATATTCAAAAAGAACTGGAATCTTGGGTAAGCGTAGAAAACAACCGATTAATGGAAGCGTAAACATAAGACAAACAAAAAGACTATTGGGAGAAAGTATTTGTCCTAATTGACAAAAAAGATCAAAAAGCCTTAACAGGTATCTTCACTGTGTCCAAAGGAGACAAAGACAAGATAACATCTTCAATGCAGCTTTAATAGGTAGGAAAAGACGATGTTATCACGACAGCCATTTTTGTGACACCCGTAAGATGAATTCTATACTTTATTAAAGAAACACAACGTTAAAACAAATATTTAAAAAAATATTCCATAATTCCAGATGAACAAGAAGGATGTATAAATAATGTTGTCTTTCTTCAGTCGGTAGTTAATACAATCTTAAAATAAAGTACCATCTTACATTTTGGCTATTTTTGAAGACTTAGATAAAGCGTTAAAAATTATGAAAAAAGTTTATTGACCGAATATTAGTGGGATGTTAATGCTTTGTATGACATTATTAAAATGTTTTTGTTTGTTTATGATGATCACTCTAAATGTAATCACTGAAAGTGTCTTGAAAGGGGAAGTCTTAAGCCCATTTCTGTTTTCCTGTTTTATAGGGTACATTAAAAAGCATTTTACCAATCATGACCGATTTTTCAAAAGAACTGTAAACTTGGGCAAATAAAGAATGCAGCCAATACTGGGAACTAAGCCAGGCTAGATAAAAGCTACTCGCGAAAACAACCCAATGAGGAGGAAATCCTACTCGACAGACAAATAGTTAGAAACTGTAATAAGTATCTATCCAGTAAAAACAAACATACCTAGGAAAACATTCTGCTGCAATATAGAGCCCTGACAAAAATAGAAAAAATGAAAATGTTCCAGAAAAAACAATATAAAACTTGACGAAAGTTTAAGCGTTAAAGGTGGATATCGCAATGACTTGCAAAAGTAAAAGAAGTTTCACATAAATCCCCTGTTCTAGAATCACACCAAATGTTTTCTATATTCATATTCGTTAAGCGACAGGAATTTGAGATTTCCATTTGTAATCTGGTTTTAACGGCTTCATTAGCTAGAAACATTAACTAAGATTTTTTTATAACAAATTTTTATAACACCCAATCTACACAGAAAACATTTTGAGCCCTAAAGATGATTTCAATAAAGAGTGAAATGTTGGCACGATAAAATGTTTTTCTGAAACCTACATCGCACCCGACCGCATCTCACGATCTCCAAATAGTCATTACCAAACGGTCATTAAACACCACACGCTTATATAGCACTATTTAATTTTAGACAATTCAAAAATAAACGAAAACTTATACTATACATTCTTTGAGAAGGATGGCGTAAAACAGCAGATAAAATACATGCAAAAACATACATTTCTTTACATATTTATAGGTTAAAACACTCATAAACGTTTTATTATAGGTTCACTAAT
Source organism: Cimex hemipterus (assembly GCA_039619505.1). Classification (NCBI taxonomy): domain Eukaryota; kingdom Metazoa; phylum Arthropoda; class Insecta; order Hemiptera; family Cimicidae; genus Cimex; species Cimex hemipterus. Next base: position 17,011,510 of record CM077103.1, on the reverse strand, counting down.
TCGTGGTCCGCTTGACCGATTAATATATTACAATTAATTAAGGTTTTTAGTTGAGATAACAAAATCAATGGCACGAACGGGATTCGAACCCACGATCCTCGCCTTGATACGCCGCTGCTCTACAACTTAAGCTATCGTGGCGTTCGTGTCATTGACTTATTTATCTCAACTAAAAGCCTTAAGTAGTTTTCTATCTTGTGATGTTTTAGAAAAATTATTTTAGTTCTTTGTTTTTTAGCACTAGGCAGAACATTATATCGAATTTTGCGAGTTTCAACGCAGACGGAGAATACGGATGGTTTTACACGCTCATACACTGTAAGTGATATATTTGTTAAAATAAATTGACTTTTGTTAGTCCTCCTTATTCAACAAAACTTCAAGTTCAAATTGCAAGGTTGTGATAAAGTGCACGGCTGTTTATTTACAAAAGCCGGTCAGAACCGTCCGCAATGGGATTGATTCTGATTTAACAAAATCGCCCCCTGATTTGTCTGTCCGCTGAAGAGAGGAGGGCTGGATTCGGTTTGCATCCGGCACCCCTCCTCTTAAACTCATTTGCATTTACTGTCCAATCGTATTAGGTTACAGTCCCCAGAGGGAGGCCAACTTATTTACAAAACTTGGCGATTACTCGTAATCAAATGGGGTCCTCGTTCTTCCTCCCCCCCCCATGGCAATTAGTCACAAGACACGGAGGGGATTTTTGATTTTTACTTTGAAATAAAATTCCATATTTTAAAGATCAATTTTAAAAAACTTTGGAAATTCATTTTTGTATTTGAACATATCTGATATCAATTGTTTTTCAGGATCTAGAGACTGTAAAGTGCTGCATTTCTGGACTCTGGAGCATAGCATAACTTCAATCGAATTTGCTCAACATAATAGCTATTTTGCAGTAAGTAAACAGTAATCTTTGGTTGTTATGAATTCATTATCATTTACATTCTTAATCAGCATAAAAGCTTTGTTAGAAAGAGCTATTTTCCTGATATAAGTTACAACTGATTATGATCCATTATGCAATTCGTTATTAACATCTCTTCATAGGAGACTACACGGGATTTTCTCTTAGCTTAAACCGGAGAAAACACCCATAGAGTGGAATTCTTCGAAATCTCAATTTATCTTAATGGAAGGGAAAATCCGTAATTTAAACCAAAGAAATTTTAAAGACTTTCAAAATGAAGCTGTCCAATGCGTTGACAATAGCTGAGGAATGTTTCATTAACACGGGCACTGCCGACGGACATCTGTTCCGACATGAAGGCGCAATTGATTGTAATGAACGTCGTTCACAGGGCTGCACCCTCTGCTGTAATAAAGAAATTTAATTGACGAAGATATAATTTTTTTTTAAAAAGACGCTCGCCTCAATATGTACTGGTTAAAAATGGTGTATGCTAAAACATAGACAAAACATCGCACAACACAAAATCCAGTATCCAAAATAAATAAAAGAATAGAAACATTTATTGTATCAAAGAATTTCCGTGCTCATGCTCACGGATTCCCAGCCTTGGTCTGTCCTTTATTCTCATGTTATTTAAGATTTGGCTGACCTCAGATTATGAAAACGCTTCCCAGGGTCCAAGATAATCCGAGCCTATTATCATACCGTGAAAAGAGGGCTTTTCCGACAAAACTAATCACTTTCTTCGGTGCTACTTCATGCATGTCTCTTGGTGTGAGTGGCTTGCCGAATTATACTGTTTAGAGCCTTACATTCACAAAGGATATATTCTAATGTGACTGGTTTCTTTTGTCTAAGTTAGTCTGTGTCGGTTTCTACTCTGCCCATCTTCGTTAGGTCGCAGTTGTGTAGCCTATAATTTTCTTGCAATCTTCTCTGAAGAAAGAGAGGATTTCCTTCGCCTTCTTTTTAAAGATATTTATAACTTTTATCTTATATTGTTCGGTAGCCATCTCATTTATTTTAATTAACTATAGAATTTTGTGTTTCTTTTCTCCTTAAATCTTATTTTTTCTTTGTTTCTCAGGAGTCAGTTAGCAATCTCGAAAGCCACCTTTTATAACCAATACACCCTTATGGAATTTATTTTCCAATTAATAATCTCACAATACTTAGGAGTGCCTTGGGCTCATGCTCTGAAGGACAAGAGAGTGTTTTCTTAGGGTTGATATTTAAAGCCATTTTCTTCAACCATTGTTCTACAATGTTTAGTGTGTGGCTTTTCCTTGCAAGTTGAAAAGAGTAGAACTTTGAAATACTTGGTCAGGGGTAAAAATGTAAGTTCGGAAATCAGATAAAATATCTATTTTTAATATTCATCTCAAATAAGGATTTTTTTTAAGTAAGCCGTAAGAATGATTAAAACTTTTGTGCTCAAATTTTGTCAAAGTTTTGGTCATCATGAATTTTGTATTTTTTGAATACATTTGAATACAAATGATGTTACGAGTTGGATCTTCGGGAGGTCAAATGACGGATGAAATAAAATAACAAGCATAACAGAATAAATCAACCATCATTTTCCAATCCCACCAAATGTACATTACCTTTTTGAGATGTAATCCGGCTTTTGAGTTGTTAACAGTAGGTCCCTGCGTTTTCCCCAGGTTTTCCTTTCTGAACATTGCTGTAAAGGATCCAATGGAGGGAATCGTAGATGGGGACGCGATCCAAAATCCTTCTCAGTCAGAAACATCTGAAACCAATATATTGCTCAGAAAAACAGCAGAATAATCTTTTCGTAAAAATCTTATATATGTTTAAGACTCTCTAAAAAGCGTAATGTCATTGAGCGGGGTTATTTATGGTAGAAGCTTGTATTTGGTTATCAATAACAATCAGTCTTTCAGATTAAAATTTACGCTTCTGAACCGAGTATTAACCGTAAGTTCTCCTAAAGTCACATGACCATATACATCACAAATTTTCCTAGCACTCTGAGCTGTGGTTTTCCCTTTGCGTAATAAAAAAAGCATTAAACGATGAAAATGCACTATTTCTATATTAGTAAAACATCTTGTCAAAATACGATATTCCGAACGAAACTGAGGAATAAAAGCACTTAAACTAATTCTTTTCAGAGTGTGTGTAAGGCTAAATAAGCATTGCTTCAAAACAAACGAGTAATAAAATTGAATTGTAGGAAAACTCTACTGATTTATTTTTAAGCCAATTCAAATTGTGAGATTTTACTATAGCGTAAATGTTAATTTTTGGTTAATTATTTACTTATGACTTATTTTACAAGTCAATAATTAAATATGAATTGTACATTTCTAATATGCCATCAGCTATCTCAAATCGTGTTAAGGCTTGTTTATCAATATTTTCGAATTCCAAAATGTCAATTTCTTCTAATTTATTAATCAATCAAAATGAAATTCTGCGATATTTTGAACATCATTATTCTGTCAATACCCACAGAATTATCTAAGGCCTTTGACACTGCAAAAACCAAAATTCTTCTTATTAATTTTGCGAATAAAATTTTGGTGTTAATCAGCTGGAATGATTTTCATCTTATTTAAATAATAAGTATCAAATCGCTAAAATTAATTGTGAATCTTTTAAATTCTATCCCTACGGGGTATCTCAAGGCTCGCATCTAGTTCCAATTCTGTTTTATCTTTTTATTAATGACTTCCAACCGCTTCTTCTAATATTAGTTTTCTACTCTTGGCTTATACACACTTGGTGATGATATCTCTTTTAATACCTCTAAATGCAGCCACTTCTAGTAGAACTATCAGACTGATTTAAAACTAATTTATTCCATGAATTATCAATCTTTTACCACAAGGTGATGTAATTAAAGATTTAGAAATTCACTTTGACCACTATAGTTATCCACTGAAAACACTTGGATTTTTAATCCGCCATATAAAACCTTTTATAAGTATTGAAATACTGAACCCCCCCCCCTTATATTTTTTGTTCTCCCAACATGAATTTTCTTCTACTGAATGGTCTCATTTCTTCTCTGAAATTAAAATTTTTGAAACGGTTCAGCACTTGTCAGGTACTGTAGTTGGCTCTTGAACCATAACTTTCATTATCATTGTATATGTCTGCCCTGAATAAGGATAACCTGAAGGAAATGGGAAGAAATTTTAACTGAATTGCTTTATTTTGAAGTTATTAAACTATTTTATCGCCCTGAACTGCTTTCCTTGATAAAATTCAATATTGCTTAATACAATACCCATCACCTTACTCCTCCGCTGACTACCAGTTCTCCCATCAGTGTACTGTACTGTTTATCTACGATTTGCTATATTCTTTTTCTTTTTTTTTTTTTTTCATTTGTAAAATATGTTACGTAGTCTGTAAGTGTAAATAGGCAAAATTTGAAAAGATCGCACATGAGCGCGATTTTTTCTCGGAATTCCTCCACAGGGGGCGCCCGTCAAGGACGACAACCACGTGGAAAAGGATTCTCATTTTGCCAGAAAGGGACAAAAAAACAATATATTTTATGCAATCTGTTGATTTTCCCTCGATATAAATTCTTATAAACATCTAACCACTCATAAAATTATATTAAGGAAAAAGCATGTGCCTTGCCTAAAACTAGGAGCATTAATTTATCTTTGTTTTAATTTCAGGTTAAATATAAGAAGAAATTTCAATTATTAATATTTGGCTTTTGATGCAATTAAGTTAAAAACATACAACAAGCCATTATATATTTGGAAAATTGATTATACTTTTATGAATTTTTCTTTCTTGTTTTAAATTAATTTTGGTCGTTTAAATGACTAAATTTTGCTTGACTTTCAAAAAGGAAATAGTTTGTAGATATTTTTCAATTCCCTTTTGCAAATGTTTGAAGAATGTTAGAAGCAAGGAGAAATCAACGAAGAGAAGAATTCTACGCGGAAGAAAGAAGAGACCGATACTTCCAAGAAGAGCGAAAATTAAAAGATAGTCGGATTGATTTCTTGTAATTAAAATTTTTTAAAGCTAATTAAAAAAACCTGTAATTGTAAATTTTCGAAAAACTACGCACCATCGTTGTTGTTCTACCTGTTTATAAATTGATTTCGACAAGAACGAAAAAGAGCAAAAATCTGAGACGTAAGTCACGTGTTTGTAAGAGGGGGGAACAGATGATCTAGTGAGCATTAGTAGGTGGGGGAGCCGCCATTGAGAGATATAAATGGAATTTAGGCCTTGGAAGGTAAGGTTTAACGAATTTTATTTATTTTTGATAAATTAATAATTGTTTTATGAGGGTCGATGATTTCGAGTGGGTCCACCTCGACGTGTGACATTCTTTTCCCTCGGTGTTTTTCGCCTTAAACGAGATCCTTTTGAGTCGGCCAAAAAAAATTGCCAGCATTGAATCCGTCCTAAATAACTTTGCCAAAATGGCTACGTTGACATTTATTATGGTCCTGTTTCCATGAATATTTAACCCTTGGAAAATTCGATTTCGACAACTGTTGCCGTTAAAGTTTCCGCGAGGACCCGAGCCCTTTTTATTTTTCGCTTGCGACTTATTTCATAAAGAAATGCCGATTTGACGAGAGGTGAATGACCTGCCGTCGTTAACGTTTCCCTCGTTTTCGACAATAATCAGCCTCAGGGAGAGTGAAAGTGATTAATTTTCTATTTTTCCGTTGTAGGTTAGCCAAGGAAAATAGCTATGGAACCGGAGTTCTGCCTGAGATGGAATAACCACAAGTCTAATCTGACTGATGTCCTTTCGAAATTCTTAGAGAAAGAATCCCTAGTGGATGTAACACTGGCTGTCACCTGTGATAACGACGATTTCAAGACTTTCAAAGCCCACCAGGCGATACTGTCTGCGTGTAGCCCTTATTTTGAGAAATTATTCCTCCAGAACCAACACCCGCATCCGATCATATTCCTTAGGGACGTTACCGCAGTCGAGATGCAGGTGTTGCTGCACTTCATGTACAACGGGGAGGCCAACGTGAAACAGGATGAGCTGGGCGGGATACTCAAAACGGCCACCGCCCTGCAGATCCGAGGGTTGGCCGATTCCAGGGAAGGGCAGAGCAAGCTGAGCGAGGAAGGCCTTTTCGAACCAGGCCCTAAGCAGCGGCCATCATCGCCCAACGAAAGGCGAAAGAGAAAAATGTCAAACAGCTCCGAACAAGCAGGACCGTCGTATCAAGGAAATGAAAAATACTCGCCTGAACCACAAGTAAGAAAATAAACCTTTTATCTTGTGTTACTTTTAAAGACTAACCATCTTCAATCGTAAGGTTTGTAAAGTGATTGACTACATTTTTGCATGAATTGTGAATAGTGTGTAAGTTGGACATAGACGAAATTGGGGTATGTACTCTGCCCTTTGATTGTATCCCCCATTCTGTACCTATAACACAGCAGTGAGTCCTAATTTATCAAGAATAGACTTACAGGCCTAGTTCCAATGGTTGAATTTCTATTACGGTTACGTTTTGCATCCCGGAACACTTCATGTAAACAGATGAACCGCAGTCATTAGTAGTTATTGGTATCTCTTCTACTTACATTTAGAATCTACACTTACCATGTTGAATTATATCAATATTCATAAAATGCTCAATTAGCCCTCCTCTATATCCTGATTTTTCCTGCTTCCTTTCATACATTATGTTGCTTTTTCCTGTCAAAACTCACTACAAGGTTCATGATATGTTTGTGTACACTGAGTAGATTCCACTGTTTCTTCATTTTCATATTATTTTTTTGTTTTTGTTCTTTTATAAAATACTTATTGATAGAGTATATTCCTTTGCTACAGAAGGGTAATCAGCCCCTTTCCTTGCAAGGGTGTACACACTCTCTCTCTTGTTTCCCTTTATTTTCCTTAAATGTCCTGGGATCCTACAGAGAGTAATTTTATTTTTAATACCCAATTTATTTAATTTTATTTTGCAATTCAGCGCCATCTTTGATCCAATCATGCTCTGATGACTGCCTGGCTGCAAGCTGTGCTTTTGTTTTTATACTCTTTGTTCAGATTGTATTGAGTTTCATGTTTCAATTCTTGGACTTCAGACTGAAGATACCAGTGTATGTTTCCCATGGGTTCTGAATATAGGAATACAGGACCAAACATTCCCGCTCCTGTGTCCAATGTAAGTTGGATTTCGTGAATGAATTTTGGAGAGCAAATCAAATTGACTTAACCAGTTTTACAATTTTGAAGATTTGGAATAAAGGACTCCCCTCCTCACAGCTTATTTCAGCATATTAATTCAATTCTATTCTAAATTCGAGTTACACACTTATTCACAATTCTAACAAAATAAAATACACATGGCTGATAAAGTGATATAATTATTAAAAAAATAATCACTTGTCTAACAGCTCCCCATGGTCACTTCATAATTTGAGAATCAAATTCTGATTACGCGACATTTAAAAATTGATCAAAAAAAAAATTAAAAAGGTTGTAAGTTGAGATGAGGTGTGTCCAAGTGGATCGAAGTCAAAATAGTTCAAGTTAGAGCAGCAACATATTGAGCCGAAGGTTGTGGGTTCATACCGCTAAGGTCACTAACTTTTTCATCTCAAGCAAGACCTTAGATAAAAAGAATAATTGATTTAATTTTTTTTATCATCAAACCTCTAAAGATAAATTAAGCCAAAATATTAATCAATTTACATTAAGTTTTGCATAAGGAATACCACAATAATGAACCACCTCAACCTTAGCTTAAACCGTATAGTTATGAACTGAAAAACTCTTTGACTTGGTATTGTAATTCTAAAGTCAAAGTCATTGCTCAAGAAATAATTCTGCATTCTCTGAGCTAGATAAGTTTAAAAAAACAGGATTCATTTTCAAATAGTATTCCACCATTTTTGGGTACAAATTCAATTTAATTGCCCTAGAAAATAGAACAAACATCATTCAAACTTTGCGTCTCATAGTTAACCAATACTTCTGGCAGAGGTTGGCATCAGCCAAAGGGTTATGCAAACCCTGCCAGGAGACCTCTTTTAACCCCTTAATTTTGCTATGCGGGTTCTAAAACAGTTTCTTTCTATATATGCCTAAAAGTAAAATTTATTCTAGTAGTTACACTATGAGTTCTTTCCAACAGAAAGATCAGATAAACTTGAGCCAAAGGATTCTATTCTTGTTTATGGATACTGGAAGTACATATGACATGTGTCATAACTTAGATAACATAGAAATTTTTTTTACATAAATAACAACGTTCATACACATCATTAAAATTGTTAGATATTACAGGAATTAAAAATAAAAACCGATGACCACAAGGACAAACCAAAAATATGTCAATACACTCATATTCATAACATTTGAAAAATCTCAACTATACGGAAATTACTCAAAGCCAGCAAGGGTAGACAGACCAAAATTGTCAGAAACAACCAAATTGCAAACATATTTGTGAGATTTCCCCTTGGTGGTGATGAACCTGTAATTTGGTTCATTTTCAAGTTCTCCCTGACTTAAATAGGGGGTCTGTACATTCCCAAGTCAATTGTTTATTCTTGTTAGTTTTATCAATCAGGCATGCTAATTACATTCGGGTGATTGGACTTCAAGCTCTCCCTCCCTCTCTCTCCCTCCCTCCCTCTCTC
>CM077103.1:16944042-16995704 GCA_039619505.1 Cimex hemipterus | reverse complement strand
CAAATGTGTATCACAAATAAAAGTATTAATTAAGTTATAAAATGTTATAGTGACAAAATATATCTCAAGGGTACAAAACTAGTTTGATGGTCTCTGATCAAATTTTCCTTACCTTTAGTTTTGAGAAGGAATATGTAAAACCGGCTTTGTTATGTTGGTTCTTCAATGCTATTATGAATAATCACACCTAGGCCAACTAACTGCTGAAGCTGTGTCTGTCGAATTAAACCTGATCAGGCCATACGCTGCAGTTTCTCAGGAATCTAATCAAAGAGGAAATTTATTATAGTAAAAGCAAACATGATGTTTCCATTAACATGTTCATTGCTGGTCCTATTGTTTGTTTGATTTTTCAAGCAGATATTTTTGGAAAAATTTTGAGAGTTGGAAGCCACCAAGGTGCTATTGCAATGAACGTGTTAAACACCCAAAACATACCACTTTGTATGTATTAGAAAAATTGTATGCATTGTATTTCTAAAATAGTAATACTAAATTAGAAATTATTATTTAATCTGCCTTCAGATTCTATTTTTTAAGCATTGTAATGAAGAAAAAGATTACTCTGAAAGTTTAGTCATCTTGCTTACATAAATAATGAATGACATACAGTCTGCTGCCACCCAAAATTTTTGATTGTACTCAAATACTTTATACATTAAATATTGCAACTGCCTGAATATTGCAGTTGTGTCATGAAAATTAGATGCACAGTGAATAAATTTATTTTTTAGCGTATTTATTTGTAATACACAGTAAAAAAGGCAAAAGCAAAGGCAATAATGGCGTAATATTTTCTTGTTATTTGTATACATTACCTAACAAGTGACATCTGACTTGTATTTCATGCATTAGCAGTTTTGGGTTCAAATCCTGGCATAGCCCAAGGATTTTTAATTTTGAACAGTATGAAGAGTCTTGTGAAGGGGGACTGCGGTTGTCAAATGTCAGTAGGGCTCTTGGCTTGTAGACCTGCAGTTGTAGGTTCAATCTCCACTGTTACGCTTTTTTTTCTTCTTTTTTGCTACTACCCTTCCTCAAATAATAAAATAATATTAAGAGGTGTATGAGCCTCACTCACAACACCCAACAGATAAGCCCTCCTTTATGGCAGGGATTTATTTTTACCTAAGATTTTTTTCTTTTTATACTTTTGCTGTTTAATTTTTGTTTTGAGTAAAAGTCAACTAGTTAAGTGAATGTGTTAGGGTTTCTTTCTATTTGACAAGAATAAGACAGAGCCAAAGGAGCCAATATTGGTTTTTAAGTTTAAGGAATTTTTGCAGGTTCCTTTAAAAAAATTCAATTTAATGTTATTGTTTTATATTATAAAAATAAGCTTAGAAAATACCAAAATGGGTTGTCTTCAGCAACACAGTCTTTGCGGATCTTTTATGTTTGGAGTTTAGGATGCGAATTTTTATGAATGACACATTTTGAATTTCTAAGGTTGTAATTCGGTGAGGAATGCTTGTATTTGGTTGCTTATCCCATGATTTTTTTTTTTTTTATTTTTTTTTTAAATTCAGATGTGAATTTTACCTACTATCGAAGTACCGAAATATTAGTATCTATACTAACACAACACACAAATGTTAAAATGAAGTAGAGAGTCTGCACATTGAAAGTATCGATTTGCTATTTTGTAAGTTTTTGTTTTGTGCATGAACTAAAAAAAAAAAAAAATGAATTTTTAAAATGTACAAAAATTCTTTTGCATACCCCTTGTTTTATTATTAACAAACTTTAAATTAAATTGAACACTGTAAATAAACGGTTTGAAAGATTTCACAAAAGAAATTATATTTACAACAGATTCTAATTTTTAATTTTTTTTTTTTCTTTTCTTTTATTTAAGATAACTAAAACATGAAATATGAATTCTCATACAGGTTCGAGAGCAATACATATGAAAATGGCGTTTGACCGGCTGCCCGGCTGCTCAAATCTACATAGATGTAGGCTTTGTGGCAAAGTTGTGACACACATTAGGAATCATTACCACGTACATTTCCCAGGAAGGTTCGTTTGTCCCATCTGCCAAGCGACGTACACGAGGAGCGATAATCTTAGAACGCACTGTAGGTATAAACATTCATTACCTGAAGCCTTGCCCAAAATATCGACATCGGACTCCAATAAGAGCTCACCTGACATAAGTACAGACGGGGCAGTATGATTGTTACCCGTCTCTAAAGAAAAAGTCGTACACACTATAAGGTATTCTTTTTATTTTAATTTTCTTCTGGGTTTGAGTGCAATCATAACGGGTTTATCGTTGTAAATACATAATCGAGTCTAAACAAAATGTGCAATTATAAAATATATTTTTTCTTTTTAGTTCTAAATGGGTATTACGATGCCAGAGTTAATTGATATTGCTTACAAAATGTTAATTATTTTATCATTTTATTATATTGATGTTTTTGTTTTTAAATGGTTGATATGTATATAAAAGTTATAAATTTGTAGAGATATATATATATATAATATAAATATTTATTTATAATTCTTATACGTATGGAGATATATATTAAATGTATATACTGTTTTTTAACGTTTATTGTTAAATAAATTGATTATTTTCAACATAATATTTATTTGGTCTCCCATTGATTTCCTTTAAATAAATTTGTGATGTATTCCCTAACACCTTCCTCTATATAGGTATATATATTTATTTTGACCGTTACAAATGAGTAGAATAGAACCATGTTTATTTCTGCAATTGAAAGAAAATACAATATTTGACCCTTGTATGTGAAACCCAATGGGTAGTTGGAAGATCACTTCTATAAAAAGAAACAAATTAAAAAAGAACTTTAAAAAAAGAACCCATCGCATATAATTCAAGAGGGCAAGGAATATCAAAAAAGTAAAACTAAAAATATGTACTCATACATAAACATATTGGCATAAAAAGCCTTAAATAGGCTATTAATACATATGAAAGGAATGAAGTTTCAAACAGATGGATAAAATTACATTATTGTTAAATCTAACTCTTAAAAATGTATCATTACTTATTAATATTATTTTCTAAATAAAGCGTCATTATTATTAAAAGGAATAATTAGATTATTATCAAAAAGGAATGCAGTAACCTTGTTTGGGGAGCCCTATTTATTTTATTCGATTAAAAGATATATTTCAAAAAGTGTGTTCACATGAGTGTGACAGAAATTTTAAAAAATACACTAAGTGAATTAGATTTTTTTTAAATTTTGTAGTTCTTAAAATCTATGTTATATCGTTTAAAGAATGAGTTATGTACTAAACAATTTCAATCTGGATGAAAACTGATACACTGGCATAAACCTGTAGTTTTTTTGTTTGTTTTTTTTTTAATTCTGTGATGAAACTTCTTAGGCATTGGTTAATTTCAAAACTGCTTTATACAGCGTGGTTTATTTTTTAGTACTACAAAATTAAGAAAAAGATAAAGAAACATATTTAATTACTTTCCCTTTTCCGCTTTATATTTAAAATATATGACTATCGTCGCTTGAAATGACAGTGTTGAAATGAAACTTGTTTTTCAAATAGAACAGTACAATTTTTTGGAAGTATTTTCTCTTTTAAGTATAATGCAACAAGAAAATTTGAAATCATTTTCGATTAACAAAAGTTAGAGCCAATGGAAAAAATAATTTCTCCTGGATACTTACGCTATTACTTTCAGATACATAGCCGATAAAGCTTAGCTTTCTTATAAGCCTGTTTCAAAAAAGTCCATTTTTTTAATTGAATCAAGAATAAATATATAAAGTAATGTGTAGACAATATTACAATATTAGACACAAAACTAATATGACTAGACTGTTATAGAAGTTGTTACCATTTTATTAATGGAGCACCAGTCTTGAGCAGTGAGAAGAGTTTTGCAACAGTGTGGAATCAGCAACAGAGTTGATACGCTTGAAAATTATGAAATTGTCAGTACAAGAAAAACTGTACATCCAAAATAGCAATATAATTAAAACTAGTTGAAAATAATTAACCCTCATGAGCACAAGAGGAAACTTCTTAAATATTTCTGTAAACAATTTTACAGCCAGGATAAATCCTATGACAAAAGGAAGTTCCATGGCAAAGCAGCAACTAGCCCCAATGACACCTGAAGTGGTAAGTTTAAAATTTACAATCTTTTTCAATTAGAATTTTTAACCTATTTTTGACAATTATTTTTACAATGTTTAGGCATTACCCTCAACTTTGAGAGCCATTACAACTACCAATTCAAGAACCTCTACCCCAGGTCTACGTTACCCGTCCTCAAGAGCAATATCCATTTCAAGAGGTACAATGTACTCAAGGAAGTTACTAGTTTTCAGGATAAGATCTGTACTGAGGATAGTTTCCCTTGAGTTGCTAAGGATAAACATTTATTATCATGAAGTGTCTTATAGAGGACGCAAAACCCAACACGCAGAAGGAGGAATTATATGATCTATTTTAATAGGAAGCATATAAATAAAACTGATCACTTTGTTGTGTTCCAATTTATTTCTGTTCCATTATATTTAGGATTTTTTTTTTTTTTTTTTTTTTTGACTACAACATAAAACTCTTGTTCATCCCCTGTCTGGGAATATTATCAGCGAACGAATATACGGCTAAAAATGTTTTTTGAAAAAAAAATTTTTTTGTCTACATTATTTTCATAAGAATACACTGTTTTGAATTTTGATATAATGAATATAACTCAAGATATTGGTACAAGAAAATATGTGTTTTTAGGCTTGCTCCTTTAAAGAAGGTAGATCTATAATCATGTCACAATCACATAAAAAAGTTTATATAAATCAATTATTAGAAATCTGAACTGATACAACTAGAGAATTATAATCAATCATTAATTCATTTTTAATGAACACATCAAAAAATTAAATACAAAGCTTTAAGAATACTGGGTTTTACCAATTGGAATACCAGATATTTTACAAATTTAACCACTAATAAATGTGAATTGTAATGGATGTTTTACTCTGAAAACAATGTGGCCGTTAATTGATAATTATTCATAAATCGTGAGATGCGGTCTGGTGTGATGTAGGTTTCATAAAAACATTTTCTTTATCGTGCCAATGTTTTAATCTTTATTGAGATCATCTTCAGGGCCTGGGATTTACAAACATTGTTTACATTTAACAAATATATATATAGGATGTGGAAAAAAGTGCATACAATGCAAAATATGTTGTTCCCCCCCTGTATATAAACATAAAACATCAATATCACACTGGTACTCTCAACACGACACGTGAGAATGGCACAATTATACAAAAGACAAACACTTTGAGTGAGTAGAATTACTTTGAATGAATAAAAACATATTTTGCATTGCATAAATTCACTTTTTATCACATCTTACATGTATCTGTTGAATGTAAACAATATTTGTAAATCCCAGGCTCTGAAGATGATTTCAATAAAGATCAGAACGGCACGATAAAGAAAATGTTTTTCTGAATTCTACATCACACCAGACCGCATCTCACGATTTCTGAATAATTATCTATTAACGGTCACTAATCACCAGACATTTAAAGTTATCTATCATTATCTAGTTCAACCCAACTTTGACTTCACCTGTTTTCTACAAATAAGATGATTATCACAATAATCCGCCATCGGCCCTGTCACACTGCCAGTTCATGCTAATAAATACATTCAGTCTCTACATAGCCTAAATTGCATCCAGAACTGTACTGATTTCTGTAAATAATTTAAGATTATCTGCAAAGATTGAGACTCTAGCACCATAGAAAATGCGGGTGATATCATAAAAAATAGGAAAAGCAATGGGCCAAGGTGTGAACCTTGGGCAACTCCGAAAGTTTCTAACAAAAAAGAATTGATTTATTATCAGTCCGTGATTATTTATAGATTGATTTATGATTTCACCCAAAATGCCCACATATAAGTATTTATACTTATATAAAGTGTTGATTTATCATTGCATTCATAAATATTTAGTAATTGAAATATTCAAATGTTCCCTCCTAAACGCAAGTATATCCTATAGCAGTTCAAAACCTTCTTGGCATTGTCAAAACAACGTGTTCCCCATGTAAATAAATTTATTTGAAGATTATTTAATAAACTCCTGAAATGCCTGCCGGAAAAATAAGGATTGTACCTTGGCTTACAATGTAAATTGTGTAAATAATTTTTAAAAAAATCTGTTTAAATATTAATAAATGATTATGTTTTATAGTCAAGAATGGCTCGAGGTGTACAACAATGCTTACTCGGGCGATCTTCAAAGCCAGATCAAAGCAGTTGAGAAAATTGAAGAATGGAGGGACAGGTGAATTGAATATTCTTTTTTTTAACATTTCTACAAAGGTAAAATAATCTTTTGAAAATTTAGGAATATGCATTGCCCACCTGCTGCACTTCTCACCGGATCAATTTTATCTACAGTAGTCAAGGACGGTGTTTTCCACCCGAATGCGCAGGAAGCCCTTGGAAAGAAAGACCTCGAAGTTATATATTCCACGCATATCATGAGGTCCCAAGACAACCCAAAATACTATTTTATACTTTCAAAGATAACAAATCGGACACTTGTATTTATTTGCTTACTTGCCATAATTGAAGTGCTCTTATTGCACTATGAGACCGTCATTTAACAGCTTTATTGATAGGTAGTCAATTCCAGATGTTCCGTTATGCAAGGGTGAGCTCTAAAGCAGTCGTTAGAAGGATTCAAGAGAATAGCATAGGCAGGAATTAGATGTTCCACATCAGGTTCTTTATTACTGGAAGGTGCATCGAGTAAATATGCAATCATAAATCTGCATCTCACTTGGACACTTGAACAATGGAGAGAGGCTGTTCACTTCTCTTGGTTTTTGTCAATCAGATGACCAGGATCATGTGGAGTAGACATGGTCATGCCTTTATGCCCATACCAAACTGATTATCATACTTTGACTGCACTAAGGTACATTGAGCTGTGGTTCCATTCGCTCCATTTATTGAGGGCTTGTGTGCTCGCAAATTAGTCGTCGATCGTTTCATCACGTTTTTAGTTGGGGGAAGGTTAGCGTGAAAAAAAGGGCTAGGGTCTATGCTGTATTGAGTATGTGAGTATTATGCTGACCACTCTGCAACTGTGATTTCCCATCTTTGTGTAAATGCATAATAATGCTCGACCTTATTATACATTAATGTCACATGTTGTTTGTAGTATCAATACAGTACAATGAATTAGCCAGCATGTTATCCTGACTTGAATCCTGTAGAACACATGGGACAAAATAAAGATGTGTTAGACATCTCCACCAAGCATTAAAAAGCTTCAAACCACTCTTGTAGAATGGCATTGTGTTTCATTAGACGAAATCCAGTCACTTATTTTCTCAGTGCCTAAGACTTTAAGGCACTTCACGAAGCCAGAGGAGGTAATAAGAGAATAATAAGGACAAAATTAAATTAGTTAAATTTTAATCAATCACTAAATGATTGTACAGGGTTTTGGTGAATTTTCTTTCAGACTATCATAATTATATACTTTTCATTAAAGCTCAAGAATTCCTGATATCGTTTAATTTAGCTTCCATTAAAATAAGTATGGTCTAGTTAATATAATGATAAAAATACATATTGTTGGAAATAAGCAACAAAATACAAGTGTCCAGTTTTTGTCTTTTAAGTGCATATTGTAAAATCTATTTTTATTTGAATTTATATTTTATATCAGGTTTTTGAATATGGCTTTAGAAGAGAAGTATCAGAAAAGCGCTGATTCGTTGTACTCGAGGGGTAAAAAAACCGGAATACCCGACTGGATTGTAAACCTGAGGCACAAAGTGGCCCACGGTTACAGGCTTCCAGCATTGGACTATTCACAGAATGCCATCTGCTGGGTTTTGAACTATTTGAAGGTAATGGCTTGGCTTTTCAGTTGGTGAGGGTTTTTTTTTTTTAATTTTTTTCATTTGAAGGAGAACTACTGGGAGATTGAAAAGAAATCGATGAAGGAGTACAGGCCAGAGAAACCTAAAGGGCAAATTTTAGAGCAGAAAATCAGAGGCCTGCTTGACATTTATATACTCCTGTTTGAACAGAATGCAAATGGCATCAAGAAAGTTAAAATGATACCAACTTCAAAATTGAGGTGAGATTAATAATTTTCTAGTTTGAGGTCTGCATGGTGATGAATCATTTTGTACTGACAATCCATCATTTTAGTTTGCCTTTCGAATAAGGCTCCTGTTGACTCCGTTGGTCCAATTCCTCAGTAAGGGTGAACAAATATTGTTTAAATCTCGAGTTCGACAGGCATAAGAAGTTTTTAGAATACAAAAATGCTACTAGTTTTCTTATTTTGTCATTAAAGCTAAGATGATTTTGTTTTCATTACCGGTTATTCTGACATGTAAAGTGTTATGATTCCCAAAGAATCCTAGCTATTGGTGTCAAGTTTTCATTTTTCCTTTTTGAGGTCTAAAGGTTACAACTGTTTGGTATAAGACCACTTTTAAGCTAGTTTCATTGAGTTTAACTAGTTACTGCCATGTGAAAACATTTTTTTGGCTGGTTTCATACTCGGCAACTTGTGGAAATTTCTTTTCTTCCCAACAGTAGACTAGTACAATGTTAGAACCCGAGAAAGTGGGATTACTTATTGTGTTTGCTCTTCAACAAAAGGAGAAAACCCAGTTGAAGAAAAGTGTGGGTTCTCTGTTCTTATAAAATTGAGAAATATCACAATATTATTCTTGTGCCATTTACATCCAAGCTTTGCTTATTTTAATTTTGTCATTACTTTGTCTTGACACTCTGTCTATGATATTCAAAAAGATTCATGGATAGGTAGGAAAAGACTAAAGGCACAAGAACTATGAGCAAGCATTTTTACTTCACTGAAATTTGGGGAATACAAAATGTAAAAGACAAGATATATATATATATATATATATATATATATATATAAATAAATAAATGGTTGCAAAATTTTATTCATTCGATTTGCAAAATGAAGAACATATAATTTAGACTTGCTAATGACCAAATGGAAGGAGGAATTAATTATTTGATACAGATTTTTATAAAACATACATATCTCAATATTCATACAACCTAATGAAATGATGTTAGAAAATTTTATACTGAGAGTACATAGTTTAGGATGCTCTTGAAGAAGGCTTTAGGAGAATACCGTTTGGTGTACAGAGTGATGATGCTGACAAGTTGGCAAGGGGTACGCTTTCCAGTGGTTTATAGTGGAAAGCAAGTCATTTGTGCACATTTATCACATTTATAAGTGATTTAAAAGGGATTCTAAACAATGTGAGATTTGACAGGTCATGATAAAATAACAAGGCATAAGCATTTTTCAAGCTTCTAATTTAAAAATAAATTTTTTCAGTAAAATGTCCCTGCATCATCCCTGAATCGCTGTCATCCTAACATTCTTTTTTAAGGAGCCCAAAATATTGAAAATAACATGGATAGAAGGAGGATAGTCATGTGTCATGTGAATTTTGAACCAGTTGAGCTTGTGCGGCCGAGCATTGGCAGCCCACTGCTCATGTTTGCCCTTCAGTATATCTTAAATTCTAACAGTATGTTCTTGACTTTGGTTAAAATCCACATGTCAAGCACAAAGGCAGAGGTATGCGCACCATCAAATCGCGTAATCCACGTGTCCTATCCTGAGTCTTGCTAGTACACATTATACTTTTCTTGACAGTCTAGCTAAAGTGATGTCCGCTTTAATGGTTTTTAGCATGTGTAATGTTTATTATTGAAATACAGTAAAATTATTCATTTTGTTTTAGTTCTTCAACTTTTTTAAAAATTAATATTACTGGGATTTTAATTAGTTTTAATTCTAATAACATTCAAATTTTTTCTTTAAGCATCCCATACAGTTGGGAATACCAGTTGAAATTTAGTCAGCTTATTTATGTGATGGTTCTCTTTCTATTTAAGATGGCATTTTTTTGTCACTTTATAATCATTCACATTTAACAATTTCAATATACAATTTAAAACAAATTTTAGTATTTTATAGGAAGAGTGAAGTAATATTATGTTCTAATAGCCTAAGAGGGGTTATTGCTTAAACTAAGTAATCTTTTAAAAAAAAAGTTAAATAGGCCTTTTCAATGTCTTTTACATTTTGTATTCCCCAAATTTCAGTGAAGTAAAAATGCTTGCTCATAGTTCTTGTGCCTTTAGTCTTTTCCTACCTATCCATGAATCTTTTTGAATATCATAGACAGAGTGTCAAGACAAAGTAATGACAAAATTAAAATAAGCAAAGCTTGGATGTAAATGGCACAAGAATAATATTGTGATATTTCTCAATTTTATAAGAACAGAGAACCCACACTTTTCTTCAACTGGGTTTTCTCCTTTTGTTGAAGAGCAAACACAATAAGTAATCCCACTTTCTCGGGTTCTAACATTGTACTAGTCTACTGTTGGGAAGAAAAGAAATTTCCACAAGTTGCCGAGTATGAAACCAGCCAAAAAAATGTTTTCATGACTATTCATGACCTTGAGAAATGTTCATTACAAAAAAAAAAAAAAAAAAAAAAATTAAAACGATGTTGAATTACTCTATATTTACAAGAAGTACACTGCACTAACTGTCTTTAATCACTAAGTTCTTCTTCATCACTAAAATATGAGTTTTTTTTAATCCTTTTCTTCTTCACAAAATCAGATTTATTCTCACTTTCAAATTTAGCCTGTTCCATTCGTATTACAGCGCTTAGCGTTTCCATGTCTGGCTCCTCGCCCTCTTCGTCTGTTTGTTGTTCTTCGTCGTATTCATTTTCTTCCTGTCTCTTTTTCCTTTTTTTCCTCTCTTTCTTTTTGGGTGGTGTCCTTGAGCCAAGTGAGTTCTTTGGACACTGGTAACTCAAATGGCCCTCCTCGCCACACTCGTAACACGTGCTTTTATCCGGGTAGAACTTTTTCTTAATAAACTCGGAACTCCTTCCATTGTCTCTGGCCATGCTGCATTTTATCCTTCTGCTGTGCATCTCTGTACCATCCAATGACTTTGTGCACTGGATGGCGCTCTCTCTGTCCAGATACTGAATGAAGGCGACCCCCTTGCTCCTTCTGTATTGGTCTTTAACTATCGTTACCTTTATCACCTGGCCAAACTTGGAAAAGATCTTGTGCAGATCGTTATTAGTGAGTGAAAAGGCTAAATTAGACACGTAAACTGTTGTCTTACTAGGAGCCAGACTGCTATTCATTTTTTTGTTTAAACATGCGACATAAAACACATTAGATAGACAATTCTGATTAACACCAATTAAATTAATCAGTAATTACTAGAACTTATAGTAATATAAATAAACCAAGTTTTCATGTTTACTACTATGTTTATGTTCAGGTTTCGACATTGTTACCATTTTGTGTATATTTATAACCTCGCGCTCGTTTATACTTTAGGACACATGGTTTTCCTTATGAAAATATTACTACCAAAACAGTTATTATTAAAACAGTCTAAAACGAGAAAATTATAATTTACGAACTTACTTTGATTTAAAAAGCACACATTTCATATTTATTTATATTTAATTGCTAACACATTGTGAGCCACATCCATGGTCTTTTTGTCAGAGCTAACTATGTAGATAAATGGAACTACAACATAGGAAACCAAAATGCATTAGCAATAAAAATATATGGCAGTAAAATAAATGGTGTTTTTGATTAAAAAATAAAAATAAAATAGCCAATTTTCTGAATTGTACCCATGTAGAAAAAATTGTTACTATTAAAACAGTATAAAAAACGTAATTAATGAACTTAGGTTGATTTAAAAGAAATTCAGTAATAATTGAGATTTTTTCTCATTTTAATTCAACAATATTCAGTGCTCCCCTTCCTCAACTAATTGTCAGTTTTCTTATCCACTTAAAAGTGTATGAATATTCATGAAGTGATACTATTGTGACCTCGACCCACTCCTCGGACCTTCTTTTTACCATTTATAACTTTATCAACTGTAACCATCAAGTTATTATTTACTGCTATTTATTTTTTGAAACTAAACAATTCCTGACTAGTATAGATGTATTAATAAAAGAACAAAATTATTTCTGTGGCCCAAAAATTGCATGGAAACAGATCTAAAGAGTATATACTTACTTCCATTTTCTGCTGTTTATTTTTCAATAATAAATTATTCCTAACTAGTATAGATTTATTAATGAAAGAACAACATACATTTTTTTTTTTTTTTTTTTTTTTTTTTTGTTACAAATGGATTGGCCCGACATAGTAGTTTTGACGTCCTTCGATCAAGCTGAACCAATAATTTGGAACTGATTTGTACTCTGTGACTGATTTTAAAGACACTATTCAAAACAGTAACTGCAGCTTTACTGTTGTCCATTACTGTAGTAAGCTGAGGACTTGTACGGCACTTGGTGAATATTCGCTGTTTCTGTACAAACTGGGTGGTTGTTAATCCCTGCATGTGGGTATATGTTTGTTTTGTAAAGAATTGACCAATCAAGGATCTAAGGACTTTTATAGAAAACCTTCAACCCTTCTCTAGTCAATTTTTTACTGATAGAAACGTTGATCTCGTTGGTCAGGTAGTGATCAGAGTTGTAATAGGTGCTGTATTTAAATTTAAAAAAATGTGATTGCAGAAAAAAAGGCTACAAATACTTTATGTACTATAATGTATTTAATTTTATTAGAAATCATCAATAATAGTGAAAAGTTAATTTATTGTTATGGTATAATTTTTATTTTGTAACACATGCCTTGTTTCTAGGACAAGAATATTATCATTTACAAAACATATTCCACAAACATTTGAAGCAGAGACATTAATGTGTGAAGAGGAAGCGGCATTGAATGTGGATATCAAAAATTTTAAGCGGTCTGACTTAGTGAGTGCTATCGGTATAATTTTGGGCTATTTGAAAATCTATTTAAAATGGCCTTATTCTTATTTTCAACCTGTTAAAATCATCATAAAATATATGATTGATGATGCGGAAAGTCACAATGGTAATTGATCGATATGTGAAGGTATTTTTATGTCTTGGTACAATTATAATTTTGTGGTGTTCAGGCTGTCGCTTTGATTTATGGTCGCATGTTATCAAAATGCTATACGTAAACGACTATTTCCCTGAATTCATTTTAAATCTGACGTATGATGTTTTTATCAATGAGAAATTCACATACAGAGGAGACTATTCAGCAAAGATGCTTATTTATCTTCTTGAAGCATTGGTTAAGAGGTTACTACATCAGTTCATTTTGAAACCACTTGTTATTTAAAATTACCTAACAATCTCTTTGACTTTTTCAGAGGTAAGCTTGAAAAATTAAAGAAAGACCTATCGAAAGAGACGCTCAGACCCTGCAGCAAAAAAAAAGTTCCCTTAAAGTTGTCATTATTTGAACAGAAGATTCTTAAAAAATTACATCTTCGGCGTAATCTCAACTTAAACACCGAAGCTATCAAAGCTCGAATCGCCATTTGTGCAACGCTCACAGCAAGGATCGAGAAAAAATATCCAACATTGAGAAAGGCATTGAGGTTAATCGAATACAAACCTCTGAGGGATAGCGATTTGATAAAAATTCTCAAAGTGATCTGTGATAATCCAAATGACTTTGCCAACAGATGTGTCGAATTGTAATTATTCTGAATTACTCAAAATTTAAATATAGCTTTAATTAATTAATAATTTTTATAGGTTGTTTGAGTTATTCCAAAAGGATATACAGAGTGAGAAAGACGATATATTGAAATTGCTTAAAGTTTTCCATGGCGAAGGACTATCGATTAAGAAAATTAACAAGATATACACGCTAAAAAAATTATCAAAAGAAAGCAGCGAGGAAGAAATGCTTGCGATAGACGAATCAGAGGAAACGTTAAAAACGGAAAAACTTCTCAATGAAGATGAAGATCAAGATGTTGAAACGTCTGTAGATACAAATGAACCCTGCACTGTTCATCAAGAGAGGTCAAACTGCCCATGGAGGACCGTGAATGGTATGTTTTTTTTTTTTTTTTTTTTAATTGTTCAGCAATAATTAAAATTCTACTCAATTCTGCACATATACAAAGTTGAACCTAATACTTTTCACAGTCCACTAGCAATTCCAGCTTTTCTAATTTACAATAAATTACTGCAGACTGCTAGAAACACCCATTCTTGACTTATCCATCCCACCACCAAGTTGGGCTCCAAGGATTATTAACAGTTACGTCTTTTCAGCCCCAATTCCATCATTTCTAGATCCAAACCCACCCACTCTTAAATCCATTATTTCCTGTTAAATCCATTATTTTCACTCAGTTAGGGGGTGGAGTACATGATGTCACTTCATCTATTGCATATATTGTAACTCATTGATTCCCAAATGGTGTGCCATGGCCCCCTAGGACACCATGGCTGTGCTACAGAGGTGCCACAAAAATTTTCTAAAAAAAAATATTTTTCTTTTTATAAAAAACCTAAAAACTAAGTCCCTGATGACCATCCAATCTTGATAACGATTTTAACCACTCAGCTCCAATTGTGTATTTTATATTATTGCCAGAAAAATTATTTGCTTATGCATTTTTGCTAAAAGTGCATAATGGTTTTTCAAAAGGCAAGTTTTGCAATTTCACAAGAAGGTTAGGAATTTTGATTATTTATTAAATAAAATTGCAGACAAAATAAGAGGTTCAGATATATCAATGCTTTTCTGTATTGGAAATGAATTACTAAGTTCTCGCTGAGATAGACCAGTGTTTTGGCTAGCGGCGTCTCATAAAAATTATGCAGTTTTACAGGCACTGCAAACAGAAAAAGTTTATCGCTGGTATAACTAATCTAATTGAGAGTTGATCTATACTAAATTTTCCACCATCGGCCTTCTCACCAACACATTCATGCTAATAAATACATTCCGGTAATACATCAATATTTTATGCAATAAAAATTAGAACATGAGACCCTGAGACCACACTGCCTTGCTCAAACACAATGCTAATATTGGGTGGCATTCCTATGCACTCTATACAGAGTTAATGGCCTCTTCTTTCAGTTAGGTGGTACACATCGAGCAACCTTTCTCTAAATGCAGTTCATATACGCGTGTTTTGGCCCAAAAGTAAGTCAACTTTGTATGGTGGATTCTTAATTGAGTCAGAATCCTCTTCACTTATCGACATTGCTTTTGTTAAGTGAGAGCTCTGCCAACCCAGCCCACAAACACTGCCATTTTCTGTTTATCAAGTTTTTAATCAAATTTTTACATTGAAGGGTCAGAACATGGTTTAGAGTTTAGTACATCCTGGCCTCTTAGTTACCTCATCCACCCTTTCCTGCCACATATGTGGAAATGATTTTTTTTTTATATATAACTAAAAAAAATTTATTATTAATTTTTATTGTTATCATTTTTTCAGAATTTGATTGGGTCTCATGTCCAATTGATTCACTTCCTTGGAGAGAGAAAAGTCCTTTTGAAATATTGCCTTACACTGGTGGCACCGACAATGAAATCAGTTTGATCAGATTCAAAGGCGATGCCAAAACTGACTTTTTTACTACAGTTAACTGGAACATGCCAGAAAAGAGGAAAATAATTATAGAGCCAATTGAATTATCTTCAATGGAAGTCACAGACAATGACAATGTCGAAGAAGAAAATGAAACTGAATTAACTAAAGAAACTTAAGACAGTTTTAATTTAGTAATATATAGGTAAGGTTTTGTACTATATATTTCTTTATCTATGTTAATTTTATTTATTTGTTTTAGGAAATCCATTTGTCTCTTTCCCCTGTGTCAGTATGAAAAATTGTCTTTTTTATATGTATATTATAACATGTTTATTAAGTATACATATTGTAAATATTGTATAATATTGATAAAAGATCAGTTTCGATGTATAAGCAATTCCGTATATGCAATTGTTCTAATTACATTGTAAAAATTCACCTCCACTTTGTTTACATGAGAACTCATAAAGATGTAGCAAATCCAATTAGTTGGTTTTGAATATCAAAAGTTGCATAATAGCTTGCTATAAAGGAACCTCCTAAACTCCACATGTCACTTTCTTCTGACTTTTTGAAGACTGTCAGACATACTTTAACAGGTCCAAAATTGACCTAAAACCAAACAGACAATAAAAGCGAAAAATTGATTAAAGGTAATAATAATAATAATTTTTAATTATATACCTTTTGAATGTAATCCGGTCCTTTAAGCGTAAATTTCTTGCCTCCTATAGAGAATGTTACTTTCGGAAGTTGATCTACACGGCCACAATTTACCTGAAAATTATCTGAATTAATTTATCCATTGAATTATTACGTTTTATCACTGTAAAATATTTACGGTGTAACGATTAAGAACAAATACTTGAGCTCCTATGTATTGGTTAATACTTTCGATTTCAGCAGACGGGCCCAAAATCAAATTAGAACCTGTGTCCATAAACACATTGCATCCAGACTGACAAAGAACAAATTTAGGAAGTATTGTTATGCTGAAACATGGCAAGTTGTAATTGCAGGATAATAAAGATACAGAGTATACCAAACTACCTTTGCATTTTGAACATCCATATACCATTTGACTGTGGAAGGACAGGAATATAAGTGAATTCACCTTTGTAATGCTTTTTATCAATACCACCAAACATAACACTTCCTCCTTTGGGTGTGTTTGGGTCTCTGAAATTTATTTTATTTTATTTATTTATTTTATTTTTTACCAGCATTGCATTAATAACTACCTATTTATGTAAATTGAGAAGATAGGCTTTTTTATCAGGCCCTGTTCGAGCAAAGCAGTCACGATAGACTTCGATTTAAACATTCCAGAGCTTGATGCAAGTCCGACGACTCCGTCACATATCGAGTAAATAAAAGGAAAAAACGGTATTTTGTCTACAACCCCAAAAGATTGGTTTTTAACTGTCGACATGTCAAACTAAAGCAAATTTTCAATTGGAAGTTTCGAAGTACAACATATATATTTATTTTTTATTTGAACTCACAGACAAATTATCTATCCAAACTGTCCCAGTTAAATATGTATTTTCAATCGGAAACCGAAACCTTTGCAATGTGTTGGTGCCATTTCTTCCTGAATACTTATTCCTAAATTCTTTTACACAAAACATTTTTAATTTGTACAGCTTTTTTTTAGAAATATGAATCATGTAAACAAAATCATGACTGTTAACATCTTGCAAAGGACTTACTGCAAGTAATGCTAGCAGAGCTACAGTTTACTGAAGGCACCCATGTGTTTCCCCAAGCTGTATCATACGCAACATTAAAAGAATCTTTTCTTATTTTCAGTTTTCCATAATATTCATTCTAAAACAAAAAACACTTTAAAAAAAATTAATTAAATAAAAAGTTTAATGACAAATTTTTACATCAAATAATTTATAAAGTTTAGCCGGTACAGTTCCATTCCCTGGCTGGCTTTTTATCGATGAAAAAAACGTTTCGATGACACTCGGATGTATCCCCTGTTTTAACATGGTAATAAAGAGAGGATCCTGCCTTTCCAGTGACAAACTGCAAAATAAAATGTTCTTTAAATCCCATCTACAATTTACTAATAAAATGGCAGTTTTTTTAGTGGTAGATTTTTTAATTATATCTTTTTAAACCTGAATGGAAAATTATGTAGAAAAGGAAAATTGAAACCTACTCTTGAGATCTGCAGGGTGATGAACTTGCATTTATATTGGTCTACGTTACTCTCACTGTTCGTGTTTCAACTTCTTGCCATCACTGAAGAAGACAAGCTAAAATGTCATTTACAACTCACTAAATCAGCGAGGGTACCGACATACCAAAAATGTTCATAAATGAACAAATTACAATTCAATTGTGAATAAAAAGTGACTGCAGTAGTAGTACTACTAATTTAAGTAATTAATACATTCCAATCAAAAAAAATATTTGTAAAATTGCATTTAAAAATTCTTTGTTTGTAAGAATGGTGAAATTTTGATTTTTTTTCTTAATGGAAGAATTGTGTCACAAGTTTTTCCACTGAGTTTGGAATTTCACCATCGGTTTTTACGACCCTAGCACTGACTGTATAACTTGATACCATACCAAACCAACTGGATTAGACCGACATGATCAGAGATGTCAATCAGGATACAAATACCACATCTTACAAGCCTCATAATAATATTTCAGTTGTAGAATTATTCACTAAAGGTTAAAAGGAGTCACTTATTTATGGCCATATGTACCATGACCAATCTCCTTTATTACCTAAAACTCTTCATTAAGTTTCGAGGTATTTTATCAGATTCCAAAGCTTTTTTTTAATCAGTGTGTAACCATCAAAATTTTTCCTCTCCCTGGTGCAAGAAGTTACAAATTTCAGCCTGCACAGGCTGTTGCACTGACAAGGACGTGTTCTGTTGTTTTTTCTTCTTTCTGGCCATATCTGCAAATGCTTGGTTCTGCCCTGAAGTCTACAGTGTACAAAAGCAGACCTCCTTCCAGTCTTATCATCTCCTACGTTAGTTTCGATATTTTAATGAAATTTTTCAAATCTTTCTTGGAATACAAACACATTGAACCAAGGACTTATTTTTAAACCATTGAATGACAGACCTACAATTTGGTACATTGCAAAGTTTTCAGGGCTAATAAATGTCCTCATCAGGCTTTCCTTGTTCCCAATGCTGGAAACAAAACAGCTATAGACTTTAATATTTGTTGTATATGTTGCTAGGTGTCACAGAGAATTTCATATTATTCATGATTAAAATTCCATGGGTTATGTCGGGATTTCCAACCCAGGGCCGCTGGTGGATGCTGTAAACTTTAAATGTGTCATTTTATTGTTTCTTTGAGAATCAAGCTTT
This sequence comes from Cimex hemipterus, assembly GCA_039619505.1. Classification (NCBI taxonomy): domain Eukaryota; kingdom Metazoa; phylum Arthropoda; class Insecta; order Hemiptera; family Cimicidae; genus Cimex; species Cimex hemipterus. The sequence continues at coordinate 16,976,837 of CM077103.1, read as the reverse complement.
CTGAGGGGAATTTATACATAGAAGTATCTGCACTGTGATGGCATCATAACTACACATTAATGTAGTTTTGCAAGTAAATTCACTAATTTCATGGTCTGTGTGACCAATTAATTAAGGTTTTGAGATAAAATAGTCACAAGCAGGATTCGAACTGATGATCTTCAGCTAGATACGCCACTGCTTTACCACTTGAGCTATTGTGACCTCAATCCACTCGGACACTAACTTCCTATCTCAACCCCACCATTTTGAATTTTCGCTCCTTTTCGCTAGCTGAAGATTGTGGGTTGGAATCCCGCTTGTGCCATTGACTTTTTTATCTCAACTAAAAACCTTAATTATTCATAAGTAGTTGTGTATAATATTATAGGATTTATGGTATTGTGTGTGTTACCTGTAATGATTTTGTTGAGGTCTGTCTACTGATCTACCTATTATGCTGGTTTATTCTTACAGGCGCATTTTAGCCTGCCCTCTTGGGGTTTGACTGTGCTTTCATGTCTGTTGTACCCTTTTTAATAGGTTAATAGGCCGACTTTGAATTTGAGACAATCAAGCACAAGTTCACCCCCTCGAACTTGCATTTAATATTTTAATTATAATCGCAAGGACTTACTTGCTTTCAACTGTTATAAAAGAAACAACAATTTTACAATAATTTCCCATTATTCTTAAACAAAGAAACAAGTGCACCATTTGTAAATAAAAACTTTTTATCGACATGACCACAAAATAACATTTTTTAAAAATATTTGTAATAGCTACCTGACTACCCCATCGTTTGATTGGGCAAAACATGTCGTACACATTAAAAATACAAGTGCAAAGCACAACATGTCGATAAGTAATGTATATATTTAACAAAGGACTACATGATTCAGTTTAGTTTATCAAGAAATGATAGTATGATAGAACAAAGGTCACCATATCTTTATTAGATTAATAATTTTTTTTCTCATTTATATAACTGTTTACCAAAAATATATTATTTTACACAAGGTTATTAAGAACAATGTGTGTGAAAAAAAAAAAAACAATAGCAAAAAAACTATATTGTAAATCAACAAACAATAAAAAAAAATTTATTAAAAATAAATAATAACAAGTATTTTCTCCCTTTATAAAGTCAATTTTTCTAATGCCATTTTGGAATCTAGTGGAATATGAAAAAGAACAGTTTTAAAAACATATTTTTAATTCGTTAAACTTGTGTTTTTACATATTAAATATAGAAAAATAATAATAATTTTAAAAAACATAGGGAAACTGTGGGATCTAGAAGAATTTATAATTTTTAATCTTTCCTAATCGCAACAACAATACAAAAAACCAATTTCCAAACAAAAAATTTGTGCAATGGCCTTTCCTGTGGAAACTTCCAAGTCATGGCTCAAAATTTCTAAATTAATTTAAAGTAAAAATGCATATCTATATCACAAATATATTGCCTATTTTGAAATGATAAAATATAATTATTCGTTTCTGGTAATTGCATAAAAAGTTTGCTTCTTATTATCTATGCTCTTTTCCCTTTCTTCCCAAGACCTCGCTCAAGTGTCTGCTCGACTCTAATCCAAAACGGTCCATACACACCCTATCCATAATTGCAATCCTGCAGGTTTTTAAAAACAAAAAATCAGAAATTCAAAAAATTCAAAGCAATTCTTTACCATCAGAAATGTACATACTTTCCACCTGACATCGCCTGAAGGAAGTTCCAATAGGAAGGCCTCAAGTTATGCGGTTCCAAGATGGCAACATGGAAAAGAATAGCAGTAGAAAAAGCATGGAAAAATATTGGAGCCCAGTTGAGCTTAGGAAAATGTCCTTTATCGCTACCCAAGTTGTAGCAAATCTGTAGAAAGAAAAAAATAAATATTATTTGTAACTTTAACAAATTCATAATTAAATCAGTAGAATGTTCCTTTTTATTATTTAAATTTCATACCTGAACCATTTTCCACATAAAATAGAGAGCGACTGTGTTATCTCTGTAAAAATAGAATGAGAGCCCTGCTAAAAAGCCAGCAGGGAGTGAATAAATGTTATAATCTCGATCGTAAAGTCTCCTCATGGTACACATAACTGCCTAGACAGAAAATAAATTGTTATAAATACTTATTCATTTTGTTTTGTATAAAAATGCTAGAGCTGCTATTTGAAAGCGTAAGTTCACCCTGAATATTGAAGAAAATCCTGCAAAACAAGTCGCCAGCCCCAAGTTTTCAAGTTTCAGTGGAATCTTCAAGAGAAGATTAGGATTCTTTTTTATTTTACGAAGGTTCAATAAGTACTTAAACAACAACTGAATCAAATATCCAATTATAAACAGCCTGCTCCCAGCCTGTAAATAAACTAAATGAGTTACAATAAATACCGGTGTATTTACAATTACTCACACTTAAAGTATAATAGGCACAACTGAATTGATGAGGGCAAGATGGGTGCGACGATTGAGACTTCAAATAAAATATGAATTTCCTCCAAGCGTTAACGAGTTTTGCTTGAACGTTCACTAAAGAACAACTTCCCTTTTCAGGTTTTAAACTATATACGGGCACTTCTTCCTCCAGTTTCTTGAAAGACACCTCTTCGCAGGGGCCGACCAACATCCTGTCATTCGTCGATAAGATTCCATATTACAATGTTTTTGTAATGAGATGTAAAAATTTTTCAAATTACTTCAGCAAAGAATAAATAGGATCTTTTGGAAGACCGATTCCTTTATAAAAATATAAAAGGGTAGCCACAGAAGCGGAAAAGATGAACACTTCACCAAAAGGAATTGGTCTGAATAGTCTCCTATCCACTGCCATTCGAAATACTGTTTCAGAAGCCTTGAAAACACACACAAAATACAATATGCAAATGTGAAAAGACAAAGCACGAATACATACCACATTTGTGACGTACAGGCTGAGAAGACCCCTTCGTGAAGGCCTTTCAATTAAAATCGATACAATGCTCGAGAGGAACGACGGTATGAACGACACTGTCAGAAAATTGAAGTTGCCCATAATCCTCCTAAACCGAATCGCCTTTTAAAATAAGAATCTGCTAACAAATGTGCAAAGTTACCTGACTAAACATACTGCTGCTGAAAATCCCAAGCCATGTGATGTGAGAAAAATGCAAGATTGTATTATCCCAAGAAGAGCCTTATACAGCTCAACCTTTGTTGGCACCTTGCGTCTGAGCAATAGTGATATCTGGATAAAGCATAATAATTATACATAAAACATATTGTTACATACAAAACTGTTAAAATCACAGATATGATTTTAATATAAACTTCAAATGTGATGTAGTCCTATATTTACACATCTTCATTGTTTGAGAAAAACAAATTAAAATGCAAATTTATTCATCTAATTATTTACAATCCCATGGAAGGAAACTACAAGTCTTGAACACAACTTTCACGCCTTGGAATATTTTGATTTTGTTTGTAACTTCGGAAAATCATTTTATTATCTGAAGAAAATGGCTCGAATATATATCAAAATGGAACAGGAAAAATAATTTGATCCTTACCCAATACTTAAATTACTATCAAACAGAAAGTTAAATGCAACAAATTTAATTAATTAATTAGTTAATTTTTTTAATACATGACAAATCTGCCAAGAATAAACAGATAATGTTCAATACTGGGATGATTTTTAGCTTGGATGCTATACCACCAGTTTGGAATGGCAATAAAAACACTGAAAAAATGTTAACTATTGACGAAGAATGATCAATCCATTGATTTATGCTTGGATGGAGAGGCAGACCAGTGAGATCAAATTATTTTCAAACAGATAACAATTTATGGCCGTCTCAGTGGGCAGGAACTGCATGTTGATAATCTTTTCATCACATTAAATCTTTAAAAAAAAAAAGAAAAAAAATCAATCTGGGAGTGCTATTTGGAATCTGCCAAGTGTAAGCAGATATCCTAGACTGAGATATGCTGTTCCGTGAATTTAGAAAGGCAAGAAAACCCGTTGTGTTTTATATATCTATAATTATTATTATTATTACTTCACATGGAACTACAATGAAAATAAAATCATTAAAATGTCTTTCCTTATAATTTAGGAGAAGACAAACAATCTGGAAGCACAGCATGTCTGCTGCCAAGTCAGAGCCATAAACCTTTCAATCCGATTTTATCAAACAATTATGGAAATTATCGTCAAAGGTAAAATATTTGGCAAAATTGGGAACAGGTTCAAACAAAAGGAATTAGAATTAAAATTAAGAAATTAAAATTATAAAATAAAAACTTGATTTGAACAAATACATGATGTTGAATCAGTTACGATAAGTTAATCCATAGGAAAATGAACATTCTACAGTTTGCTGTATATTATTTATCCCAATATTCTATATACATTCGAAGTACTACACAATGTTATTGATATCAACATTCAGCATCTTTTTCCAAGTTGTCAGGGGTGAATAGAAAAAATCCGATAGTGATGGTATGACTCGAAATCCACGACCTTTGAACGGCATGACAAATCAAGCAAATAAGCCATTTAAGCTATCTTACTGTTGAGTGAGTGTACACAAACAAAAGTAATGAAAAACCTACGTCTCTAGGATTAAAGGATAATAGTAAACAGTAAAGTTTGTTAACTGAACAAATAACCGAGGAAAATATATGCTGGATTAAATTGCCCGGTTTTATAAGAATTTTACTGCGACAGTTGCACTGAATGTAGATGATTTTTTCGTGAAAAAAAAATGATTGGGTTCACTTGGGGCAGATACTTTCTGACTCTGCTAAGAAAATAAACAGACATCATTTGGGATTGGGATGATTTTTATCTTGGATACTGACCACCATTTTGGAAGAAATAAAAACACCAAAATATATTAATGTCTAAAAATACAGGATCAATTCACAGTTGAACTGTGGGAGGAATCGATGAAAATGTAATTTCATCCTCACCGATCAATTTGTATGGTCAGCTAAATGAGCAAGAAATGGAAAAACCTATTGAGAAAAAAAAATAGGTAGAACAGATATTGTCTGAATCTGCCAAGAATAAGTAGGCACCATTGACTGGGTTGATTTTTGGTCATGATGCTGTACTGCCAATTTGGAAAATTAAAAAAAAAAAATGGCTAAAAATATACTGTCAATCCGTGGTTGGCATGAGGAGATGAAGGATAAACCTGTATTTTGTCCTTATCGATCAAAATCTATGGCCAGCCCAGTAAAGTGGAAATAATTTAGATGATCTTTGATGATCATCCTATTAATTTTTTTTTTAAGTCAACCTCGGACAGATACTTCCTGAATCTGCCAATAATATGCAGACATCATTCTAGATTGGGATGATTTTTAACCTGGATGCTGTACCATTTTAGCCATTTTTGAAAAGCTGTAAAAACAATATTACTTAATAGCTAAAAATTTGAACTTTACCGATTCAATTCTATGGCCGGCTCAGTGGGCAGGAAATAATGCAAATTATCTTTGATGGTCATCACATTATTTATTATATTTTTTTATTGCATCCCTCCCCCCTCAATAGGTTGACCTCAGACAGGTATCTGCTGAATCTGCCAAGAATATATAGACATCGTTCTAGATTGGGATGATTTTTGGCCTGGATGCATACCATTTTTGCCACACTTGAAAAGCAATAAAAACGATAAAATTATTTAATGGTTAAAATTGCAGGGTTGATCCAATTTAATATGGGAGGTGATGAAAATATAATTTGATAGAAATGGTAAATTAATGGAGTGAATTCAATCCTTTTTAAATAAAGATAGTTTTTACTCATGTTAAATCACTCACTTAATGTGACTAAGAATTATATTTTGTTTAAAAAGGAATGTAATTTGATTCTTACAGATCATCTCGGTCTGCCTATCGTCATTTGGATGGATTGACAGACCGAGATAATCATCTTTTTCATCGTCCTATTAAATCTTTAACAAAAAAAAATGGGTCAATCTTGGACAGCCACTTCTGAATCCGCCAAGCATAAGCAGACACCATTGACTGGGGTTTTTATTAATGATGCTGCATTGCCAATTTTGAAATGTAATAAAAACACACAAATATATGAGATGACGGCTAAAAATACGCTTTCAATCCATGGTGGATCTGAGGAGATGAGGGATCTTCACCGACCAAAATCTATGACTGGCTCAGAAGGCAGGAAACCGATATTTGTTGAACCTGCCAAGAACATGCAGACAATCGGACTAGATTGGGATCATTTTTGGCCTGGATGCCATACCATTTTTGTCATATTTGAAAAGCAGAAAAAAATTACAGGGTTGATCTATATTTAATCTGGGGGGGGGGTTGAAAATATAATTTGATTCTTACTGATCATCTCAGTCTGCCAATCCTTGCTTGGATGGACTGGCAGAGGGAGATGATTGATAAGGATCGAATTATTTTCTTAGACAGGGACTTTTTCATCGCCCCATTAAATCTTTAAAAAGAATGGGTCAACTTCGGACAGCTACTTGCTGAATCTGCCAAGAGTGAGCACACCGGAATGATTTTTGACACAATTCCACAGTTTGGCAAGACAATAAAAACGCACAACAAATATTATCTAATGGCTAAAAATACAGAATTAATCCATAGTTGATCTGGTTAGGTTATTTGTAAATAAGAAAATGTTTTCAATCATTAACCAACAAATAAGAAAGTTAGGAAGTTTTTTTTTTAAATGTGCTTTGCTTATTGTCAATCGGTGTTCTGCCCGCACGAGGTCATCACAAAGGGAAGAGAACAATTGTTATGTTAATTGAAAATTAAAAATTCAAATTTAAACTCTGTACTAAAGTTTAAAACCCCGGAGGAAAAAATCCAATACAGCCACTTGACTCTTGACTGTTATAATCCACACTTGAAAACGACATATTGTCAAAATGAGAAAATTCCTGAAAATAATTAATTTTTCAAAATTGAACTCCTCGCCTGTTATGAGATTCAGGGAAAGTTTCAAGAGACATGAAACGACAATGCTTTCTGTAAAAAAGTCTATTTATGTTATTTTAGTTTAGGGTGTCTCTGGCAATAAATTTTTACACTGAGGGGTATTATTATGTATATCTAAATAAGGTTGTTCAATTAATTTATTCAATTAATAAATTTTACTTTTGTCAATTATTTTATAGTGAATTCTGGAAAAATTTTCAATAATATTTTTTAATGTAATTTTTTTTAAATATATATGTAGATGAATTTCTCTTTTTCTAAACTTTCTCTACTTTCTTACCAAATAGGCCGTCACGTATATTCTTAGGGATTCTTTAACGCAGGGTCTGACGAGTGTCAGTGCGGATTGGTAGCACGACTCGTTCCACGGATGAACGTAGTTGACGCAGGTGGTGTCTATCGTTTGAAATTTGCTCAACACCATCCTGGATGTTTTTTCTATTTCCGCTTTGTTTTGACAACTGGCTAAAATTCGTTCATCTTCTTATCGTATATTATAAAGCTGGATTATCCGACCGGGGACGTTTTAAATGTTCTAATCCATCGGGAAGGAGCGAGCGCGGATGCGCCTGTCTTCGTATCCCGGGGGGGGGGCGATCTCACAAAATTTCCGACGGATTGACGCAGGAACGGACGAAGCCGAGATAAGTGCGCTCAAACTCCCGATGTGACCGACGTCCTACAATACGGACTACGGAGTACGGAATGACAGCCCCGTGACCCCTTCCCAACTTACCTTTTGAACACTCCCACCATTTACCTAAATTTCCCGCGAAGTTTTAAAAATTATTAAATTAATTTACCTTCCAAAAATTCATTTTATAATTTAAACCACTGAGCTTTCTTAAAAAAAATGGAATGAAAAATTCATATTCTTCACATCATTTTTTTTCTAAACTATGCTTGAGTTAAAAAATCTACTAACTACATTTATACATATTTTTCATATTACTTTTTTTTAAACATGTACACATTTATTTATATTAACACTATTATATTAACACTATTATTATTGTAAAATCGATTGATAGTAAAGCAGCTTAACAAAAACTAAATCAGTTCCAGAGATCCGATATACTTTTGTATCCCAAAAGCAGTATAAACAAAATGGAAAGAAACATGGACAAAAATAATAACAATACATGAAGAAACATGGACAAAAATAATAACAATACATGTGTTGTAATTAGTGACTCTCAATACTACACACAGTAATGACACATCTACACAGAAAACAAAAAACTTTGAGCCCTGAGGATGATCTCAATAAAGTTTGAAATCGTATACATGATAAAGTAAATGTTTTTCTAAACCTATGTCACACCAAACCTCATCTCAGAACCTCAAAATAATTAATTATTAATGCAATTAAGAAAAGACATGAATAAAGTTGTAAATGAAATCTCATTGCAAGCCCATGAATAAATTGGAACATACCATACATAGGTATGCAAAAATAAATAAATTTACCAGGTGCAAAACAATCATAGAAGTTCATCAACATCAACCAAGAAAATCTCTCTCTTTCTCTCCCTCTCCGTTCTGCCTCTCTCAGTGCTCTTCATTCTATTAGAGACCTTTTCACAGATAAAGCACTAATTCAAGTAACGGTTTAATAGCTACAAAAAAATTCTGAAGTAAATAGAAGTTTTTTTTTTACATAGGGACACAGTGGAATACTCGGGAATGAGTAGGCTGATCGTGTTGCTAAAATGGGTGCCAAAGAAGGACTAACAATAGAAATAGTTCCCTATGAAAATTTTATTAATCATTTAAGAGAAATGATTAAAAAAAAATAGCCGGCAAGCAATCCGATACAACACAAAATATAACAAATTGAGAGAAATCAAAGCTAGTAGACAATGGAAGACAATAATCCGAAAATACAGAAAGTAAAAAAAAAAAAAAAAAAAAAACAGTATGCGCTAAGTTACGAATTGGCCATTGTGGGATTACATGTAGGCACCTGATGGCAAGGGAATCACCACCTCAAAAATCCTTGTTTTCTGTAGAAAATATGTGCATACGAGTCAAATACGGCTTGCCACGTAGCTTACGGGAATGGGAAATTCTGCATCGAGTGAGACGAGATTGATAAACTTAATTTAATTTTTGTATCAATAATTTTGTGTGTTTAGTTTAAATATAATTTAATTTAGGCAAATTTAACCCAAGTGGTTATTTGCCTATTAAAAAAAAAAAAAAAAATCATGGCAGCTTTCTGGAACCAAACACCCACGAACGTTAAGGGATTACTGTACATATAAGCTTAGATTAATTTATGATTTTTCTTTTCTAATTTTGTTTTCAGTTTTATTTTCAAATAATTATTTATTTTATGTAAGGTCTTGGTTAGTGCCACGAACGGGGTCTGAACCTTTTTATAACTTTTCCATCTCAACCGAGACCTTAGATAAAAAGAATAATTAATTAAAATAATTAATATGATCAATTAGAATACTAAACGTAAATGGGATATTTTCAAATTTGAACTAAACTGGCGCTCTACTCATGTTCCAAGTTATAACCCTCTTCCAGATTTTGTATAGATGAAAAGTTTTTTCCAATATCGGAATGAAATGAAATTCTTTCCAAGTAAATGTATCGGAGGGAATGTAGATCATAAAAATTAAATAAATTAAAGGTCGTTGTAAAATAAGGGGAGGAAATTGGAAAATAACAGTCGACGGATTGTCCCGTAGCGCTGTAAATAAGTTATAACCGCATTTCGGCATCCCTTTCACCTAAAACGTCAACAGAAACTCGCTGGCAAGTTTCGAGGCGGACACCTCACTGGCCGGAGTCTTGTTTTTGTCTCATTCTCAAAGGGAACACCGTTGGCCCCAGAGTCGGACGCCTACCCAACAGTACTCTGAGAACCCGATCGCCCGTTTCTTAGACGATGGCACCGAAACAAAGGATGCGCTACGCCAACGAAAAGGCGAGCAAGAATGTCACACTGAGAGGAAACGTGCCCAAATCGACGGTATGTATTTTAAATTTGTTTACATTTTAAATTTATGCCCCTCTCACTTGCATGGTTGGATTTCTCTCACTTTCATTTTGAATTTATTATACGTTTTAAATCCGCATACCTGTATTTTATTGTTTCATTAAAAAATATTTCAATAATAAATTCATCCCAGTCATTAAAAAACAACTATTAATTTCTATTAAATATGTAAAAAAATAAATACTAATCATATTTTTAAAATAATAAAAAGAAAAATTTGTTTATTCATTAACCAACCGTATTTGACTTCTGACAACCATCCATTTTCGTGGAAAGTCGTACCATATGTTAATGGTCATATTCGTTCAACATGCTCCATTTGATTCCCTTTCAATTTTTCCTTTATTTTAACCATTAAAAAAATCATAATTCAATTTTTTATAAATTTTTTTCCTGTTGGATATTTTAACGTAGATCTCGACTGATTTGTGTCAGTAATTGACGCGCAGTTGGTCGAGTACCGTTACGTTGATCTGGGACAGGCTGGGTAACGTGGATCCTGGACGAGATCCGTAGTGGGGCCGTGATGTTTTTTTTTACCTCCATTAAATCAACGCGGATAATTTCTCCCGTAACACGTTGCCTAATCGACTTTTTTTAAATTCATTTCCGAGATTATTCAACACATTTTCTCCAGCGGAAGCGTTTTATTGAAAAAGAAAGCAAAGCTGAACAAGTAAATTAAAAATTATCCAACTTCCTTGCGTACTGTTTTTCACCCTTGGATAACAAATAATTCTCTGTTACATCCTTATATATTATTACTACAAACTGTTACAGTTCGGGTAAAAAAAGTTATTAGTCCTTATAAAGTTTGCAATTACACTTTTATAAGCGCCCCTCCCCAAATTAAATTATTTTTCAACATTAATTAGTCAATATTAGTAGTTATGACAAGAGAAAAAAAATATGTAGAATGTATAAACATACTTTATAAGTATAATCTCACAAGAACCATAACTCAAAAAAATTTTCCCCTCCAATTCAATATTTAAAAAGAACTAAGCAATCCAGTACTTTTTCATTTTGGTCAGTTAATCATTACATTTATGTTAAAAAAAAGTTCAAACTTATTTTATGAATGTACTACCATATTTTTGGATATGGACTCTGTCGGTTTTAAGGTTATGGAGGGATGCGTTTTAAGTCCTATCCTTTTTCTCCCTATTCATTAATAACCTTATAATTTTTTTACTCTTAAATCTTTAAACAGGCTGAATAATTTTGCTTCAATTTTGTTATTTACTTTCATATTCTTAATTATTGTTCTTAATACAATTTTTTCACTTGCTTTGTTCGACCTTGAGCAGACAGAATTTTCCATATTGTACGATGCTTGTAGTTTTTTTTTTTTTTTCTCATTTGAATAAGAGATTATTTGTTATTATATCCTTATCAATTATTATACTTACAAAAACTCAACACTGTAAACTGTCAAAGTATGTTGTTACTTTTACAAAATATTTAAAATAAGTCAATGATCCCATCACTTTGTACTCTCAAAGATAAATAATTAAATTAGTTTTTAATATTAATTTGTCCTCGTTTGTCATTATGACTTGAGAAAAAAAAAAGTAGAATGTATAAACATACTTTATTAGAGCACTGTCATAAGATCCTTAACTCAAAGTTTTTTCCCTCTCTAATCCAATCTTTACAAACTCAGAACTAAACACTCCAATACTTTTTTCATATGACAATCATTTTGGACATTTAATCATTACATTTGTTTAAAAAATAATAATAATAATAATATAGAAAGTTCAAACTTTTTTTGTACTAAATGTTTTTAGATAAGGGCTCGGTCAATTTCGAGGATATTGAGGGATGCATTTTAAGTCCTATCCTTTTCTCCCTATTCATTAATGACCTTATAATTTTTTTCACAGAGTTAAATCTTTAAACAGGCTGAATAATCTTGCTTCAATTTTGTGATTTACTTTCATGTTCTTCTTAATACAATTTTTTTCTCTTGCTTTGTTGATGTTTGACCTCGAGCAAATGGAATTTTCGTGTTTGTTGTACGGTGCTTGTAGAGACAAATAAAGTGCTATTTTTTTTTTTTTTTTTTTTCATTAGAATAAGCTATTGTTTGCTGTTAGATCCTTAAGAATTATTATACTTACAAGAAGACAACTACTATAAAATAAACTGTTGAAGGATGTTGTTACTGTTGAAATATTTAAAATAAGTCGATGATCCCTGTCAACTTTGCACACTAAAGATAAGCAATTCAAATTATTTTTAGCATTAATTTGTCTTCATATGTGGTTGTGACATTGAAAAAAAAAAATGGTATGTAGAACGTTTTAACATTCTTTAAAATACCATTATAACTCGACAGTTTTTTTCCCCTATTGAATTTAATTTTCTCATGGAGATAAACAGGCCAATTTATTTTATACAAAGACAACTTGTTGGAATATTGACTGTTACATTTATTTAAAAAAAAAAAGTTTATTCCTATTTTATAAAAGTGCATTGCACCATATTCAGATTTTTCCCTGTACATCGTAAGGTTGGGCAAAGATAAGTTTTAAGGCTTATCCTTTTCTCCCTATTCATTTATGGCCTTCCCTCTGTACAAGTACGTGTTTGTTAATGAGCCTAAATATTAAACAGTAAAGTGTGCTAAAAACTGAACAAATAACCGAGGAAAATATATGCTGAATTAAATTGTACCGGTTTTATAAGAATTTTACTGCGACAGTTGCACTGAATGTAGATGATTTTTCATTGTTCTATTTAATTAAAAAAAAAAAAAATGATTGGGTTCACTTGGGGCAGATACTTTCTGACTCTGCTAAGAATAAACAGACATCATTTGGGATTGGGATGATTTTTATCTTGAATACTGACCACCATTTTGGAAGAAATAAAAACACCAAAATATATTAATGTCTAAAAATACAGGGTCAATTCACAGTTGAACTGTGGGAGGAATTGATGGAAATATAATTTCTTCCTCACCAATGAATTTGTATGGTCAGCTAAATGAGCAAGAAATGGAAAAACCTATTGAGAAAAAAAATAGGTAGAACAGATATTTTCTGAATCTGCCAAGAATATGTAGACACCATTGACTGGGTTGATTTTTGGTCATGATGTTGTATTGCCAATTTGGAAAATTAAAAAGAGGAGATGAGGGATAAACCTGTATTTTGTCCTTATGGATCAAAATCTATGACCGGCTAAATATTAAACAGGCTGAACAAGCTTATTTTTATTTTTATCATTACTTTCGTATTATATGTTCTTTTATTAAATTTTCTTCTTTATTATTGATTGTCATCTGGGAGACCAAATTTTCCATACAGAATCCTTATATTGTAAATTTATCGTTTTATCTGAATTGACAAATAAGACCCATTTTTTCTTATAATTCAACAGTTGGCTGTTAAATCCTTATCAATTATTACTCACTGAAGTCAACACTATAAAATAAACTATTAATGATGTTGTTAGAAAATGAATTAATTTTGCATGTATATCTTGAGTTTGCAAGTGTACAACGAGTTACTCCGTTAACTTACAATTTTTGTACATTCAAAGATGCCTAATTAAATAACTTTCATCACAAATAATAATAAATATCTGGGGATAGATTGTTTTTTTATTTATTTATTTTTTTTTTTAATATACTTTATAAGTGTACTGTCATAAGCTCGTAACTCATAGTGTTTTTTTCCATATTGAATTTAATCTTTGTATACTCAAAGATAATCAATCCAATAATTTTAAACACAAGGACAACTGCTTAAATTTAAAACATTAATTGTTTCATTTATTTAGAAAAAATATTTTTTTAGCGTAGAAAGTTTAAACCTTTTGTAAATGTACTTATTCAGTTTTTCTGTTTCATTTATTTTTATGCTATTACATTTAAATCTTTAAATATTCATTTTGTCGCAAATTGGGCCAAATTTTGTACTTTTTGTTATTCAAGGGGGTGTCTTAAGCCCCAAAATAAAATTTTATTTTATTCTTATTGCATTGTCCTTGTTTTTTCCCTCTCTATCAGGCTTTTTTAATTTGAACTTGTTAGTTTTTTATGTCTATTTGTTATATTTGTTAACATTTTATTATATTTTTTATTTATTTATCATTGTTTATTAAATGTGTAATTTTTTGTTGTAGAAAGCAGCAGATGAAAAATATCCCGTTGGACCTTGGCTTCTTGCGTTGTTTGTCTTTGTTGTTTGTGGATCAGGTAAGCAGTCTGAACATTTACGCAATCATTATTTAAAAAAAAAACAACTATGTTTTAATACGCCGATTTTGTTTCAGCCGTTTTTCAAATCATCCAAAGTATCCGAATGGCATAACATGGCAGACTCTGGAATTCAAAATTGACTGAGCCCAGTTTGCAACACTTTTATGTTTAGCACTTTACATAATTCCATGTGATAATTTATTACCCTCCCCCCTGCTGTTGAAACTCGACACAAAAAAAAAAAAAAAAAAAGAGAAGAAGAAAATAAAAATTGAATAGTATTTTTGATTTTCATTCTAATAAGAAGAATTCAATTATATCACCTTTTCAATTCTGGGCCTGTTTGCAATTTGTACATTGTTATTATAATTTTTTTAAATTAATATTATGTAAAACGTTACATATTGGTGAATCATAATATCTTATTGCTATCGTCTTTGGCAGATTTGGTTTACAATTATTGTTATATACAAATTGATTATGTTGGTTTGATTTTGTAAATACTGTATGGTAGGCTTTAACGTTATATAAACTAGCATTCCATTGTGCATTAAAGTTGTATATGACACTCTGAAATAAAGTTATTTGTATTATAATACATTTGACTTTTATTTTCAAAAAATTACCAACAGGTCATGCCCAACTAAATGAAAGTGTTTCAATGCTGTAAATAAATACAACAGATTTTATACTGATTTAATATCGTAACATCCCCAGGCAACAAATTCATTTCTCCTTACTTCTTACCCTATGCATTATTTACAAAAGTGTGATTTTTACCCTAATGGCAATAAATAAATTTGAAACTAAGATTAAATAAGTTTTTTTTTTTTTTTAATATTATAGGTGAATTTTAAAGGGGTGTTTGACTCTAACCCCATGATAAACGGTTTAACAAAAAAGATAAATTTGGAGAAAAAAAAATCCGTCTTTGCCACAAGAATTAGTATAGAATCAGAAAATAGTCTATAAGAAACGATAGTATCGCTGGAAGCGTTGTTTGCACAGGGTTAAGCCCACTTCTTTTCTCGCTTTTTTTCAGCAGATAAGTTAAACGCTTGCAGAAGGAATTTGTGTTGACAATCCATTTTGTTGCATAAATTATAGCCATATTAAAAAGAATTGGAATAAGTCCAAAACAAAACAAATAATGAGACTGAAAGCCAGTCATGAAGCCATAAAAAACAAACAATTGGAGCAGGAATTCTCTCTTGACAGAAAGGGACTAAAAATTCTAACTATCAATAAATGTTAAATAAAATGCTAAGTTAAAAATTAAGACTCAACAGATGACCTATGTCTAGAGATCGAAAAGACAGAGCATATCCTATGCAACTGCCCCCAGTAACTAGGAAAAAATTAGATATACATATATAAAGTTAGAGAAGAATTCTCCACTTCATAAAATAAATAAAAACCTTACAGAAAACTCACTAGATCAGCTCAAAATGAAGACATACAGATAAGAAGTCAAAGTGTTGGGCTTGCCATTTTATGGTCACTTATCTATATTGGTCGTCATTATTCTTATTTGTATTTGTCAAGCTAGTGGTTTTTGAGTTTTATTCCTGGGGTAGCCCACGGCTTTTTTAATAGAGAATAATAAGTAAAAAGTATTGTAAAGTTGTTTGGTCCTAACGGGTAGTTGGGCCAGAATTATTGTAAAGTTCATCCTATTTGGGTTTGAAAGTTGTGAGGATTTCTCATGGTGGTCAAACCTGTGTTGCACTAGATTTTCATTTAGTGTCTGATTATATTATATTTTTCTAAGAATGTACGGCTCGTGTATTTTGTTAAAAAAAAAAAAAATCAAAGAAAGTGCCAGCCTCAGTGAGCCAATTTGGCAGGGAACATTGTCACTCACGTATCAAGAGAATAAATAGGTAGGCTCTCAGAGAATCTGACTCGTAGAAGCATCATCCTCACTGGATTAAGAATAGGTCATGCAAGGTTGACAATGGACACTTACTTTTGGGTCAAAGCTCTCTAGATGTGACCGGCGTGAAGAGAAATGATTAAAGATTGTGAGATGCAGTCTGGTGTGATGTAACATTTTCTTTATCGTGGCATTATATTACATTATGATCTTCATTGAGATCATTGGGCCTAGGATTTATAAACATTGTTTAAATTATACAAATACATGTAGGACGTGAAAAAAAGGTGAATTTATGCAATGCTAGAAATTTTAGACTTTACTTTAGAAATTTTAGAAGTATTTGTACGCACTCAAAGTTTTTGTTTTCTATGTAGATGTGTTATTATTTGGTGTCATGTTGAGAGTGCCATGTGAGAAACTGGTTTTATGTTTATATACGTTGGATTTTGAAGGGGTGGGGAAGGAAGTTAAGACAGAAAACACCTCACACATTTAGAAGAAAGTTTGCTCGATGTATCCCAATTAATTAAATGGTCCTAATAAACACCCGATATGGGAATTGTGCTTGAACACGGCAACAAGTATCTGAGTAACTGGTTCCAACTTTTTGAGGAAACAGGTTATTTTACAGTGTATAATACTTTATAATATTGTCTTGTTTCTTTGTGTATGTTGCGAGTGAAAGTATTTATTAGCATGAATGTAATAAGGCTAATGACGGAATATGAGTATCTCGTCTACTGCCAACACTGGGTGGGTGACTGTCAATAAGTGATATGTTCAGCTCTGTGTACGTGAATATGCACACGCATACAGAGTTGAGCTTTTTAAAATCCGTAACGAATTTAACTTGGGTAATTTAATTTGCATTAATGTCAGTTTTAATAAAGAAAGTATAAAAATAGCTCAAAAGAGAGGCTGTGGAGTCCCATTAACCGAATGCGTCTATTCTGAAGGCAGAGTATTTTTTTTTTTTTTTTGAAAATTTTCTTTTTGCCCAATATAAACTCCATCGTCGCTTTTTCACGAAACTTTTATTCAAAAATAATAACCGGTAGCTCGGTCTGAGCATAGGCAGACCAAAATGACCTGAAACTACTTAACTACATTATCACCCTTGTACTTTTTCAGAGTTTCTAGTCTATTCTTTAACGTACACTCGTGTATTGCATAGTGCCTACCAGACCTGCTTCTGCAGTATTCAATTAATCCTAAAAGGGCTTGGCCCCCGATCAGCTCAGACTAGCAGGACTCTACTGTACAGAAATCAACATTACCATGGCTTATATTGTCAGCAATACACAATAAAAAGTATTAATTGTACCAATAACAATAGCCTTTTTTTTTCTTTTTTTAAGGGTCTTAAGTTCAAAATAATGTAAAGTTTACAAAAGGATTTAAATACACCCATATAATGTAAATTTTTTTTATTCAACATGTAAAACCTAATTTATATACAAACATATTGTGGAACATTTATTTTACATGTGAGACACATAGAAAACCTGAACAATTGTGATAACCATTAAAAAAAAAGCACAGGAAAAAATACATCAAAGCATAAAAATAAATATAATAAAATGAACTAAAAATGATAAATAAAATAGTAAAGGGTCTACTTTTCATACATCAGATCACCCAAACCCTGAAAATAGAAAATTTTCAAAACGTAACATAATATATTATGTACAAACTTTCGTTTTGAAATGTTAAAGTTTGAGATCTTAAATAGTTAAAAAAAAAAAAAAAAAAACACCTTTTATAATTTGTCTGGAGGTTTTACAATAATAATTAGTTCATAGAAGGAAAGTTGCATTTTAATGCAACCATTCAACAAAAATTGACTATAAATATTAAACGATATCACATTAATTAAATAAATAAAACACAAATATAAACAGATTTTTTTTTGTTATATGACAGCTATTTTAATATTGATCAGTAACAAAGAGAACATTGAGTGACTTAATATAATAAAAGTGCGGCTGATGAACTTATCAAGGAGTTGATTATTGAAATGATCAGTGCGCTCAGTTAAAAAATTAATAAGTACTTGTATGAGTGATCTACACGAGAAAGCTAAACACCGAAAGAAAGAGAAAAAATTAATCTGATCAATAAAAATTTTTCACATTTCCACTCGATTTTACGAGTAGGCTAATAAATAAAATTATTAAATAGTTAAACAATTGAGAAAAATCTATTGAACAAAACAAACATGTTAGTGTCTATCAACAATAAATTCAAAAGAACTTTGGAAGCACTTTTTTTTTTTAGATTTGTGCTTTCATTTCAAACAAAGATAACAGTACAATTAGTCATATCTTTAACATTAAAAATAATTCATAAGTTGCTCCCATTGAATCCCCCCCTCATAAATTTAAGTTTTGTTGTTCAAAACTACATCTCTGTTTATTTAAAATGACCAGGAAAAAAACTGAATCACCCTTGCGCTTAAAAAAAAACTTAAGAAATCAGCATTGAGAAGCTAAAATTTTAAACAATCACAGTTTTTTTTTTATAGCATAATGAGAAAATTGTGATAAATTAGAATAGAAAATATCAAAATTGAAAGACTTGATTCAAATAGCCAGCAATTACATTCATTCTTTTTCTTTTTTTTAAATTTTATTATGTAGTCAGATTAAAAAAATAAAAACATGTATTCATAAAAAAAGCAGATATGTTTTGAATAAACCACCTTTATTTTGAAATTGTCACAGATATTAGTTCATATCTAGTTTAAAAATAATTAATAAATGAGTTATTCGCCCCAATTCATACTGTTGTTAAATATAAATATAAAACGCTGATCATCTTAAAGCTTTATCTCAAGGCTTGAGCCAAAAAATTCTCTCACAGCTTCGACTTTACCACATAATTTTTTTTTTCTTTCTCTTTTTGGTAGTCCTAACTTATATATTGAAATTACGAGGATCTTAGTGTAATAAATACTATTTTATGAATATATCACATTTTCCCCCTCTAAATTAGCATGTATTATAATTTTATATAATAATAATAATTTTTAAAAAAAGGAGCTATTTAAAAATATTTCATTGATATTTTTGTAAACACAATCAAGAGAAGAATATCTGAAAGAATGACAAAAATGACAGGCATTACGGCATATTAATTCTGAATTCAATTCATATTAAAAATTATAAACAATTAACTTTCATTATAACATTTTTTTTTAAATGTGAAGTTAAAAAGGTTTATGTTAGCTCATGGTAAATGAACTTTTGAGATAAAATCGAGCAAAAAATATTAACTTATCTGCTGCTATGGATCGGACTGGCAATTTTGTTCTTTTTTTTTACAATGCTAGAATAATTCGTTGCGCTGATATTTTGTCTGTTACTGTTTAAAACCAAAATAATTTATCTTTTATATCTGCGTGAGTTTTAACATCAAAGAGGAACATTTCCATAATTTACCAAATTGGTATTTTTGGATGGTTGTAGCATTTCATCGGCCATCTTTGGCGGTCAGCTTTTCTATCAGTTCTTGCAAAGGTGCAAGCTCCCTTCTGTCTATTAAGCTAAATTCCTGTTAAAAAAATCAAATTCAAATAAGATATTATCAAATTAAATTAATTTTATTTAATTACATACTTGAACAAAAAATATGAAGTGTTTAAACGACGTGTTTAAATGCGCCTCTTCCCCGAGCGACACAACTTCGGTGAAATGTTGGTGATAAATGTGTGCATAAACTCTGAACAGTCTTTTCAATATCGTTTTAGCTATAGACTGGAAATTCTTTGGAAATGGAACACCTGAATAAAGAAAATTTCTGTTTGCAAATTTCAATTCAAATTCAACATGAAAATAATTATACCGATTTTAGAAGGAAATAAAGTCTCGTCGTCTAACTGGTCCTGAACCCAGGTCATTAAATAGTCAATGTACTTTGGAGCGGAACATTTTATAGGTTTCTTGACCGTGTGACCGTCAGCCCAGTGGTACTCATATTTGGGCCCGGCTGACATAATAGGACAACTTTCTTCAGTGCAGAACTCGGTTATTGTGCCATACAGCATGTTTATTTGGTTGAAGAAGTCAACAGCTGCAAACAAAAAGAAAAATATATATATAACTAATTGTAAGTGTTAGGGTTTGAGTACAGGAGTGGAATTTTTCTTTAAAAAAAGAGTGTTTTGTGTAATGCAAATTTCAAAAATGTTTATGTTACTGTTTTGTGTAGTGACTACAAACTCAATCATAGAGTACTGTTGTGCCATCTTACTTTCCACGCAACAAAAACGTTCCGATTTTTAAAATTCGGAAGAGAAACGTTCCAAATCTTTGTTTAAAATCGAGCAACTCCAAGACTGTAAATTTGGACCAACAGAAATAACGCTAAGTTGTTTTTTTATTAATACATCTATACTAGTTAAGGATAGTTTGGTTTTAAAAAATTGTTGATTCACGTACTGTTAATTTCCGAATGTGTGGATGCTTTGACTTCATGAATATTAATACTCTTTAAAGCAGACAACAAAACCGAGCAAGGCGAGGACCGAATATTGTTGCTTGGCAAATAACTGAGCAACCTCCCCCCAGGCTGGATTCGGTGAGCCTTTGCTCGGCATTTGACGAGTCTGGAGACACCTTTATATACGCATTAAAGATATGATGATGATTCATGATCTTCTTTAACTTTAACAACTATACTTTTTTTCCCCCACATTCCCCTTTCATAGAGAATCTGTGTTTAAAGAAAACTTCTTTTACCTCCAGCACTGTTTTTCAGCAAACATTGCTGTAACTAAAAGAAGTTTTCTTTAAACACATATTCTCTATTATGGAGTTCCATAGCTCGGACTGTACTACTTTAGACAAAATATTCCCCTTTCACCGTAAAAAGAAATCTTCCTCTGGCTGATTTCAAAATCATAAAGCCATTAAAAAAAAAAAAAAATAATTAAACAATGGCCGATTGGTTTGGACAAAAATATGGACAATAATTGGACAAAAATATGTCAGCAATTACTTAGACTAGCTTTATTCTGAACCAATATACCAAAATGAAATGATAAAACCTGTCAATACTCAATTTAGTTTTTGTCCTTTCACTAAATTCATTGGTCGGTCTGTTTTATATGCACTTTTAACATAGAAAGGAATGAAAGTTTGATAAATCTATATTTTTGCAGACAAGATTTCCGACATTTCTTTAAACCTTGTTTTTAAAGGAACTAAAATGTATATGTCTAGTTCATGATGGTCGAACGCAACCAAGGTTAATCATGAACGTTTCATAAATCAGCATAGTCAGGAAACTTATTGAGAAAGGTAGGTACATAAAATTGCTTGATGCAAGAATAGAAAGACCAGGATAATTAAAGGTGATCAAAAAGGATTAGAAAGGTCAAACGTTTTTAGCCCAATTAACATCCACGTTGAAAGTGTGCTAATGTAAAACGCTAAATCCGCAAAGGTTTAAATCTCATAGTTTAGGACAATAGAAAGCAGCCGGTTTAGCAATATCACTCACTATTGACAGCGACCCATTCGTTGAGATCTTCTCCTTCTGGAAGTAGGACGGCAAGCCTGAGGTTTCCTGAGCCAAGAGTGGCAGCAGCATGTTTCATTAAGTCATACTGATGAGTCCCTTCTGGAATGTTCTTTTTTGGCTTGAAAGTTTTTGATGAACGGCTTCCACTGTTGAAATCAAAAGAGATTTAATTATCACTCCGGATGTTGGTGCAATTTTAAACTTCCACATTGAAATCTCCACGCGGTTGAATAAATAAGTGGAAAATTGGTGAAATAAGTTCGGCAACAGGGCAGAATTCGTACTTACAAAAGGAAGCTCATTTTGTAGATGTGTTTATGACTCGAGCCGAATCCAGCTCCAGCTTATCCTTTTATTATAATTCACAAATTGGTCGCAACCAACTGAAGTTAGCCGGAGGAGAGGGTAAAACCGGTAGATCCGCCCTTAAATTACATCTTTGTCTTTCGAGAAATGTAAAGGGCAAAAAGGAGATTTGTCAGCGGTCATTGTTTCACCTAGAACAGCTGGAATGCATTTGGATTTTTGGAGTGCTGTAAAAGCGCCATCTACTTTTCAGCAGCGCTGTAGACGATTTCGTACAACAATACAAAAATTTGAAAGGCAACGCAATGGAAATCCCTTTTGAGAATAGTTAATCAATGGTAATACAATGATATCTATTGTAGCGATTATTTAATAACAAAATCGTTTAAAATAACTTGACTTCTCTAAAGCCTTTGACACTATTCTTCTCTTTAGATTACATCTTATGGTATTGATGCAACTCTGTTAGCAAAGCATGGTGCTCTTCTTATTATAATAATACGTATTAAATTGTTAAAATTAAGCAGAGACAATTTTTAAAATTTCAACTTTCTTCAAGTATACCTCATTTGTTTTTCTATTGTTTTGTATCTTCTTCAACCAGGAAAACACTGCAAATCCTAACAGGACATTGCAAACTAGATTCACATCTCATAATTGGCATAACCCAACTTGAGAAGATTCTGCAAACCAGCTGAGACACCGACAAATTGCTCTTTTTGCAAGATGAAGTGTTTTGGGACATAAAACTTGACCGCAGGAGAGATTCAACTGCTGAAATGGTGCTTACTAAACATGTTTCTTGATGATTGAACTCACCGGCGTGCTTTAATATACAACAGCTCTTAAAAGGTGCAGTACAGTACACACCCTGACTAATACATCTTTCTATTTAAATTATATGATTATTTTGAAATCGTGACATACAGTCTGGTGTGATGTAATTTTCAGAAAAACGTTTTGTTTATCATGCCAACGTCTTATTGAGATCATACTCAGGTCCTAGGTCCTAGGTCCTAGGTCCTAGGTCCTAACAAACATTGTTTACACTTAGCAAATACATTTAGGATGTGGAAAAGTGAATTTATACAATGCAAAATATTTTTTTTTATATTCAACCAAAGTAATTCTACTCACTCATAGTGTTTGTCTTCTGTGTAATTGTACCATTCTTGTCATGTTGAGAGCGCCAGTGAGATTTTGCTGTTTTATGTTTATATATGTTGGATTTTGAAGGAGTTGAGAAGTTAAATTATATATATTAAGTTGTTATAATTGAGCAGTGTCGACATTCCAATTTTCATGCTTCTTCAGGTGTATCTCATTTTTTCTTCTTTCTTTTTTTCCCTCTCTTATTAACAACATTTAATCTGCTTTTACTGAACCTCAAACTTTGAAGATTTTTTGTACAAAATGCGAAGAATAAGACAAATGGGTGTAGAATAAGTTGCTAAGTTGACTCTTCAGCAACTTTAATCTTTCAGGGTTAAAACCAAGTCAAACAAAGCCAACAAAATAATCATAATTAAAGAGAGTAAGGAAAACGTGTGGTGTAGTTTAATATCATTGATAAAAATATTAACAAGAAGCAGTCATAAATGAAATCCTTCCTAACAATTTGTGCCTTTAGGGGTGCCTGGCTGTCTGAGAGTATATAAATTTGTGCGCATTTGAAAAAGAGAGAGTCAACTGATCGGAATTTTATTTCAACAGCGGATCAGCTATATAAAATTTTGGTGTTTGATCTTCGTTCAATGTTAAGAATAAAATAATTATGCACAGAAATAGATTGGAAGTATTTGACATTTATTTTTTAAATGAGGAGCAATTTATTGTTTTGAAACTAATGTTCAAGTTGGATAAGAAATTTTGTAGTAATATTAATATGGTTTGACTTCTTTTGTAAAAAGGTGATTTTTGTTTTATTTTTTAATATATATACCACAATAGAAATATAGATTTTTGAATTAAGTTCTTTCAAAATTTAGCTTTTTTTAGATGAAAAATGATCTATGTTCGATTTAATCGATAAAAATAAGTTGGCCATTTATATGTCTGGGGTCGTCGATGACTTTGAACTGCTTGAATATTTAAATATATGAGAGAATGTCTAGAGTTGAACCGTTAACGAATCGAGGTGAAGACGGATCATTTGTGTTGAACATTTTTGGACGACATGAACATTGAATCATGTTGGCCACGTTGCGGTGTCACGTGACTCTAATATCCAATCGGAACTGCGGCTCGCTAGCGTCACTTTTGTTTGTCGGCCAAGTCCATTTGTAATTCGGAAGCGGCTGGGTTTTCGCCATATTGGCTCCTTGGGGCATCTGGCCGAGGCACGTTCGCTTATTTATCGCCTGACGCACACTTCAAATAAGGAACCAGGACTTTTTTCGGTGTTTTTATTTACAAAAAAAAAGTGTTTTGTGGATTTTTTGTTTTGTTTTTTCTTTTTAATCGGACGACTCTGGTGAGATAGTCTCGGTGGAACGCTTTTGTGAGTATTTTCCCCCCTATAATGCGGAAAGTGTAACTGCGCATGAAATAATCCTTTCTGTTTATTTTCTCAGCCTTTTTGTTTCTTTCTGTTTAATATTTTTAAATGTTTTTACAAATATTTGTTTTTTTGTCCCTTTTATTCTTGGTAGATGATGGGTCAAACGTCGCCTAAAGACGAGGGTTGCGTCGTCAAAGTACGCGGGCTACCATGGTCGACTACGGAAGAAGATATAGTCAAGTTCTTTTGTAAGTATGCTATCAAAATTAAATAAAATTTAGTGAACTAAATCATGACGTAACTTTACGGTTAAGCATTATTGATTGATTGATTTTCTGGGCAGCCTTTATCAATTATCCTTTTTTAACCGTGAAATATTGATGTGCTAGAATTTATTAGAACCTTAGCTTAGCACCCACGTGTCTTATTCTTCATATTTTGCACAATAAGTCTTCAACTAATCAAACATATCTTAAAAATATGAGGAAGTAGAAAATGTCAAACTGGCCTTCTGCCAAATCCAACATCCGAAAGTATTTTATTTTCATTTTATTCTTAATATAATTGTTAAGTAAGAACGTCTTAACAAAAGGCAATGTGTTCTGTTATCCGATAACGGTGATGGAAACATCCCTTGATCTCTTAAACCCAATGTTTGCATTTATGTATAAAAGGTGGTGAGAGAGTGAACCTGCAGATTATCTAAAAATACATCAACCCATGGTCTTTCACTTATACAAATCTCTTGGAACCCCAAAAACCCAAGGGACCATAAATTATTAAGCTTTTCCAGGTCTTTCCTTAAAGCAATGCACTCCCATTGTCCAACAACGGTAATGGAAACCTCACTCGATCTCTCATCCGTACACATTTATGTTTAAAAGATAGTATTGTAGAGAGAGAAGAGCTTACAGATAATTACAGAATAATTAGCCTCTTAATGAGACATCTCTTGAGACCCCAAAAACCCAATGGACCACAAAAGTTAGAGGAAAATTGAAAATTGATGTGTTTTTAAAATTTCTTACTTAAATTGTATTGGGTTGGTGTAAAATTATTGCAAGTTTTGAAAATTTGTTTTATTTATGCCCTGTCATGTAAACAAAACTAATTCCTAAATCTAATTATGGATTATAATAAATACTTTTAACTGTTATCTTTTATACAGAACATTGAATTTTATAAGAGTGAAACCTGCAAAATTAACTATGTCCAAACTAACCAAAGTCCGAAGAAATCGAAGCAACGAAATTTGCACGTTTCTTCTGTTGTGCTACCAAAATGATCCATTTTTCGATTGAATCATCTTGTGTGATGAGAAATGGCTTTGTAAGATAATGTCAATGGACAAAGATGAAGCCCCAAAACACTTCCCGAAACCAGATCTGCAATCAAAAATAAGGATGTGGGCATTGTTGGGTGGTGTATTGCTTGATCACTGAAATTTCCTGAATTATGGTGAAACTATCATAGCGGAGAAATATTGCCAAGAAATTGATAAAACTTCATGGGAAACTGCCACCTCTTTGTCCAGCATTGGTAATTTCTTCTTTTTCTTCATAATATCAGATCACATATTGCAATATCAACCTTGTGGAAACTTAGGTACTTAAATTATATTACAAACTTCAACTTACATATTCATCTGACCTCATGCCTACAAACTTCAACTTGTTTAAGCATTTTCTACCTGCAAAGCTCTTCAAGGGCCAAGGAGCAGGACAAGTGAAAGCCCTAGTGGTTTAAGCATTTTGATTGCTTCTTAAGGGATCAAACTCTTGAAGAAGTAGTGAATCCACAACTATCTACGATTTTATTTTGAGTGAAAATAAATTTTTTTTATGTCAGTGGAATGAAGTGCTATTACACATTGGCAAAGATGTGCTGGAAAATATTTTAAATTAATTTTATACGTTTTGTATAAATTAAAAATAGTTTTGACTGCCTTCAAAACCTGCATTGTTTTTGCACCAGCGCATATCATGGAATTTTGATTGTACTGTGTACTGTGTGATAAAACCCTAAACAAATGAAAACAAAAACATCGAAAGATCATGCTGTCATTTAAAAATAATTTAAGAACTTCGTTTTGTCACTTCTCACTTCACCCATGAATGTTTCAAATGTTCCTAGAGAAAATCTTTCCTCTAAAGTAGGATGTATCCAATGTTTTCTTTTTACTCTAAGTTGTATAAAATACCACCACAACACAACCATTTTGTCATCTATCATATACTCAGGTCTAACCTCGTTTCAATGTGAACATTTATGTCCGGGCACCGGTTTCCACCAAAATCGCTGGTCCGGCATTGTGGGAACAAAGCGTTATGGTAAATTTTTTGAAACTGTAATAGTTTCTGAAAAATCAATTTTTATTTAGTTATATCTTTAAAAAAATTGTATTAACATTGTTCATTCCTGGGGACTGAAACCGAAAATGGCCTACTGGCTATACACGGCTGAAATAATACCCAGAATAACCTATGGATCATTAATCTGGTGGAACAAAGCTCAACAAAAAGTAGCTACCCGTACACTAGGCAGCTTACAAAGACTAGCAAACCTAAGTATCACAGGGGCGATGAAAACAACCCCTACAAATGCATTAGATACCCTGCTAAACCTACCTCCACTAGAAATATTCATACAGGGAGAGGCTAGGAAAAGCAATGATATGGTATACGGATGGCTCCAAAACAACTGAAGGAACCGGATCAGGAGTTTTCTGTACAAGCCCAAAATATGAGCAATCAAACTCACTAGGGAAGTACACCTCGGTCTTTCAAGCAGAAATACATGCTATCAATGCTTGTGCTCCGGAAAATCTTAAAAGAGGTTACACTGACAAAAAAATCCTCATAAGATCAGACAGCCAAGCAGCTATCAAAGCACTGGCATGTACAAGAATCACATCAAAATTAGTCAGTGAATGCATCCAAAATCTCCAAAACCTGGGAAAACACAACAAGGTAACGGTATCCTGGGTGCCAGGGCACAGGGGAATTTTGGGTAATGAAGAAGCAGACAGACTGGCCAGAGGAGGATCCGCAAGACCATACATAGGCCCCGAGCCTATCCTTGGGATATCCAAAACAAATGTAGAATCCTCCATCGCAGAATGGATCCAAATAAAACAAAGAGAAAAATGGATAAACTCTAGCAGTGCTAGACACAGTAAACTCATGATAAAACAACCCTCACCAAAACTGGCAAAAACACTGCTACAACTGGAGAGGGCAAATCTCAGAGGAGTGGTGGGACTACTAGCCGGCCACTGGCACCTGAGAAAACATCTACAAAACATGGGCATATATAATAACGATCCAATTTGCAGACTATGTAATGAGGAGGAGGAAACAGCCACTCATATCATCTTCGAATGGGGAACAACGGCTCAATGGAGATTCAATCTGACGCACAGAAATGTCTGAGAACCACATTGAAGCAACAACAGTCAATGACTTGATACTCCTGAGAAAAAGGATCGAGTCTATTGACTAAACTAAAGAACTAGGAAGGTACAATAAGCCAGAAGGCTGCAGTGCCTGGGGCACACAAACCCCATCCCTAACCATCCCTCCTAGTACCTTTGCCACCTAACCTAACATTGTTCATATGTGACATTGTATGTGTTCAATATTTCTTCTTGTTTTTTTTTTTAGCTGAGTGCAACATTCGCAATGGGAAGAAGGGTGTCCAAATGACCCTTTCTAGGGAAGGGAGACCCAGCGGGGAAGCTTATATTGAAATGGAGACCCCCGAGGATGTGGAGCTTGCGTGCAAAAAGGATCGGGACTACATGGCTCATCGATACATCGAAGGTATATAAGAATTGATCATTTCTCAAAATGTGTTATGTTTATACTAACACTTGTCATATCAATTAGTGTTCAAAGCCAACAAATCTGAAATGGATTGGGTCGTTGAAAGATGCGGTCACAACATGGAGTTGAGCCGAGATGATGCTTGCGTCCGCCTCCGCGGTCTTCCATTCGACTGCACCATCGATGAGATAATTTCATTTTTTAGAGGTCAGTTGTTTCTTCCTCAATGATTTTTTTTCTCTCCCCCCTCTTGCTGTATATAATTTTTGGGCTTTTACTTTTCAATAACATCTTACATACACAAAATTATATTTTAAAAATAGTTTTTTATAAAAAAATTGAAATATTACTTCAGAAACAAAATAATTTGGGCAAGTTCAGTGTAAAGATTTAAAAAAAAAGTATTTTTATGTTCAACTTTTAAATTAACAAAAAGTGTTTATACTTGGGATACTGTTGGAACCAGAACCGCGGCAGGTTAAATAAAAAGCTTTATTATACTTCATTTGCTCATAAAGGTCTTCGTTAGTACCTTTTTATTTTATACTGTATTTAAATTGAAAAGAAGTTTGGACATAAATTATAAACCTTGTACCTTTGTAAGCTATACTGCAAGTATAATAAAACTTGAGTTCTTTGTTTACATAATATTTCATCAAAATGTTTTTTGTTTTTTTACAATTGTTAGACGTGTTAGCGAAGCGAAACCAGGAGTGGACAAACCTTTGAAGAATTAAGATAATCAGAAAGAAATTTTAAATAAAAATTGGAAAATATTTAAAGACAAAGGTTACCTTCGGGTTAGAGCTTTGATATCTACGATACAACAAAAACTAAATTTTATTAAAAATTAAAAAAAGGGTTTACCCTGAACATGCCTCAACGTCAAATTCAAAGATGTAGTAAAAGTAAATTTTTATTTTTCCCTGGAGTTTTTTTTTTTCATTGCATATTAAAAATTACTTCTTTTTTTTTTGAACAACCAAAAAAAAAACTTTAACTTAAGACATTATTTTTTTTAAACAAATCTTTTTATTCATGTAATTTTTTTTTGTTTGATTTATGACTGGGTGTTTGTTGTTGGTTATTTATTGGGTAGGACTGGAGATAGTCGGTAACGGGATAATACTGGCGACGGACAGCAGTGGGCGAACAACAGGGGAGGCATACGTACAGTTTGTTAACAAAGACACGGCAGAGGCAGCTCTGCTCAAACACAAGGAAAAAATAGGCCACAGGTGGGGAAATCATGAGGACTATATTGGGTGATTGTTGAGAAGGGTGAATATGGTATAAATGGTGGGTTGGTGGGGAGGTAGGTGCAAATAAAATTTTAAATATTTCAAGTATCATTTTTATTCTGTAATGTACATTATGAATAATGCGATTGCTCGGGCTCAAGAAACCAGGTAACATGTTTTTTGTGTTTATTGGTTTTTATTTTGTCCGAAAGGCTAGTTCTTTTTTTTAAATATAATATCAACAGTTAATTGTATTTAAAAAAAATTAACCTCTTTTAAAAACAATTTATTTTATGAAATATTAAATTGGATAAGAATATATGTACAATTAAATTAATGTAATTGGTTATATTTCATTGTGCTCTTCAAGTGATCGGAAGCATATTTTATCCAGTGACGCACTTTTTCTAACTTAAGGGTTTAGGCATATTTTAAGTAAACTTAAAATTGTAAAATTAGAAGAGGATTTATAACCAAAAGGATTCCCTTCAATTGTCTTGATTTATAATAAGTAGGCAATGCATGTGAAGTACAAATTTTGTCAATTAACTGTTGGAATTATAGCTTGGAACTAAAATTTTTAAACTCAGCACGATGGAAGTTCTATTAAAAAAAAAATATATATTTGAAATAACCATAACTATTGTACATCACACATGGGTGTGCATTTCAAAATAATTTTAGGTTAACCTTTTGCGCATTAAAGCCCGCGGCTACTCTTCATACCTGCATGAATTGTTAAAAAAAAAAAGTCTGTGCTGAACGTTAGCCTTTTCTTACCACACTTCCAGAAACTTTTGGCAATTTATTCTTAAGGCCATATTTCGCCTAATAAATGCTGCGAGAAATTGAAATTATATATCTTTTCAGCTCGGTGAATGGTGGTCAGTCAAAAATGAATCATATTTTAAAACTTCACCACCATTAACACAATGTTACTGGACTATGTCGATTTCCTTGTTTTAATGGTTTAAAATTAAAACTGTCAACATGTTCGATTCAAATTTGAGCTCAATTTTATTTCTAATTATTCCATGTTTTTGTTAAAAATATTGCCACTTAAATAGAAAAAACACTTTTCTTTGCTCTTAAAAAATAACCGCGTGTTTGTAACAAATTTAATTAATTTAAATATGCATTTTATTTACACTGACTACCATCTGAGCTCTGAACATTAGTTCATTTTTTCCCATGAATTTTATTTATTATAGCATTTGTTTCATATTTATGTTAGAAGGAATTAGAAAAATACTGAAAATTAGAAGACAAGCTTTGTCAAAGGAAAACAAAAATTAATAAAGATGTCTATTTTAGGAGGAGTTTCAATCTTGTACAGTTATTCTCATTGCAGCATTTTGGAAATGATCTTAAGAATAAACTCTCATCCTTAAATGTTAAAAAATTGTTAATTTTGTTATAAGACTG
Source organism: Cimex hemipterus (assembly GCA_039619505.1). Lineage (NCBI taxonomy): Eukaryota > Metazoa > Arthropoda > Insecta > Hemiptera > Cimicidae > Cimex > Cimex hemipterus. The sequence continues at coordinate 16,945,949 of CM077103.1, read as the reverse complement.
CCTTCAGACCTTCCATCACCAGCCACCATCCTTTAGTTTTGTAGAACCTTTATTGCTATTTTTTATTTTATTTTGTAATTTAAAAAAAATATTATGTTAATTGTTTTTTATAAGGTTTAAATATTGTTTTAATTTTTTTAAAAGTAAATATTTAAAGTTGAGAAACCATGTTGACATTTGACAAATGGTTATGATAGGTACATTGAAATATTCCGGAGCAGCATTGCTGAGGCTAAACTTGCCGCTGCCCCTAAAATGAGGTCTGGCTTTTCAATGAACCAGAGGCATACCCCTTACGACAGGAATGAACGATTCGGTGGTGTCAACAGGTACAATTCAATGTCAAGGAACAACCAAAGGAACTTCAGAGGTATTTAAAACTCGTTTACATGCATGTATTTTAGTATATTGATTTTGGATCTGTTTTTAGGAATGGGAGGAGGTGGTGGTTTCAATGATTTTGATGACGGCCCTTGGGATCAGAACAACAGCGGTGGTGTTTGGGACATGCCGTCGCACAACAGGGGAGGAATCAAGCCACTCATCCCTAATCTCGATCGAGGCAATTTTGGTGGATCTGGAAACTGGCAACCTCCGACGCATTGTATTCACATGAGAGGGCTGCCATTTAGAGCGAGCCAGGCCGACATTGCTGATGTAAGAATATTTTAAAAAAATTGATTCCGTGCAATAATACATTACCCTTTTGAACAGTTCTTTAGGCCAATAATCCCCGTCAGCATCAGGATTTTATTTGACAACCATGGCAGACCATCTGGAGAAGCTGATGTTGAGTTCGGATGCCATGATGATGCAGTCAAAGCTATGGCAAAAGTAGGTGTCCAGTTTTCTATTTAAATTCTACACTTCTTATTTTATATTTTAAATAATTTTGCTTTGTTTTATTAGGATAAGAGTCACATGCAACACAGATACATCGAGCTTTTTATGGATTCAACTCCCGGTGGCGGCGGCGGAGGCGGTGACAGAGGATTTGGTAGTGATAATGGATACAATGGAGGAGGCAATTTCCGTCGAGGTATGTTTTAAAAATTTATATGTTTATAACAATAATTAATCTTTTTTTTTTTTTTTTTTTTAAGGAATGAGCAGTGGTGGAGGCTTCCAAAGGAGATATTAAATTTTAAACTTATGACTAAAAGTTCAAATATTAATTTTCGAGTTTTTGTTTTTTGTTAAACATAAGTATATGCACCCGCTAACTTGGATGAACAAGATTTCTAAACTAATTAGGAATAGAAGTACGTACTCCAGATGTATATTTTGGTGGAATTGCAATTATATGATTAATTCTGTAATGCTCTATTTTGTATTTTTTCTCTCTTGTAACTTATTTAGTAATTAACTTTGATAGGAAAAGTGTGCCACAAAATAAAGACCTCTTTTTTTTCTATAAATCAGTATGTGTTTTACATATATCCTCTTTATCCTTTGATTTAAAAACAATTCTCATCTTTTCATTTGCCTTTGAAAATATAAAATAATTGAAAAATCTATTGTATGAAAGGTTATGTCTGAATGTTGGCATGTTGCAAAAAAATTGAGGAATGGACGGAGTCAACTGTTGGATTTTTTATTCCAGTTGTTGCATTGGCTAAGACTAGAGTAACGAAAATGACGTCAGATGTTGCAATTCTTACAGCCTTTACTGTGTGTTAGATCCAAATCATGATCTGATACCAGGGAATGCATCTTGCCAGTGTTGAAAACTTGAGCAGGTGCAACTATTCTCTGTCAGCTCCAATTAAAGAACATCACCGAACTGTCAGATGTATCTGTCACTGGGAAATGTGTCTGCAAGTTAGACAGATGCGACTGGTCTTTATGTTAGCTCTGGCTTGGATGAAAGATCAGAATCTGTCGCTAGGACCTAATATCAAAAAATA
>CM077103.1:16930172-16943642 GCA_039619505.1 Cimex hemipterus | reverse complement strand
ATATATATATATATATATATATATATATATATATATATATATATATATATATATATATATATATATACATATAATTATTTAGAAATCGTAAGGTCTGGTGTGATGTAGGTTTCAGAAAATTAACTAATCACCACACATTTGTTCACATAGTTCCAATAGAGGAATGTAACACAAAATTGCAATTTTTGCTAAAACTAGTTAATTATTATTTTTCATCGTTTTTTGTTAGTTCAGCACGTTACAGTTCCCAGCCTTCCCATAAGTTTCAACAAAACACGCAAGTTTCGCTGTGAGCGGTTGTTCTGTGACCGGCAAGTTTTATCATCAGTTCCATGTGACCATGACAACAAGCATGGCCTGACAGGTCAATTGACATATTATCATTTAAATTGGGCTTGTAAACAAACAAATCTAATCAATCCAGTCGAATTGAAATTACCCGTTTCCGAAGAGTTTGAAAATGGCCGAGACTTCGGTCAAGTTCCTGAACGACTTGTTCAAGCAAGACCACGTGGACGGCGAGGAGGATTTCTACTTCGAAACGGACTTCCTGGCCCTCAAAGGAAACAGGGATTATTTGAAGTTGGTCAAAGCCCTTGCCATTCTCGACGCCCAGAGAATCAAAGTGGCCCAGGTATTATCCAAAATTAAATTGTGAAACACTTGTTGACTAAGAGTCAAATATTTGATAGTACTAAGTGACAATAACAATAATTGACTGTTATGGACTGACCAAAATATTCTGTTGTCAGAATATGCCTATGAAACCTTTGTAATATCAAACAAAGAGATTATATTGATACTTTTCACATTTGTACCTTGAAAATAGTAACTCAGAACTATTGTAATTTAGTTAAAGTTTATTTAAAGGATATAGACAAATTGGAAGAACTGAAAAGGAGGGTTGACATCGATCCAGAAGGTGTCAAACATGAAATATTGGAAACCAAGCCAGACTACCTCCACCGTCTCAACATCGCGAAGGTATTAATCTCCGACAAGACACGATGATCACGAATGTTCAGTTCTGATTTCTGAAAGGTGCCAGAGATCGATTGGACAAGGTACAAAACTGACTTTACCGGCAAATCGGCTCAAAAGACGAGACGATCGAAGCAGTCGAACATTTCGCCAGAGAGTTCGATAAAACAAGAAGGTATAAAACAGGAAGACGACAAGACCATACGTGTCAGGGGGCGAGTTTACAACGAGAAAAAGCCTGAAACTTTCAACCAGGTGACATACATTTTCTGCTTGATTAATTTTATTTTAAATCTACAGAAGTATATTCTAGTAGTTGCCAAGTGGTCAGGATGCTTGACGGAGGCTATCTGAATGAGAGATGCATATACGATACCAGTAAGAGATACAAAAAATATCAAGGCGAGTCCTGGCGACTAGGTTGTCGCCTCCTCCCTTCGTCTCTTCTTGATCCTTTCCCAAGTGATTTAAAGACGTAGATGTTTGACTGTCATATTTTTATAATGGACAACTTAGAAGCTGTACCTCTTCAGCACTTATTTAGAAAATAAAGGATAATAATTTTAAAACAAGTAAAAGTAGATTAATGAGATTTCAAACACACATTTCACCAAGCATATGTATATATTTATTTTTTTTTTGTAACTTTATCTGCATAATCGTGGTCACATTTGTTCTAAAGCATGGGATATGTCGCTATCAAAAATGTCATTTCTATCGATTTTTTTTTTTTTTTCAATTTCAAAAATTTTCAAAGAAGGTGTGAAAACGAGTCGGACGAACAGATCCACTTGATACTGAATGAATGACAAACAATGTCTCGTTAGTCACCTTCATACAGAAAAAGTATCAAGTGACAACATCCTGACTGAAAGTCGATATTTCATAATGGTTACCTACCAGTCTCCCCGTTAGAATGTCTGTATTTGTCCCTTTTTTACATCAGTCTCCTCAATACTGATCGATATCAATCGCCTTTGTGTGAATTTGGCCTTATTTGTCTTGCAGGCGTTTCTGGGTTTGAATCCTAGCAGAGTCTTTGGCTTTTTAATTGCTAATAGTATGAAAAGAAAGTAGGCAAGTAGTTATGTACAGGGTTAAGCAGTAAGTAAATCAAGGTTTCTTCTCCGTTTGCACAATCTACATTATGTGCATCCGTTTTCTTTGTCAAAAATTGGTTAACTTACTCTTTGGCTTTTTTTTTCTTCCAATGGATACCAGGGAATGGAGGAGTTCCGCCCAGAGCACTGCAGCTGAGATGTACAGCGTATTGTATTTAATCCCTGGCTCCAATTTTTTGGAGTGGGGATTTGAGTCGCTGGTGTTCTTCCATTGAAGAAACTTATTTTTGAACGCTGTTGGGACCAAATTCAGGGTTGCTGAGATCCGATCCCGCCCCTTCCATTGATGAATGCCCCGTGTCAATTTCTTTCAATTGTGGCTACTGGTCCCGTTAAGCATCAGAAAAAGTCCCCAGAGGCGATGATGGGGATTGAACCCACAACAACACGATCTACTAGCCCAGAGTCTGACGCCTTAACCACTTTGCGCAGACTTATGCGATATACCCGGATTTCTGTATCTATCAGTGTCCCATCTTATTCATAGAAATATATTCTAAAAATATTCCATAACTTATATGAACCCTAAAGAAATATAGAATTATTTAAATATATAATTATATTGTATAGTTATACATATTAATAATGTTTTTGTGCCTTGTTAATTTTTAGTTGTGGACTGTTGAAGAACAATTGAGACTGGAGCAATTGCTTATAGAATTTCCACCTGAAAGGGTTGAGAACCGAAGGTGGAAAAAGATTGCTCAAGCACTAGGTATAGTTTAATTGGTTAAATATTAATATTTCCATGTTTATAAAATTTATTGTACATAGGAAACCGGACTACGAAACAAGTCTGTAGCAGAGTGCAAAAATATTTTCAAAAATTGCAAAAAGCAGGGATCGCTGTACCAAGCCGATCTACCTCTAGATCTTCCAAGGTATGTAAATAATTACAAATTTATTTAATTAAAATTCCTTTTTAAAATATGATTTTTTTAGCCGGCACATGTGAACAAAAGGCATAAACACCTTCTCTACAAGAGGACGACATTTTTCCCTGGTCTTGCTTTGGGTGAAATGGAATCCGAATCTGACGAGGATACATGCCTCTCAAACGAAAGTGATGAAGTAAACCTAGCATATTGGAAAAGTGTTCTTGAAAAAATTGTCGAAGAGAAGAAAAATTACAAAGAGGGTGATGAAATGGTTCAACATTTTGGCTACAAGGTACTAACACTTCCATATATTTTTTTAAATATAGTTTTTTTTTTATATAGTTTGATACGGTTTTTTAGTGTAAATTGTGTGAAGAATGCCCCATATTGGGGACGAGATGGACATGCAGCAGCTGCCCAGAGTTCCACACCTGTTCGGATTGCCTGGCTGCTATTGTCGACAAAGAACCACCCATCCACTCGCTCAGTCATAAATTCAATCCGATTTATGAATTTATCAATCCGTATTATTCAAGCAAAGCTTTGGGCTCTGATAATTATTTGGATCCAAATTTTGAAACACATACACAGCCATGTTGAAATGTTTGTAAAAAATTGTATACTATTTATTTTTTAAATTTTATTAAATTATTGTTAACTAATAATAACCCTAGTTTGTGGTGAATGTTTACATTACTACAACTCATTTTTTATAATGCATTTTATACCAAGTAGAAAAATACAACCTTAAATTTACATTTACCAAATATTTATCCCATCTACTGTTAACAATATTTCTTTATTCTTGATAAACAGAGGAGCACAGCTGTTTATTTTAATTTGTACCTAGTTGAGAATATTTTTCACATGGAAATGTGATTTTTGTAGGTTCATTTCAACAATGTGGAATCGTATTTCCAATTCAGAAGCTCAGTGAAATTTTGAAACAAAAATAGCACTTCGGTAAGAATAATTAAGTTTCCAATTTCATTGTCATTGTCTTATCATTTTGGTCTGTTGGACTGTTTTGCCACATTCAGGAGGGCTTTTTAAAACAAGAGATTGAAATTATATCTTACTCATTAATTCCGTTGTCCGCTTGACCAATTAATACATTACAAATAATTAAAGTTTTCAGTTGAGATAAAAAAAAAGCCAATGGCACAAACGGGATTCGATTGAAAAATGGCAAAAAGGAGGGAAAACTCAAAAGGTAGGGTTGAGGTGGGCAGTTGATGTCCGAGTGGATCGAGGTCACTATAGCTCAACTGGTAGCGCAGCAGCGTATCTCGCCAAAGATCGTGGGTTCGAATCCCGCTACTTCCATTCACTTTTTTATCTCAACTAAAAACCTTAATTAATTGTAATTATATCTAACAGTTTCTTTTCACCTGAGGATATGGCAAACTGCGTAAGACCAAAACGTGTTGATCCAACTTACAGACCAACCCAGCAAGGGTGGACAGATTAAAACAACCAGAAATGATCAAACTGAAGACTCATCACCTGATAGACCTTGCGGATAAATTTCCCAATTAAATTCTATATAATTTAGTTTTAAAAAATTCTGATTTAATTAATTATATCTTTTAATCTAAGTTCTTTGTTGAAATGAAAAGCAAGTGTCTCAAGCGGGAAGACGTTTTTTTCCCCATCTCAACCAAGACCTTTGATTAAAATAAACAATATAGCAATTATGACTATTAAATACATATTAAAATGAATTATTATTATTACTGATGTAGTAATTTCACGTCAAACTGTAAAGGACTGTATTAGCAAGGTATTAAACAAATTATATGTGGCATAATTTTATTAGCGGTTGAGATTCCTAAGATCCGAGATCATTTAGGTCGACTAGGAAATAAGTAGCCTAATTTTTTAAATCTTGCATGCTAAACTGTTTGAAGGTACATTTTTTTCCATTTTGATTGACTTTTATTATTATAATTGAGGTGAATAACAAGAAAAATGGTGAAGCGGTTGTCTATGCGATGAGGTGTTGAATAATTGCTGTAGCTTGATTTGTTTTAGAGTTTAATTACCAAGGGTGCTGAAGATGTGCCTTGGATTGTCTGCGACTATTTGAGCAATATCAGCCAATTTTTTGTTAAAACTTTAAATCTTGCATGCTTGAAATGTTTAAGGGTTTTGATACTTAGGCGAAAAGAAATAATCAAATGTATAATTTTGTTTTTAAAAGAAGCCCCAGTTGTTTATTTATTATTATTACCATTGAGTTAATTTCAGGGCAAACTGAGCAGTTGTCAGTGCTCAGTGGCGTATTGAACATATTTTGGCTGGAGGTTTATTTTATTAAAGATATATATATAAAGGTTGTATTCCCTATGTACAGATTATTTATAAATAAGTAACAGAAAAATATATCTTATTTAAGAAGTTTATACAAAAACAAAGCCTCAAACGATATTACACTTAGTTGCTGTTGCAGAACGCCAACAGGAACATCATAGTAGGACTTACAATTTTACTGCGCCTGTCCACCTAAAGAATTTATACTGAATTTTTTCTAATAATATCGGTTGTGGTGTGGGAATCAGATTAGGAGTAGTATTCTAATATGGAACGAACAAGGGGGGTGTACATAAGGGTACAAAATGGAGGCATTAAAATCCTTGGAGAATTGACATGAAAAATTTGTCGGTTTTACTGGTTGGTAAGTGATACGGTGCTTAAACAAGTGATATTAGTTGACGTAAATACGAAGATATTTGATAAGTTTTACTCTGCATAATGAGATATATATTGAGTAAGGGGGACAGGTAATAAAGTATATGAAAATCTGCTAAATGGATGGTGTTGCATTTGTCGATGAGTGTCATTTAGTTGTTGATGAAACCATTTTCCAGATCAATTTGTTTGTATTGAGAAATAAATGCAGTCAGATCTAGAATAGAATCCAAGGAATATTTTGAAGTAGTTAGCGAATAAGAAAAACAGGTGTCATTGAGAGTAGATGCAATATCATTAAATAGAAAAGTGTTTACGTGAGATCCCTGAGGGAATAACTTTTTTTTAATATAATGTATTGTATATTGTTCTATAAATTTTAGATAAACATTGTAGGTACGTTTGGTATTTTTTGTTTGTTTTGTGGTGCTGGTGGATATTTTGTTAAAAAAGGTGTTAGAGAAACGATTTTAATTTTTGTAAAAGTCCCAATCTTTTCAGATGACCTTTTAAATATTCTATTCAGTCTGTGTTAAATTAAAATAGTTCTCTTAGTTACGAATTCAGCAGCCTCCGTTAACAAACGGCCGAAACGATAAGATAAAGGTCGGGTTCAGGAGATGAACTTGCATAAGTCGGGAACCACCCCGTTGTTGTCGTTTTTGTTTGAGGGCCCTGAGAAGTTTATCGCGTTGAATGGCCCCTGAGAGACCAGAGGATAACCCCTGATCAACGGCTGCGCTGGCGCAACTTTCATAATCATAACAGAAAATAAAAAAGTGATCTTTTTTTTTAAAGATTGAGAATACCACGGCCGTTTAGTCCGGCCCATTCTCCCGTCTTGTACAAGGCAGACCGACCCAACAGCCATGGAAACTCTCAGCAAGTATGTCAAGCTTTTCACAGATAATTTTGGAATTTTTGATTTATTTTGCCGGTCTGTTACCTCCGAATATACACTCTGAGATATTTTTAAAGTTATAAGTACAATTGAAGATTGTTTTCTCTCCAGATAAAATATAAATTTCAATTTTAAAAAAGTGTTTAAATCACAAATGTTATTTAGCTCTTAACGTTTCGTATCAATTATAACATTTTTAACTGGTTTGCCCCACGTGGCAGACTCAATTTTAATTAATAATAATAATTTTATAAAAATTTCAACTGATACTAACATTTCAACAGTCTGAAAAGTAAATAATACTCGATACCCACTTAATATAAAAATAAGTAATATGACCAAATTAAAGGGAAATCACATGAGGGAATCTTAAAATAATATAAATTCAACAGTTTTTTTTAAAGATTTTCTTTAAAAAAGTTTTGTCAAACGTATTTCTTATTCTCTAACATGATTATCTAGTTGTGACGGTAAAATTTGCCATCTTTAGTAGTACAAAGATCAACTTACACTTCTATTATCTGGCTGAGATTGATTTTGAATATTTTACAATTTTACTTTGTCGAGAAATGTTGTATTAATATAATAATCTGTAACAATTTTACATGATCGTACTGGTCGGTGCATTCTTACTGGTTTTGCCGGGTGAATTTTGATGGATTGTTCATCCTGGTCAGCCTTATCTTTAAATGTAAAAAATACTTCACCTTCAGCAGTCGATTGTTGAAAGTTCAAGAAACTCTTTCTTCACTGAACTTTTATGTCGTTCTTAGTGGTCGGTCTGTCGGATTAAATTTTAACCGGACAATTTTGGTCTGCCCAATGATCAATCTGATGTTTCGACCTTGCCAACCTAAACTTTCCTGATGCTCAATTTTAAATTGTTTTGGTGGTGTAATGAGTTTACTGTGGCCTGAATAATTTTTACCTTGATCAACCCGTTTTGGGTAGTTTCGCCCGTAAAATACAACTACCTTTCAGCGGTTGGCCTGGTCTATCGAAAGATCAAGCTACAGTTTTATCACCTTGCAAATCTAAACTTTAATTACTCTTTAATTTTAATTTGTTATTTTTTACAAATAAATAACAAATTGCTTGAACTTGTTTACTGATGCTAGTGAATTTCAGGCTCATCTGGCTCCCTGTAGGGCTTGTAAGATTAGTAACAACTTAAAAAAAATTATTGTTATTTGTTAAAAAAGTTTTTTTTTATTGTTCCTAAGAGCCCTGAAGAGAGGAGCCAGATATGCCATGTTAATTCATCACCATCACTTAATAAATTGGTTGAATCAGTTCGTTATTTATTGTCCGAATCAGACAATTAAAGACAATCAACTAAAAAAAGAAGAGGAGTAGCAGTTAAATTGATATGGTAAGATGATTTTTTGTTCATCTTCTATACCTATTGTTAGCCTATTAGATGAACTTTTTTACATTGGCCATCTTTGATCATTCTAATCTGCCGGTTTTTGGTAGGTTTGTCTGTCAAAAATTGCTTTCTTCAATAGTTGGTCAAACAAAAGTTGAAGTTTTTTTTTTTTACACAATAATTTGTTATGGAGTTGATTTTTTTTGTCATATTTAGCATTTGATCTGTGAGATGAATTTTTATTTCCTCATTCTATTCTGCTTATTTTTGCTAGGTTTTACTATCAAAATCTGCTATCTTTGGTGATTAGACTATCTAAGGATCAAGTTACAGTTTTATCACCTTGAAGATTTCAACCTCATTGTTAAAAATATATTATCTTCGAAGCGACAAACCTGAAATGTGATTGCGTACGGATTTTCAATGGATTTGTTTGTCCGATGAGTTTCACCGTCATCGGCGGTACCTTTGCCTTTTGAATCTTCTTTCTTTTCAAGCCTTCCTGGATCATTAATAGATTGAATCAGTGTTAATACTTTTCGAAATATTTCAAAAACCTATCTGCAGTGTTGGGCTGCTCTCCTTACATATTCTATTTGCTAATCTGCCTCAATTCTTGGCTTCGAGATTTTTAAAAATTATAAAATCCGGCATTTAACATGATATTAAAACAGATGATGCAGGTGGAATGTACAGACTCTAGACATCATCTCAATTTTCAATATCGTCTTCCTTTAAAAATGAAGTTTTACTTTTAAATACAGGAATTATTTACAGAAAAAAGTATAAAATTTTACTTTAAAGTATATATTTACACAAAAAGTATAAAGTTTTACTTTAAAATATAATTTACACAAACAAGTATAAAGTTTTACTTTAAAATATATATTTACACAAAAAAGTATAAAGTTTTACTTTATACTTTTTTGTGTAAATAATTCCTGTATTTAAAAGTAAAACTTCATTTTTCATTTCAATAAAATAGAGCTGATTTGTGAGTCATTAAATTGAATGAATGAATTAATTAAATGTATTAAAAAATAATAGGGATAATAATATGTAGTAATTATATAAAATGTACTGAAGATTATATAATAAGCTATTAAATTTATAAAGAATGTTTTTAATTGGCTATCGGTACTAACTAATATTATACAACCAAAAGAATAAAAAGGAAAGAAGTAACGGTTTACTATATTTCACATGACAATTTTATCTAGAAATATAAATTTTCTATGACAGAACTATCAGCATATTCTTTGATAACAGTGCTGTTCGTTAGGGGCAAATAATTTTTTCATTTGTGTTAAACTTCTGCAGTATTAATTTCTTCAAATGTAAGTTCAAAGTGTAGAGATTAATTTAAATTGGTAATTCTAAAACCGGTGTATTTGAGGTCACTTATAGAAAGCGAATCGTAACCGCGGATTATAAATAATTTTGAAATTTCAGGGACGGAATGGTTATAGCAGTGGGGAATCCACTGTTGGACATAACGGCTCCGGTCGATGAAAAGTTTCTAAGTAAATACGGTTTGAAACCCAATGACGCCATACTAGCTACCGAAAAGCATAATACTCTTTATAAAGAATTGGCGAAGTTGAACAATGTAGAATATACAGCAGGAGGATCATCTCAAAACAGCTTGCGTGTTGCACAGGTATGATTGTTTTATATTAAAAAATTTTAATTTTGTAAAAAAAATTGTTTTCCAGTGGATTTTACAAAGGCCGAATACATGTGTGTATTTAGGGTGTGTAGGGCAAGACGACAATTGTAAGATTCTTGCTCAAAAGGCGACAAATGACGGCGTTAAAGTTTTGTATCAGCATACTGACAAACGACCAACTGGTGAGTACATTAAAATTGATTTAATATCCCATTCCCTTAAAGAGCTGAGATGTACAGATATATTTTATTTTTTAGGAACATGTGCTGTTTTAATATCTGATAACGGACATAATAGATCTCTTGTTGCTAATTTAGCTGCATCTGAATGTTTTACTAAGGATCATTTGGAATCTAAGGAGGTAAAACATTACATCTCGCAGGCAGAATTTTACTATTCTTCTGTAAGTTAGTTGTGAATGGTTTTTTTCTTTTTACAAATTTTTATCCATATGTATTATTTATTAGGGATTTTTCCTGACGGTTAGCCTTGAGACAATACTGGAACTGGCACAGATCGCTCATAAGAGGGAAAAAATGTTCTTGCTTAATCTGAGCGCACCTTTTCTTGCGACTCATTTCAAAACTCAGATGATACAAGTGTTTCCTTACGTTGACATCGTCTTTGGAAACGAGACCGTATGTTTCACTTGAAATAACGTTATAAATAACAAACATTTTCTCTTTGATTTTTTATACTTATTTTAAATTCATTGGCATCAAATCGAAATTAACATTACAGATGTTTGTTAGGAAGCTCTAGCATTTGCCAACGCACACAACTTCGAAACCGAGGATGTTAAAAATATTGCCAAAAAAATGGCGGAACTTCCGAAACAAAACCAAAACCGTGAAAGGGTTGTAGTTATTACGCAGGGGCCCGATGTAGTTGTTTTGGTGGAAGGTAATTAAAAAAAAAAAAAAAAAAATCACTTGTAAACTTTTATTCCTTGGAATTATTGTAGTTATATAATAATATTCGTTCTTATCGTAACATTTTAGGTGGAAAGGTGAAAGAGTTTCCTGTCAAGAAGCTAGATAAATCCCAAATCATTGACACCAACGGAGCTGGGGATGCTTTTGTGGGTGGTATGTTCATTTCATGGTTTTTCCATTTTATTTCATTCAAAAAAATACCTTAGAATACATTTTTTTAATACATTGCATAAAAATCACTTCTTCTGAACTCAAAGCCTTGGATTGGTAATGAGATGCAAAAAAAAAGAAAAAAAAAATTCCAAAACTTTTAAGTGCCTGTATATAATTTGTCTATGGAAATATTATGGTGAAATCTCAAGATGATGAAGCTCAAGCTTGGTTGTACCTGATCATCCTGATACGCTTTTTTTTTTATATTTTTTTTTTTATTTTATTTTTTATTTTTTTATTTTTTTACTGATTTTGACTGTTAGAAGCATTTGTGCATTTCACCACCTTTAGATTTTCAAGCCCAGTACTGACTCCTAACTTCGCTTTTATAACAGTAAAAAAAAGGCCAAATGAAACAAAATACACAAACAAATCAATAAAGATTTGAAAAAATGACAGACAAAAACTAAAGAAAACAAGTGTTTACTGTGGTACTTAATAAGTGTCAGTAATAATTGCCACTATCTGTATACAGCTTATCAATCCAAGGTTTCTTATCAAATAAATTCCATTGTTGTAAGTTTCATTTTTGTTTTAAGGATTTTTGGCGGAGTTAGTGAAAGGATCCTCTTACGACAAATGCGTCAATTGTGGGATTTGGGCCGCTTCCAAAGTGATTCAAACTTCCGGCGTTAACTTATCAGGAAAACCCGAGTTTACCAAATAATCAGTTTAATCGATGATTCTCTTAATCTCTTAACAGAACATTTTTAATTTAGATGATGATCATGATTAACATTTAATTAAAGAAGTTTTCTTAATAATATATTCTCACTGCATGCTTCTTTGCATGTTTATTTTTCATTGTTATAACAAACGTGCCTTGGAAATTTTGTATTTTTTAATATTGTTGACCAATCTTGTTATTGTTATTTATTTTGTAAGGCTGAATTGGTGTGTGACAATTTTTAAAATAGAGAATTGGCCGACAAAAGAAATTGTTTGTTAAACAGACATGGAATAAAAAGGTTAAATATTTTTTATGTACTTACTTGTATGAAATTGAGTGTATGATGTTTGTTTTTTTAATTTGAAAAATAAAGTTACTACATTTGTTTTTCTTATTAAAATTGAGTTTTTATTTAAATATATATTCTCCTCATATTAATAAAAAAGGTAGTTCAGACCACCGTCCAGCTAGCAATCAAGCACAGCATTTGTGTAATGTAAAACGATAGCATATAATTAATATATAAAATTAAAAATCGAATTGTTTTGATAAAAGGTGCCATCATAGTGCAGCCTTTAGATAGGATGCAGGTTGTTGGGTGGTTGACGGAGTGCAGAAAAGCGAGCAAGATAAGGTTCAGTTAGTGGGATGTGAAAATTTATTAGTTGAAAAAACTCGGGGGAGTATATGTAGTTTTGCTAAGCAGATTATACAAAATAGAGCCTCAAGTATAGTACACCGAGATTCGAGTGAAATACGACTTAGCTGCTGGTGCAGGCTGTCAATGGGAACATAATAATAATTTAATATTGGTTATAGTGTGAAGACCAACTTTTTTAAATTATGTGTATTTTTCTAGTACAATGTATTTGTGCGGGAGCACATTGCTTTATAAATTGAAGATAAACATTACAGGTGCTGTTGGGGTCCAGTTTTCTTTGTAGTAAATATTACCGTTAATTATTTATTATAATCACACATTTGAAGCATGTATCAGAATGTAGTTTATACTGAATATTGTAATTTTGCAATGCATTTTAAGTGTTTGTTATATATATACATTTTAGAAAAACATTACAGTTGCTCTTCGGTATCGCATTTTTGATTATGTGCCTAATGTTATCGCATATTTGGTACATATATCAAAGTACAATTTATACATTGTATTATAGTACACATATTGTACAATATGTTATAATGTCTGTTATACAAATTATAAATACATTGAAAGTGTTCTTTGGTATCAATTTTTGTTGTGCTCAATGTTATGTATGAAAATATAATTTATACTCTGCATTATAATATGTACGTTGTAATAGTGCAATGCATTTTAAGTGTTTGTTGTGATGTAAATTGTAGATTGACATTGTAGCTGTTCTTCAGCATCAATTTTATGTTGTTCTCAGTGAGCAATTATTTGTTGCATGTATCAAAATGTAATTTGTATATCCTATTATAATACGTATATGGTACTAACACATTGTAAGTGTTTGTTATTATATAAATTGTAGATAAACATTGTAATGTAATTATATAAATAAATATATAAACGTGTTCTTCAGTATCAATTTTTTGTTGTTCTCAGTGTTATCACATATTTGACGTATGTATGAAACTATAATTCATACGCAGCATTACAATGTGTATAAATTCATTTCAAGGGTTTATTATTTTATAAATTGTAGTTGAACATTGTAGGTACTGTGTGGCATAATTTTTGTTGTTGTACTCAATGTTATGCCATATTTTGCGGTGCACAAAATTTTAATATATACATTTATTTATTTATATATATGTATTGTACTAATACAATGGATTGTAAGTGTTTTTATTACATAAATTTTAGATCAATCAATTTCTGTATCAATTTTTTGTTGGTGTGCTCAATTGTATCGAATATTTGGTGCATCTATCAAATTGCAATTTATACATTTCATTATAATATATACATTGTATTAGTACAATGCATTTTATATAAGTTATTGATAAATATTGTAGGTGTTCTTTGATATTAATTTTTTATTGTGCGTAGTGTTATCCCA
>CM077103.1:16892158-16930162 GCA_039619505.1 Cimex hemipterus | reverse complement strand
ATAACTAGCACAATGTATAAAATTGTATAAATTATAGGTGTTCTTTGGCGTTAATTTTTTGTCACATCATTGTTATCGCATATTTGGCACATGTATCAAAGTATAATTTATACATTACATTATAATATGTCCATTGTAGTAGGACAACACATTTTAAGTATTTGTCGTATCAATTGTAGTTTAACATTGTAGGTTTACATCGGTATCAATTTTTTGTTGATGTGCCCAATTATATCAAATATTTGGTTTTTCTATCAAAGTGCAATTTATACATTGCATTATAATTCATGCATTGTATTAGTACAATGTATTTTAATGTTTGTTATTATATACATACTAGATAAATATTGTAGATGTTCTATGATATTAATTTTTTGTTGTGTAGGTTGGGCTCGGCCGAGTCGGGATCGACTGTCTCGACGGAAAAGTTTGCTTTTATCAAAGTGCAAATTACACATTGTATTATAATACATATATTGTACTAGTACAATGTATAAAATTGTATAAATTATAGGTAAACATTGTAGTTGTTGTTTTTTAATTTTTTCACATCATTGTTTTCACATTTCTGGCATATGTATCAAAGAATAATTTATACACTACATTAGAATATGTCCATTGTAGCAGTGCAATGCGTTTTAAGTTGTTGTTATATAAATTGTAGATAAATATTGTAGGTGTTCTTCGGTATCAATTTTTTGTTCATTATATTATTTCTCATTTATACAGCATGGATTTTTTTTTTGTAGTGTTTTATAAGGGGTAGGATATATTTTATGCTTGGAGCGTAATTATTTGTCGGTGAAACAGATTGTGACGTCGTGGGATCGTAAATAGAGTGTGGATAGTTGTGATTTAGTTGGTAATAAATGTGAAATATTCATGGTAGGTGGGTTAAAGGGAAAATAGGATCGTTATCGTCCTTTGGCCGGCGGTGGCGGGTGGCCGGAGTGGGAAAAATGATCAATTTAAGGGATTCTCGGCTCGTATTTCAATTTGTACTGTAGAATGCGTTGTTAACAGCGTTTGTCCGGGTTGGCGAGCGGGGCCGGGCGAGGGGTTGAGGGCGAGGGGGCCGTCGCTCCTTCGACTCCGGCCATCTTGTTGCCATGTTTTGATACGAAACGGTTCTCACTTCGCTCCATCTCGCCTCCGTTCCGCCGTCGTTTCCCAAACCGAGACAACTTCAAATCCCGGCGACAATCCGCCCCAGGGATGGCGTTTGACCCGGGACACACTTTTTAAAGGGGCGGGCCGCTTTTTGAGACTTTTCCGTCGAGACAGTCGATCCCGACTCGGCCGAGCCCAACCTACATCGCCGAGGGCCACGGGACAAACGCTCAACGAAGCCCAGCACATCGATTATGAGTGAGTACGACATTTTCAAAAGATTCTACGTAGTTCTTTTGTATTTATAGTGTATCGCTTTTGTACGAGGAGGACGGGCTCGGGTCTTTTTAAACCGCTCGAAATCTGAGTTTCAGTTAAGATGGCGTTCGTCCGCCGACCGCCGAAGCCCGAGTTCCCGTCTCCGCTCCCCCTTGGCCTAAATTCGCCCCGGCCGCAATTTTATCACAACGATTCACCTCCTTTATTCACATTTTAGGACATGGGAAAAACAAAGCCAACACCGCTCGATCCGCGGTCCGAGTTTTCGTCTTTGTTTTTCTCTTTGTCGACGCCGCCAAGGCATTCCGACGCGCTTTCGTCCGACACTCGGATTCCCTTAAACGCACATTTGCCCTAAACCACCCTTCATTCGACTCTAAATGTTTTTCGGATAAAAAACGTATTTAAATAAAAAACAGAACAAAGGGATTGTCATTGAAAAGCTTTGTTAGTTATGTACAAAAAAAGCCGAACTTTCCTCCCGCCGTTTACTCTTTAAAAATAATTTTGTTTATTGTTTAAAAGGATCAAAAACCTTAAGTTTGTATATTTTTATTTTGCCTTGCTTGTTTACGAACAATTCTTAAATTATTTATAATTTTTTTTTAATAGTTTAGTTTCTTAAATTGTAGAATGAAATTTATTTCAAAGTGTAACATTACAACTTGTCTACTAAATTTACAATATTCTCCAATAAGAAAAAATATTTCTCATCTTATTTTATTATTAAGTCTATACAGTAACAGCGGAGAAAAAAAAAACATTTTCCGACGATTGCGTGTTTTTTTCAACAATTTCTGTACTCTGTTGAACACGGTTATACACAACTTTCTTAATTTTTAACAGACAGATGCCTTTTTTTGTGTGTGTGTGTTTATTTTTTGTCCGACGATTTCTATACTCTTTTGAACATCAAGACGGCCGTTGTTGGTTTTGTTTGTATGTTGTTAAATAGGCAGACTTTGTTTTCCCGACAATTTATTTTACTATTTTGAACATCAAGAGACACCGCCGTTCTTAGTTTTTTCATGTAGACTGCTTAAGTGTACTGGCTGCTTGTTTTTCCGACAATTTCTGTACTCTTTTGAGTATCAAGAGACTCGTCCGTTATTGGCCGTGCATGTTGACTCCTTAAATAGGCACACTGTTTTTTTTCTGAGAATTTATTTCCTCTTTTGAACATCAAGAAACACCGCCGTTCTTCGTTTTTTCATGTAGACCGCTTAAGTAGTCTGGCTACTTGTTTTTCCTATAATTTCCACTCTTTCAAGTATGAAGAGGCGCGACACGGCCGTACTTAATCGGACGGGCTGCTTGGTTTTCCGACAATTCCTGTTCTCTGTAGAGCATCAAGAGACACGGTTGTTTTTTATTTGAGATGTTCACTTCTTAATTTTTTTATGCTTTTTTTCCGACAATTTTTTAAAATAATTTAAATTGTGTTATTTTATGTGTTTATTATTACGATTTCTGTACACTTGAAAACATGAAGAGACGGCCGTTTGTTGACTGCATAAACTGTTCCTTTTTTTTAACAATTTATTTTATTTACTCTGTATAATATAAAGTGACACTGCCGTTCTTAGTTTTGGACGTTCACTCCTTAAGTAGAGAGGTTGCTTGTTTTTCCGACAATTTCTGTACTCTTTTGAACACCAAGAGACATCTCGTTTTTAATTTTTTTTAAAACTCACATGCGGTTTTTTAAGTGATTACTGTACTCTTTTGAACATCTAGAGATACGACCGTTCTTAATTTTATATGTATTCTCCTCAAGTAGGGCAGGTTTTTTTTGGATCAAACATGCCGGTTTTGTTTTTCAACAATTCCTGTACTCTCTTGAACACCAATAGATAGTGTTTTTATTTTTGATTGAATTTATTTTTTAATAGTCAGTTTTTTTGTATGTTGTCTCTTGAAGTGAACAGGCTGCTCGTTTTACGAAAAATTTCTGTACTCTTTTGAACACCGATAGATTCAGTGTTTTTATTTTTGATTGGATTTATTTTTTAATAGTCATTTTTTTTTTGTATGACGATTTTTTTTACACTTTTGAACATTAAGATACTCTGCCGTTCTTAGTTTTTTTATGTTACTCCTTAAGCTTTGATATGAAACGAAAATTTCTATACTCTTTTGAACATCAAGAAAGTCATATTTCTTCAATTTCTTCTTTTAAATTGCACAGCAATTCAAGCAGGAGATTCAAATGTCAAAATTGATTGAATCCCAAAAATATTTACAGCTAGATTTGATTTGTCTTAATAAAATCAGGCAGGTGAGAAAAAAAAATCACTTAGTGCCTTTAAATACATTACAAAACCTTAAAAAGGAAGAAGGTTGTAGTAAAAGTACATTAATTTGTGTGTGAATCCCTGATCCATCACCGAAATGATCTTTCAACGAGTTAACGAGGTTTTTAAATTCTCTCAATTTTGAACGTGCAAAAAACGTGAATCAAACTAAATATTATACTAATTATTACTGTAAGAAATTAATTTTAATTAATGGCCTTTTGGATGTCAAATAGTATGTAGGGTACATGTTTAAGATAGGAGGTAAATCATTATAAATAGGCTTAAGAAAATTCGTAATAAATAGACTTAAGAGTTAATGAACTTTTTTTTTCAAAACCAATTTTAATCGCAATTAAATGAGCTTAAGTCGTTTTTCGTTTTCTTTTTTGTGTATATTTTAATAAACATTCTGTAAGCAAAGATGAAGTCAGAAATTGGCCAAAACTTGGACCCAATTGTCATGATTGTAGCGTCATAAAACCTTTAGATACTGACTTTTGCGGAAATCTGTGTATATTAATTCGTTAACTGATAATTTCGACGCCTTCTGTCCGCCTGACTGGCATTTCTAGTGCAGACTTGAATGCAATTTTTCCCTAAAGCTAATGGACCGATTTTCATGGTTGATTATACGTTTTAAAGAAATTGTCAAGCGCAATTGTAAACAGTATCAAAGATTAAAATCTATTATTTCCATTTAAATAAATGGCCAATTTCTGACAAATAATTTTGCTATTTTGTGCATTTTTTGTGGAAATATTTTATTTATTTTATTGGCACTTCCGTCCTTAAAAAGCTACGTTCCTCTTCTTTCAAATGGTCTATTAGACATAAAAATCCTTTTAACCGTTTTTGAATTATACCCGTTTCAACATCTCAAAAATATGAAAAATTTTAGGCCCCCCTCCACAAAAAAATAAATAAATAAATTTAAATTCAAACAAATATTTCGGAATCTCTAGAGGAGCCAAAACGAAATTTCATATTTGTTTCACTAAAAAAAAAAAAAAAAAAAAAAAAAAAAAATGACCTATTTTATTTCAAAAATATTTGGTTTGCAGACTTTTTTGTTGATACATTTTGGTAGCTTTTATTGTTTTATAAAAATGCTGTAAAATGATATATTTGCATAGTTGACTTGAGCAAGTAGAACGGCGAAGTAAAAATATTTAAAAATTTACAACTTTGAAATTGTTAGGCGAAACCAAGGCATATTTACTAGAATTTGGTAGCGTGCGATATTTTTGGGGATAAGAATCATAAAAAGTGTTCGGTCCGTTTGTTAGATGTCCAATTAAATTACACGATCTTGTGTAACAGCCGGAAAAAAAAAAAATTCGCTGTATACTAATTTTATTTCATAGCAATATTTTTGGTTTTGTAGAGTTGTATCAACTATGATTATCTGGTGTGAAAAAAAACAAACAAGGATTCGATCATTCATCATTTATTCATAAAACCTCTTTTTAAAAGATCCCATGTATTTTTTACCTTTTATCTGTGATCGAATGCATAAAACCCTTCGACTGAAAATAGCTCTTGTTTGCCCACCTATTTTTGGAGAGCGGGCACATTTTGTTGGTGGGAATTTGTTTCTTGGTGCACACGAATTAAATAAACCCGGTCGAACTCGTTGGTCGTGCTTGCAGTTTTAATATTAAACTGACGGATCATTCATTGACATATTTTGGGAGTGAGTTGGGTTTTTTCCTGGGACTATTTATGTGCCATTGTTGAAGTCCAAGGGACGCTGTGCGTTGTTGGCTTTGTCATTTTCTTCGCCCAAACATCTCTGTTTTGTTTTTCAACAATTTCTTTACACTTTTGAATCGAGAGACACTGCCTGTGCTTTGTTTTGCATTTTGTTTTCGTGAAAAGTCAGACGTGTTTTCTTTCCCTTTTTTTCTGTTAAGTCATTTTCATACATGCATGTCATTAAATGTCTAGGTTTATAAACAATTTGTTAATTTTTTTTAGGCTATGTATTCATTTGAACAAAAGACGTGCGCTATTATCCTTGCGTGTTAGTATTTAAACAATTTCTCAAGGGACGTCATGAGTTGTTGGCTTTGCTGTTTTCATACGTCAACAATCCACTCTTTTGAACAAGAGACACAGCGTTGTTAATTTGTTCATATGGATAGACTTTTTGTTGTTTTTTTGCTTATATATTTCGTTTTTGCAGATTTTTCAATGAATCCCCTGTTTGTATATATGAAATTGGGTTAAACATGACATATTTAAAAAAAAAAAAAAATCCAAATGTATTATTTTTGTACTCTTTTGAACAAGAGACAAAAATTTGTTGACAGGGATAGACTTTTTTGATCCGACGATTTCTGTGCAGTTTTGAACAACAAGAGAGACAAGATTTTTAGTTTTCTATAGTACAGATTTTTCTTCGAATCCTATGTTGTATATATGAAATTGGGTTAAACATGATATATTGCAACAAAAAATGCAATATTATTATTTCTGTACTCTTTTGAACAACAAGAGACACAGTTGTCAATTTGTTGATATGGTTAGATTTTTCTTTTTTGATCCGACGATTTCTGTTCACTTTTGAGCAACAAGAGACACTAGATTTTTAGTTTTCTATGTTGCAGTTTTCTATACTTTTCTTCGAATCCTCTGTTATGCAATTCGATTAAACATGATATATTACAAAAAAAAAAAAAAAAAAACGTTATTTCTATACTCTTTTGAACAACAGAGCTTTTGTGGTTTTCTTACCTACAATTATGTTGTTTTTTCATATATTCTTTCCAAACAATTTTGTACTCTTGAACGTCAAGTACCCTTTAAACTATAATTAATGCGGTGAAAGCCTAGGAAGCTAATCTGATAATCTCTTTTTCGTTTATGCATTATATAATAACAAATATTATTATTATTGTTTTTAAAGTAAGGAGGTCAAAGCTGATCAATCGAATCTCCTCGTCTTGTTACTCGGTAAAGTGAAAATATGACTAAATGTTTATTATTTACATTGTTTTATTTAATAACAAATTATCGATCAAATAAAAACACGACTCTCTTCGACCAAAATAATAACAGAAACGGTTAGAAAAATCACAAAAACCGGTGTCAACAGTGTAACAAAGATCTATCCGGGTTAATTTCTAGGATAAACAAGAAACAATGAACTGTTGGTGAGCAATGTTTGCCGATTGTCACAGACGTACAAATAATACAATTTTCAGTCAAATGTATGCGGTGTTTTCATCCGGACTCTGGGGAGCACCTCAGTTATATAAATGGCATTTCAAGGACGACAATTTTCAAACCAGTTTTCATCGATCAAACATAACATTTTTTGCAGTTCGAAGAAGTCAAATTTAAAATTCGTTGTCTACGTTAAAATTATGATGATTTAATAAATAATGCAATTTGTTATTCGAAATCGTATAGTTTAGAAAAAAAAATCCCCCCCCCCCAAAGAAAAAACCCATCATTTTCAACCTCACCTAGAAAGCAATGTATATTAAATTAATTATTGACAGCAATGAAAACTCAGAAATTATTTTGTTCAAATATGACATTAAATTGCATATTTAAATGGTGTGCATTGCATCTTTGAAGATCACCTTTTTAAATCGATTGGTACTATTATTGGCAGTTAGTTTTAAATCAATTGGTACTATTATTGGCAGTTAGTTTTAAATCAATTGGTACTATTATTGGCAGTTAGTAGTGGTTGAATTTTTTTAATATATCTATTTTCTAAATATTTTGATTTATTCCGATGCCATGACATATTGGAACATGCAAAACTGCAAATTATATGCATTGGTTAGATGGGATGTGTAAGAATTGTTACTTCCTTAAACTGGTCGTATTTGCCGTAGATTTTTTATTTTATTTTTGTGTTAAAGCCATGCATTTGTAATGTCAGAATTTCATTTGTATAAATTCAATGTGCAGATTGTTCAAATTAAAAAAAAAAAATCTTCCGATAAAACTAGAAACCTGTCCTTGAATGTTGTGTCCGGACAAACGAAATCAAACACTTCATGAAAAAAAAAAAATTTACAATTTACAAAAAAATATTGAAAAAAAATTACAATTAAACTAAATTAGGTGTTCTCTGATAGCTGATAAAGTCCAGCATTTGTCGGTAAATATTCGGGTTTTTTTATCCATCTGATGATTTGTCCTAAAATTATGCCCTAATAGCTAAATTTCTTCTTTCTTTTTAGACTTTAGTATTAACACTTTTTTAAAGTTACTATTTGTTTATCAATAGATAAATTGGGGGTTTATTTATTTGTAACCACAGTACAATGTTTTTGAAAGTATTATATTAAATTCTTTCGTTTAATATTTTAATACGTGATTAGTCCAAATTAACAATGGTTTTGTTTTCATTCGTGAACATTTACATTAATAAACTTATTTATTAAATATTTAGAAATCGTGAGATGTGGTCTGGTGTGATGTGGTTTCAGATAAACATTTTCTTTATCGTGCCAACGTTTCTTTCTTTATTGAGATCATCGTCAGGGCCTGGGATTTACAAACATTGTTTACATTTAACAAATACATTTTGGATGTGGAAAAGTGAATGCAAAATATATTTTTTTTTATATATTCAATTTCAAGTATTTCTACTCATTCAAAGTGTTTGTCTTCTGTGTAATAGTGCCATTCAGTAGAAATACTTTGATTGAATGTATAAAAAAAAATATATTTTGCTATGTATAAATTCACTTTTCCACATGCAAAATGTATTTGTTAAATGTAAACAATGATCGTAAATCCCACGCTCAGAAGATGATTTCACTAAAGAACGAAACGTTGGTACGATAAAGAAATAGTTTTTTTTTTTTGTTTTTTTTGGAACATACATCACACCGTATCTCACGATTTATAAATATTTATCGATTAACGACCACTAATCACCGCACAAACTTACTTGTATTTCAAGATTATGTTACAATGTTTCTTCGAAGGACTCCAACTTGATTGTATTTGTTCAAAAGCGTTTGATAGTTTGGTGAAGTCGTGAGGAGCGGTCAAGAATGAGGTAGTTTCAGAAAAACGTCTTTTTTTTTCATATTTTTGCCTACGTTTCTACCTTTATTCGGGTCACCTTCAGGGCCTGGGTAAATTACAAAACATACGTGGATTGGAAAGAATTTACTGTAAACTAGAGGGGTATATGTTATTTTGGTTTAAAATCTTGCATTTATGCCTTTCTAAAATCGAAACTAGATAACGACACAATCATTATTTATTATAAAACACAACCAGTTTGAAATAAATCCACACGTTGTATCGTTTTTTAAAAACACCAGATTCTTATAATAGTTAACCAAATATATGTTTATTTACATTATTACTTTTTTAAAAATCAAAAAATCCTTTACGGTTGAAAACAACTGATATTTTTCACCGACGGTAATTTAATTATTTTCCTAAATCGATCGTTTATTAAATGTTGGTTTTTAATTTCCTTTTTTGCCACTAATTAATCTTCCATACAGGTAGAATTTTAATAAAATGTTTATGCATTTTTTGATTAAATAAACAGTGTTGTTTTTTTCATTCCAAGTCAAGCTTTTATGACAATAAAAAAATTTGATTACACATCACGGAGGATGGGAAACGAAGGACGAAAAATAAGAGAAATATTTTGTAAAATGTAATGTGGCATTTCGTTACGTGAAATGTTACGCCCTACAAATTTATAATTCAGATTCCATTTGTCAGGTTTTCTAGTGTTGAAAAAGGTTCAGAATGGATTTTGAGTATTTAAAACAAAACTATTTCTATAATCTTGCGAAAATTAGGTTTTATTGATCATGGTGCATTTTATAGGTTTGAATTATTCCATTTTCTATTAAGACTGAAGAAGAACTGTAAATTACTTGTCTTGTAAACGATTTCCAGGCTTTCTTCAGGTTTTATTTGCATTAATACGTTTGATTTTGTTGATATTAAATTCAATTTTAATGTTTTTATCCAGTAATCATAATTTTATATTGATTTGTCAAGTAAGATTTTAACTCTCAATTTGCAAGAATTCTTTGTCGGGATTAGAACTAATAAAAAATGCATTAAGCTTGTAATAAAACGTCAGTTTCAATATTTGACTATTAAACACGTTTATATTTACAGTTGGTGTTGTCATTTTTCAAAAATTTTAATAAATTAGCTATTCACAACGTTTTCATTGCACTAATAGGCCTTTTGTTGATGCGGTTCTTTTCCGGAGCCTGATTACCATTTTTACAAGGTCTCGTTTCCACGTATTGAAGTTAGACTACTGCAAAGAAAATAAATTGAATTAAAAGTAAGCTGTCGGCAAAGGAAAAACATTCGTCATAACGGGCTGATCCACCTTGATTTGTTGATCCCAATTTTGCTGTTTGCCGTAAATCCTAATGGGTATTTTCATACCAGAGGGCAAAAACCGTGTACTTTTGACCATTTTAAACGTACCCTTTTTTCACAGAAAAGCCGGGAAGTCCTTCGCGCGTGTTCATTTTCAAGACACAAACGACCATTTAGAAAATAATTTCCTACAGACATGTTTACCCGGTCAAAAAAGTAGTCAACTTGTCGACTAGCTTTTCCCTTAAAACGGACGAAACCTCCATTTTGTTCCCTTGCGTAGTAATTCCTAACGGATCCTAACATCCTGTACTTAAGACTTGACAGTCGGAATTGGTCTTAAGTAACAAACATGACCATTTTTAAACAAGTCGTACTCATAATACTGGAAGTGTTCCATAGCCTTTCAGGATACGAGAAATCCATTTTAAAATAATTATACTATAAAATGATATTTGTTAGATAATAATAATAAATGATTAGTAGTTTGATTGTATAATAATTTTGATAAATGGTTTATTAAAGATTTTAGTTTTTTTTTAAAGCTTTATTGTAACTGATTGATACTTAGCTAGTGTTTGTAATTGGAGGTGAAGTATAATGAATGAAAGTCAATCATGTGAGGGTTGAAGTGTAGAAAAGTGATTGTGTGAGTGAATGAGGAAGGAAGGTAAAGGAGCGTGAATGAAAATGAGTGAGGAAGTTAAATGAGAGTGAATGAAAGTGAAAGTGATTGTGTTCTCAACTCTGACCACCTCAACCTAACCGGCTTATTCCTCCCTTAATCACTCACACTATCATTCTCTCTCCTCACAGACTCATTTCCATTCATGAAGGTAAATGAGAGTGAATGAAAGTAGTGTGAGCGATTGAGGAGGATTCAGGTTGGGGTGAGTTGAGGAAGCAACCACATTCATCTCATTTATCACTTTCACTCACACATTCACTTTTCTCCACAATCAAAGTCTCACAATGACTCACTTTCATCCATTATCCTTCACCTCCGCCCTACAATTACAAACACTAGCTAAGTATCACTCAGTGTCAACAAAGCTTTCAGAATGATTTCAAAGACCAATACGACTTCATAACACACAATCTTTTTTTTAATCGTTCTCTCTGCGGCACAATTAAATATGAAATTGTCGGTTTAACGTTAATCTTAATCGATTGATTTTTATCTCCTTGAGTTCCTATTAAGAAGTGCTTATCTATTTTTAATTTTCCTAAAATGGACGGGCACTGTTTGTTTTTGTATTATTTATACTCGCTCGTTGCAAATTATCTTATTTTTTCGCTTTAC
Source organism: Cimex hemipterus (assembly GCA_039619505.1). Lineage (NCBI taxonomy): Eukaryota > Metazoa > Arthropoda > Insecta > Hemiptera > Cimicidae > Cimex > Cimex hemipterus. Next base: position 16,918,834 of record CM077103.1, on the reverse strand, counting down.
CTTGTTCATATTGGTATTTTTAATTGTTTGTTTATAATTGTAGATATTTTTTTACGATAATCGTGTGAAGTTGGTATTTTATTACTGATTTATATTAGTCGTATTACCCATTAATTTGTGAAAAGGTTTGTGCCTACGATCTTGTATTTTTTTGATAAGTAATGGATTTCCACTCGGAATTGATTAAATTTAAAAATATTTCAATTTATAGTGCAAAACAATTTGACTGACAATTGGCATGGTTTCTTACCAATTCAGAAAACCTTTCCTAACAACTGACATAGTCTAGGCACTTTTCCTTTTGTAATCAATTCCCCGATATTACAGGCCTCCCGGATATTCTCGCTGTTTTTTCTCAACTCGCTGATATCGAGACCTTTAATAAAGTTTTAGTAGGCTATGAGGTTTTTCCGAAGTCCTAGGCAATATTGAATTATGTTGTATTACTGAAACTGATTCTTCCTCCCCTCTCTTCAGCTTAAGATTTTAAAAGCAGGTTAATTTGTGTTTTAAAAAAAATTAAGCATGCATTTTTCTTGTTGATGATATACTGAGTCAATCTAATCAATTTTTAGTGTACGTAAAATATTGGAGCTTAACTAATTTTCGTCATTAATTAATTTTGTTTGTTGTAGGTTCCATGTTCCAGGGGAGAGACTGCGCGGGCCACAGTGTTAGATTTATTCTTAAAAATGAGTATTGAGTATTATTCAGAATGTGATTTCGCCGTGAGGACATTATGCATATTGGAGCAATGCCGCTCCTTAGGAAGAACAATAAACTAGTGCTAATAGAATATTAATTAAACAAACAAAACATAGACAGTGGTAGTGTTAAAAGAAAAAAAAACTGTTGAAAACTTTAAAATGAAAGAAGACGAGAGTACGGAGCAATGGTTGAAATGGGTTTTGGACGCCATCAACAAGATTCGACAGCAGAAGCAGAGGCCGTCTGTGGAAAGGATCGTCAATGCGATCAAACAACACGAGCCGGCCACGGAATCAACGATCACCAACCATTTGGACGATTTGGTCGAAAAAGGACTCGTCCTTAAGGTGATCAACAAGGGAAAGGAGTCGTTCAAAGACCCAGGCGGTGCCCACAACAGGTTTATCGTCGTCGACAAGGACGCGGATCTCATAAAGGTTGTCGTCAAAGCCGTCAAGGATCTCGACGACGGGGACGGCTCCTCTCTGAAGTCCGTCGAAAAGTACGTCCAGCAGTCAAACTGCCTCAACATCAAGCCGGGCGTCGATTTGAACCAAGTCGTTAAAAATTCTCTGAAACGTGCTGTAGAACGCAATTTGGTGATTTTGGACGGCAAGTATTACAAAGGGCTGTACGACGAACCGAAAACCCCCAAGTCCTACTACAAGAAGTCCGGTTTTGATTCATCTCCCGGGAAACCAGGTCGCAAGAGGAAATCGGACTCAGAAGAACCTCCTAAGGTAAGATATAATTTATCCTATGCTTTAGGATAGCTGTTGATGTAAAATATATTGATGAAATAATTATGTTTTTCTTCTAATCAGCCTATCTATCAGGTTTGATTTGCCAAAGTTTTTGTGCTCAGTGTAAACACAGATAAAGTTTTGATAGCTTAGAAAGTAAAAAAAAACGTAATCGTGAAGTTCTGAGAGAATTGTGATTTGTTCTATGACAAGCAGCTCCCACGTCTTCTAATATCCTGGTCCGTCCAGTCACGCTGGCATGGTTTACCAGAAATCTTTGTGCAGAATTTAGAAACTAATTAATTGTAAAGCCTGATAAAGTTAAAAAAGTGTAAAATTTTAATTAGTTCTATGACCAATAGCTTTGACGTCTGTGAAAATCCTCATTATCTTTGTCTGGTCGTTCAGATTTCCCGAAGTCTATACAGAATTCATATTCGAATTATAATGTTTTTGAAAATGCTATAAAGTTAAAAAAAAGGAATCTACAAGTTTTGAGATATTGTGATTAGTTCTATGGCAAGTAGCTCGGACGTCTGCGCGTACTGGTCAGCGTAGTGTCTGTGGTTTGGTTTAACAATAGTTTGGCATATCCCCATCTTCGTGGGTGATAGGTTCGCCTTTACTTACTAGTACTTACTTTATCATTGTAGCATTGGAAAGATAAAAAAATTGGGAAAGACATAACGAAAATGTTACAAACAGGTTTTGAGATTAAAGCGATTAGTGAGCAATAGGGAATCTTCGGCTGGTCTGCTTAGTCTCGCTGGTTTGTTTTATAAGAGTCGTTAGGCAGATCGCCACCCTCCTCTCGTTTGCGATCTGATTGTAGAATTTGAAAAAAAGGAGAATTTCAAAAAATTGTAATAAACAACTTCTTGGATGGGATATTGTGTTCTTCTAGGTGGTGAACTAGTAAATTTATAGGATCTCCGTCTCTGGTTTCGCCTGTCAGTTTAAGGAGCTTTCCAACATCTTCATTAATATATCAAACTTTCACCATAGCAGAATAGAAAGGATAGGCTGACAAGGATGATCAGAAAAGTAAATTTTAGATCACTGAGGTACAACAACCGAAAATCTACTGCCTTGAATTATTACCCTTAAAACAATCTAAATCTATTACATAATCTCTACATAGCTGATGAGGAGGTTTTTCATTAATCGAACTCTATTAAATCAAAACAGTGTCATGTTTGGTCATGATAACTCAAATATGCGAAAGGTTCATTTTGTTGTATATATTCATGTTGAAAACACACATATACACAAATTGCGTGCTCAAGGTACACAATTACACAAACAACAACAAATCATTTAATTTAATAATTTGGTTCACCAAATAATTAATTTATCATTCCTTTATTGTTCCGGTTCTAGACTTGCTGGTTGGGGGGAGGGACACATCACCCCTCTATAAAATTCAGGTGAATTGATATTTTAACGGCAGCTATGTTGCCGGTACTTACATCTGTTGCACCCTTGTGAAACGTGTGACGGGACGACCCCTTGTCGTTACTGTTGACGCCAAATTTTTTTTTTTTTACAAAAGTTATTGCTCCAATATTCTCGATTTGACGTATTAACCAGGAAATGTACTAAAGAAAACCTTATCTTTATGTTTATTTGTTTAGCCAAATTAATACAGTGCCTGCTATAAGATAAACTTAATAAAAAATTTTTAAAAAAATGAATTGAACACTGTATAGTCTACAATGGATCATCCTTGTGGTGGAGGTCGACATTCTATAAAGGTTTATGGTATATTTAGATTTATACAGGTCTGTAAAATCAGGCATGTCGTCCACGGTTCGTTGGTCGGTTCAAGGAAAGTGCTCTTTTGTCAAAACCGACTTAAATGAATGTCACAGAATAAAATAGACTTCATTGCTTTATGCTGACCACCTGACCAATAAGTCAACAACAACAAAACAAAAACAAACGCTCTTCGACATATTAATTTTTATTTTTATTTGGCATAAAGAAATCTTTGGGTTGACATAGCTTTCTTCGGAAACTCTTAAGCTTGATACTTCACAAAATATTGCGAAGTTCAGCAATAGAAAAAAAAAATTCAAAACGTCTTAAATGATTAATTCTCTCGAGATTACAATAGTGAAGACCAAAAAACGGATTTTCATGACTGGTTTTCCGATGATAGAACAGTTAATACGAAAAAAGGTTTGAAAAATAACTGTACTATTAAACTTTTTATCCAAGGTATTGGATGAAATGAAAAATCAAGTGTCACGCGCCGGATTCGAGCCCACGACTTTCGGCTTTGGGAATTCGAATTCCACTCGTGACACTAGCTATTTGTTTTCAACGAATACCTTGCATAAAAAATGTTAAATAATGGAAAGAAGTTGGACCACGAAATATAATGGATAAACTATTAAGATTGAAAAATCGTAAATAGTAAATTTAAAAATATGGATGAGGATACAGCAGTTCAAAAAAAAAATGCATGAAATTTGGGCACAAGATTATATGAAAGTTGCTTATAATCACATAAAGATTAACTTGATATATTTCTTCATTTTTGCTTGTTATTGTTACAATAATCACATTTCCGAAAAACTTAGATCATATATTGCTGATAAGCAAGTTATTATTTTTCAATGAAATGGTAATACTAGGTCGAAAAATATTAGACACGCGACTCATATGAAATTCTTGCCATTGGAAATTGAATTTGTGTGTATTTTAAGATCATTATATATCAGTCGATAAAAAAAAAATCTAGGGTAAGAAAATGACATGTAGAAAGATAATATATGCGGTCTAAGAGGTGAAAAGTTAAAAAGAAAGAAACTAGGCTTCCGGTTAAGAGACCTCAAAAACGTTTTCGAAAAACCCCATTCAGATTCGTGTTAAGTACGTTTTTAAGTCCTTAAATCTAACTTTTTATGGGAAACAAAATATTAACATTCATGATTTGGCCCTATTCCGGACATTGTGTGTGTGTGTGTGTGCGCGCGCGCGCGTGTGTACCACGTGAAAATTTATAGTTTATGTGAATTTTATCCAAATTAACGTTATAGCTCAGGAAAGCTGAATTGTTCTACTTTCATCTTACGTCAATAACGTTTAGATATGATGTTAATATAAATGAGAACAATTAGGATGAAATCGATAAAAACATGTCAGATTGTTTTAAGTGTAGTGATTAGTGACCGTTAATCGGTAATTATTTAGAAATTTTGAGATGCGGTCTGGTGTGATTTAGGTTTCAGAAAAACATTTTCTTCATCGTGCCGTTTCGATGTTCATGGAGATCATCTTTAGGGCCTAGGATTTACAAAAATTATTACATTTAGCAAGCACATTTTGGATGGGGAAAAATGAATTTGTACAATGAAAAATATGTTTTTTTATATATTCAACCCAGACATTTCTACTCACTCAGTCTTTTCTCAACACGACACGCAAGAATGGCACAATTACACAGAAGACAAACACTTTGAGTGAGTAGAAATACTTGGGTTCAATATATATATATAAAAAAAAGTATTTTTCATTGTACAAATTCACTTTTCCACATCCATAATGTATTTGCTGAATGTAAAGCCCAGGACCTGAAGATGATCTCAATAAAGATCGAAAGGTCGGGGCACGATAAAGAAAATGTTTTTCAGAAACCTACATCGCACCAGATTTGCATCTCATGATTTTTAAATAATGGTTTTGTTTTATATCTCTAATTCTAATTAATTTACGGAGGCTTTTGTCATCTCTGTAAAATATCCGGTAGACCGGTGGAGGAATCGTTTGTAAAATACCACAATTTTTGTGATTTTGAGAAAAATCATAGGTCAGTCTGGAAGACGAAAAATTTGTTGGAAAAAAATCTCTTTTTGATTTTCCCAAAAACTCGTATCCAGGGGTTTTTGATTGTGGAAAAAAACAATTTAATTTGTTTCGTTTAAAAAAAATATTTAAAGTCTAACTTTGCTAAGTAGCTAGGTAACAAAGTATGCATGTGTTTTTATATACAGATAGCTGTAACATAGAAATTCATAATGACCTATTGAAAAATGAAGCAATCATTGGAAAATAAAGAGGAAAATGAAACCTTCACAACATATAACTACGCCATGAGGCCTATCCTAGCATATACACTATTCAACCAACGATCCTCAATTTGACCAAGTTACCTATTTAGACAAGATACGTAACGTGGGATCACAGACGATTACAAAACAGACCCTTAAATGATTTAGTACCTGCTGAACCAACGATCAAATTACCATTAAAATCCAAACTTTTGTCATATGAGTGCCAAGTTTACATATTGGCCAAATATTCCAACATTCAATTCCTAATAGCTTCTGACTGTTTTTATGTACATAAAATACATCTAACAGAGATTTTACCTATCAGCTGTATCTTTCCTCTTATTGAACCTCTTAACTGTCATAAACATTTTCACAGATGGAGGTTCTTAGTTGCACACAATTATCCCCTTAGACGACTAAAAAAATGGATGTTGAAATATTAAAAGTGAAAAATACGATGTATCTCAAAACGTTTCGTGATCATTTCCCAAGGATTGTTAAAAAAAAGCCACATGTGCGCCACATAAGGAGGCATAGTTGAAGCCCATCCCACATAAATTGTTTATCATCGATCAAGGTTTCTTCTCAATTAGTTGGTTAAAACTCCGCCAAAGTCGTTGATTTGATTATGGGAGAGTTAGTTTATTGCATATTATTTTTATTAAGACGATCCCTCAGATGGAAGGGTGAAGAAAAGGGCTTGTTGGCCCCTTTACTTGAGAACCGGTGATTGTTAAAACGCCTCACCTGTCTTCCCATCTGTCCCGCAGCAGCTGCCCAGACTTCCGAACCGTTAACAGCCCGGTCCTAACTATAAAAATACTACTGTCCAAGTTTTCTATTTGTAATAACGGTCCAGGCTAAGAAATCGTGTTTGCAGATTTGAAATAAATTTCAACAATCCAAAAATATCACTTGACGGAGAAGAAATTTTACCTTTTGACAATATGCTCAATGCCTCAAGTTAACATACATTTTTGTAACAACCGTGCGATTTTATTAGAAAGTCAATCGATGAAATTTATCTTCGACATCGATTGACCTGGTTCGGGGTGAAACCGACTTGGTCTTTCTTGTGTGTCCATATAAGTGGATTTATCGCCGTTTAGGATCGAAGGATATTGTCTGTCATGCCACACCTTCGATGTCACTTGAGAGAACCCCCAAGTACGTTCCTGTGTATTAGCATAAGGGCAGCTTTCTCGGATTTCAAATAAGGACGCCTTTCTCCGGAAGAAAGGAAAAACTCGCTTTTTGTGTCTTAGAAATAGAAATTATGGCGAATTGTGAATTAGTTAAGGACAAAGTTAAAGGACAAAGCTTATTTTTATTTGTTATAAGCTTACTTATTTTAGAAATTTAATGTTACTAAGATTTAACTGAACAGGTTGTCTCGATACATTAGATGTCATGATTTCCAATTGGGCTTGGTTGTGACAGTGATCCTGTCTTAATGTACATAATTAGAAAAATTACTAATTTCTCACATTATCCTCTTGTTTGGATAGTGTAATCTATATTTTAACATATATATTAATTTACGTAGGAAGAAATCGGTCAGTTTGTGTTGGAATATTTTGTATCAGAATGACATTTTTGGAACTATCATGAGGTATCAAGTGACACACACACACAAAAATCACCAATAAAAATAGTTTACAATTAATTCATTATAAATTAGATATCAACTGCTTTATTCAGGTATTGTTTAGGGTTAATGAGGTTTAATATGAAAACATTCGGGCAACAGAGAAAACTTGTCCATTTAAACTAGATCTGAAAACACTCAGGCAACAGAAAAAATTTGTACATTTAAGCTGGGTCTGAAAACACTCAGGCAACAGAAAAAACTTGTCCGTTTAAGCTAGGTCTGATCAATATTGATTAACGCGTGTCAATATTAGGCGGATGTTTTTCAATATTGAACATTGCTTTGATCATGGTGATCATTGAACAAAAATAATTTCTTTTCCTCATAGGTTTTTTATTCTAATTTTTATCCTATCGCAGAAGGTAAAAACGAAACTTAGGGATAATTGTCAGACAAGGTTGTCCAAATTAACACTTTGTTTTTGTTTAATGCTGGGTTGTTTTGTGATTCCCCATTCAAGGTGGCAAGGTAAATTTTAATAAAATTCTAATTTCTAAGAAAGAGACGATATAAACTGTTCAGTGACGATCATGGGGAAAACCTAGTCTGATTCCGCCGTTTTGTTCCCAGAATTGTAAAATTAACCAAAAAGGCGTTTAAAATAATCGTTTGACCTATGGATAAAGAAAACCTAAAAGCTAGTTGGTTATTTTTAGAACCAAACCAAAAAGCTGTGGCCAGGAAAGGAAAAATTGCCATGAAACGGAATGAATTATTACGACCTATTAAAATAATTTATTATCGACGTTGTCTTTTAAAAACAAAATTACATTACAAACATTTTAAATTTGACAGAAAAACAAATTTCGCTTAGTTACAAAATAGAGCAGCGTCAAAATTATTTGGATAGAGTAGAAAACAAAGCCGTTAATCAATATTGGGGAAGAAAGGAAAAAATAAGAAAAAAAAAACCGCCATCCCGTGCAATTCTTCAGACGATGGAAGCGGAACGGATGGACCGACCTAGGGCAATCTGCTTGCATGTAGACTCGTTGATTAAGGTCAAGGCTGAGGCCGGGTGAAAGTGTCATTTTGGGAATTGGGGTAAGAAACCCTTTCCGTTTCGCTGAACCACAACGAAACCGGAGTTCTTTTCGCGAAGTGATGATGCATACGGATTAGGATATAACAGTTCCCAGGTCGCAGGATAATACACACCACGACTAATGCATCTACGTATCGATTATCAAAATAATATTGAATATTAAATTAACAAGAAACTAAAAAAAATCACATCCTCGTACTTCGGATATGTGGTCAAAGTTAAATAGGAGTAGCTTCCACCTCTGCCTTCCGTTTGGTGGCTCCTGAGTTGTTCAGGTAGATTCAGGTCGGGGTCCTCTTCCAGCTGTCTCATGACCACTCTACTGTCATTCAAATGTCCGGATATCGGAAAAGAACAGAACTTGCGACTTGCATTTTATATATTAGTGTAATTAGTAATGTACTACGATACATATCTTTTCCTGAAAGAGGGGGAGAGGGAAAGAGGAAAGACAGAAATGGAGAGTTGGAGGGAGGGGGGAGGGTGTGTGTGTGTGTGAGAGAGAGAGAGAGAGAGAGAGAGCGATTGGGTGTGTGAGTGAGAAAGATTTAAAATAATCACTCGATTAATCACCTCTTCACTTTAAAAAAAAAAATTAACAGGAGTGTCGAGTTATATTCCAAGGAAGCAAACTATATAAAAGCACGTAAGACGTGCCAACTCGTTTAATTTGCTTGTGTTGTTCGTAGAATATTGTCGTCACACTAAAAGTGGAAAAATTGATCATATTATTAGCCACACTCACTATAATTATCTTGCTTGTAGATCCTAAATATGTATACAAAAAGAAAAAAAAAATCACGCATATTAAATCAACTACTTTGTCATAAGACCATTTTTGCTACTTTAAGATGTAATTGATGGAATCCTACGATTTTTGGGTTTATAGCCCATCACGTGTTAATCAAGTTAGAAAGAAAGAATAATAAAATTATAGTAAAAGTTCAGGATATGAAACATTGGATGACATTTTGCACAATCTAAATCTTAATAGTTTACAATATATTCCTAACAAATAGTACAATATATACCAAATAAATAATTTCATTTGAAACATCAAATCTAAACAAATATACATACTCAAAAATACAATATAACGGAAATAAAATATAACAATATATTTTATACAGCAAGTATAAAACTTTACGTTTAACTGAAAAATATACTCAAGCAAAAGCAACACCAATTATTACAGAATTTAGAGTTACTGCCTTTCCTGGGATAATAAATAAGTATAAAATTATTAAAACAATGTATTTAAATATTTTGTGTATTTCTTAATACAAATATTTTATATTTTAATCGTACTTACGCCATTAAAAAGCTACCTTTCTTTGTAATGGACTACCTGAAATTAAAATCCTTTTAACCGATTATAACAGTTTCAATCAGATATTCAGCTAACGATTTCTCAAAAATGGGATAGATTTTAAGGATCAAAATATCGATAAATTTAAATTCAAACAAAAATTTATTTTTAGGGATCTGTAAGAGGTGCTAAACCGAAATTTCATGAGTTTCACGAAAAAAAATTCGACCTAGTTTATTTGGAAAATATTTGGGTTTTAAACATTTTTTTGGTTATTGTACAACTTGGATAGCGTTTACTCATTTTTATTGCGATCTAAAAAAAGTAAGATTATTAGGTTGATTTAAGACTTCATGATTTAAGCAAGAACGGCAAAATAAAAATATTTTTAAAAACCGTACAATTTCAACTTGCAAAATTTGATAATTATTGAGATATCGTGAGATGCGGCCTGGTGTCATGTATGTTTCAGAAAAACATTTTCTTAATCGTCCCGACGTTTCGATCTTTATTGAGAACATCTTCAGGGCTCAAAGTGTTTGTCTTCTGTGTAATTGTGTCATTCCTGTGTGTCGTCGTGTAGAGAGTTAACACAGGACACAAGAATGGCACAATTTCACAGAAGACAAACCAACACTTTAATTTAATAATTTATTACACTCTTTAATAATTACGAATAATTTACAGGTTTTAACAATTTTTAAGCCGTAGCAATGGCCACACTCCGGATAGTTAGTTTACTTAATCAACCTCCACTATATTCCAAGAAATGGATGTTGTTCTGAAAGGCGAGAAAGCGTCATTTAAAGTTCCCTTTGGCATCATTCTAAATTCCTGGAGTTTCTTCCACGCGCTAGTCTATTGTATTTGCCGACGATTATACCTGAGAAGAAATTAAAAACCGGCGTTTTTCCTTAACATGGACCACTTCCAGGCCGCCATCCACATACTCAAGATGGTTTTTTTTATTTTAACACTTCCCCAAAAAATAAAACTGCATCGATGAGTGAAAACAGCCTATATTTGTTTAATCCTTCCAATATGTAAAACTTGAACAATTAAATTTTACAAATAAACCTATTCAACTACCGGATAATTGGGTATAGTTAATAGCCCTTAAATAAACAAGGGGCCCTATTTAGTTTTTATTGAACACCATGCTAAGGATGAAACAGAAATTTCTTTTTTAATCTAGCAATCAATGCTAAACGAGTAACGTAAATTGCGTTCTTGTTGAATAAATTATCCAATCTATATAGAATGAGCTCTTCCCTAAAACAGAATCTTTAATTATTACCTTGTTAATTTCTTATTGTAATTTTGTTTGGCTCTCAAATTGGATGTCTGTCAGCTCTTTAATCATTTTTAATTCAATGCTACAAATATTGTGACTTATGTGTGTTGATTAGTGACCGTTAATCGGTAATTATTCAGAAATCATGAGGTGCAGTCTAGTGTTATGTAGGTTTCAGAAAATATTTCTTTTTTAATCGTTTCAACGTTTCGATCTTTATTGAGATCATCTTCAGGGCTCAAAGTGCTTGTCTTGTGTGTAATTGAGCCATTCTTGCGTATGACGAGAGTGCCCAGGACACAGTTACACAGAAGTCAAACAATTTGAGCCCTGAAGATGATCTCAATAAAGATCGAAAAGTTCGTTACGATAAAGAAAATGTTTTTTCGAAACTCTACATCGCACCAGACGGCATCGCACGATTTCTGAATAATTTTGACACGCTGAAATGACGGTACTCCACTGATTCAACTGGATGTTACACATTTATTGATCCGTTTAGCCTCACAATTCATCACTTTTTCGCCCCATTACGCAACCTTTCTGATATGAACTTGAAATATTGGGTGTAAAAGCTCTTACTTAAAAATAATGGCGTACTTTTTTTACGAACCAACATTGCGATGTATGTAATCTCATGTCAGTCCCACTTTTATTAATAGTTTATTTTCTTTTAAATTAGCCGAAATTAATGGCAAAAGGACTATAAATTATTTTAAAAATAAAAAACGAGTAGCCTACAAAAAACAGAGGTTGTCTTGAAATTACAGATTCTCTACCGCCTAAATATAAGTTTTTTGTATAAAAATATAATAAAATATTCATTTCGTTTTTGAAGGATTAATTGATTTATTACCGTTGTTAATCAAAAATAAAAAGCACTAACATTCTTTTTCTTCATCTAAGAATCTGTGTCATCTCTCTGGTATCTGGATCAATTATACCCTTGAGACATTAATAAAAATACCAGGCGTGATTATTTCATTATTTGTTGCACTTTTTCAAGAATTTATTGAATATTTAATTATTTATGTGATGGAACTTCTTTTTACTAATGCTATGGCCAGTGTTACTCTCCCAGAGGGCACAGTCTATGAGAAATTGGCCAATGCCACCAGTACACCTAAGACTTGGTGAAAACCCACAGTTTCATTGTATGTTTAATGTGGTCGCAGTGTAGTCTTGCGTCATAAGTTTAATTTAGTCATTAGTATTGATGATCAAGGTGGATTTTGATTGTAGAAGTCCAAGATGTTATCTCTTAAGTTTTGGAAATTCCACATCAGTCTGATGTCTAGGTCTTGTCCTTTGACTTGAATGAAAATTGATGTCTATTTGTTTTTGCTGTACAGACTATTTTCAAAGTGCACGAACCCTGTACGCAATTTTTTTCATTCAATCGTGTCCCTCCACTGTTTGCATCTGTCTTCGATAACCTCAAGGTGTTCTTGGATATTGGAGGTAACTTGGAAAGGTCAGCAGTATAAATAGTATAAAGGATTGTATCAGTCTGACAGAGAACAAGTTGCTGCGTCTGAAGCAGCGGTCGGTTAGGCAAATTTTCATGAAAACGTAATAAGGAACCGTTTACGTTTATTAACTATGGCCAGGTGCTGACCCTATTAAAAGCCTGTGTTACTTGTAGGAAAGCACCCAAGCAATACGCTTTATTCGGTAGAGCAGATGAGATAGTGTTGACACTCTGAACCTTGTTGGAGCTGGAATAGGTGAGAAGGAATGATTTTAATCTTGGATGGGTAGTAACCACTTAGAAATGAGTCTTTTGAGGAATTTGGACATTGATGGAAGCAGGTTGATAGGGTCTATAAGAGGATGCTGTCAGGAGGTTCATGAGCTTTCAAAATGAGATAACAACACAATATTTTTGCAAGAAACCAAATTGAGTGATTCATAGGATGGTATTATATACTGTGGTTAAGAAAAGTTTTGAAGAAATTAGATTGAGGGGACTTTCTATTTTGGGATTTTTCAATGTGGTACTTGACTTCATAAGGGTGAAAAGGGCTGAGAGAGAATGAAAAAGTGGTTTACTAAGGTTGTCAGCACTTGTGCACGAGGAGCATCATTTACGAGGAGGAAAGGTGGATTGTAAATGGGTTTGATGATGAAACTAAAATTACAAAATTGTTATGGCTTTATTTATGATTAAATATAAAATTTACTTGGTTTCCTCTTCATAAATACGATCTTTTTGAATGGTAGTTTTTTGTTCTTAAAAGCCATTCATCAAGATACATACAGTTTCTTAATTTGTCTATTGTAACATCAGTCGTAATATTTTGACTTTTTGTTTTAGCCTAAACGAGGATTGCCAATCTGCAGTGAGTGCCTAGGAACTGCGAATAAAAATAAAGCCGGAGTTGAAGAGGCTTTGAGTATATGCAGTGGCTGCGGAGCAAGTGTACATCCATCGTGCGCCGCTAAGGGCGACCTGTTCACTTGCCTAATTACCAAAGGGAACATTTGGCACTGCGAAGAGTGTGCCGTTTGTGCAAAATGTAGAGTCTGTACTGACAAGGTCTGTATTTTACTTTGTTCCTTTAATCATTTAAAAATACGCAAAAAGGAAATCCTCTTGACATTTGATCGTTCTCCTGTTCCTTTATAGATTTGCATATGGAAATGCGGTTCGTGCGAGAGGGGCTATCACCTGGATTGCATGAACCCTCCGCTGGACAAGAAATCCAAATCGCCTTGGAAATGTGAGCATTGTACAGATGGAAAAGAGGAAGAAAAGGATAAAAATGAAACCCTCCTCTCTACTTCATCTGGGTCGCTGAGCTCATCCACATCCCCGAAGAAACAGAAGATTTTACGAACTCAACATTTAAGAAGTCTCAGGTATATTTTCAAATCGCTACATTTTTTTTATCCAAAAAATAATACTTGTTTTTCACTATTATACACAGATTTGAAAGAAAAGATTTAAAAATGTCTAGCGTGAGTGTAAATTAATTTATTTAACTAATTATTTGAATTTTTTATTTAATGATTGCTTGCCTGGAAAAATTGAAAAGTTATAATTTTGTAAAAGTTGGTTGTGTGGGAAAATAAGTATTTACAAATGAAACATAAATATCACATTGTCATAATATGTTTTTTTGGCAAATATAATATTTAAATATTTAAGAAAAATGCACACATAGAAATAAAGAATTGGCTAAAAATGTTTTTCAATGTATCGTTATATCCAATATAGATATGTGAAATATTGGGGGTACAAGTAAATTTTAAAGGATTTTTTTTGTCAAAATTTTTGTGAAAAAATGGTAATAAATTAATTACGCAATGTGTATCGTCCATCACTAGCCACTGAAAAGATGAATGGTCCAAGTGGGTGGATGGGCTTTCCTAATTTTGACAGAAAGATTTCAGATAATCCTGGCCAGTCTTTTCTTCAATCCATCAATTATTTTCAACTTATTATTTAAAATGTAAAAAGAATTCCTGGCAAATAGTATACAGTTTACTCTCGATAAATTGAAATTCACGGGACTAACTAACTCTAGGCAAGAGTTCAATTTTAACGTGGTTGATGATCATCTTACAAAATTAAAAAGCCACATAAGGAAGTATAATCATTAGTAAATTGTGTAAATTGTCTGCAAGGTGATGCACTATGTAAATACACAAATTAACAATAGAATACATTTAAATCATACAAAACCCTCTAAAATTCCCTTAAGTTTTCTTTCTTTGGAATCCTAGATTCTTTTGCAACTTTACAAAACTTACATCTTAAAAAAGTTAAGGCAAATTAAATGTTTGTATGTGGCTTAACAACTGAATAACAATGGTTTAACTAATTATGAAGTGTGGGAGAAAAAATTCAAAGGTAGTTTACTTATTTATGCATCGTTACTGCTATTTGGTCCGAATTTGTTTTATTGAGGTAGTGCTTACCATATAAGATAAGGGACCGGAGAATTTGTTTCTTATCGGGAGTTGACTGTATTTAATATTTGTTGAGGATGAGTTGTATTTGTTAAAATTTTGTTAAAAGTCAAATAATTTTAATAAACCTTATTTTATGTTTAGGAAAGCTGCAAGGGCTGTTGGGAAGAAGGGACATACGCGCTCACTGAGCATAGAAAGCAGCTCGGAGGATGGTAATGATCATCTACCCAACCCATCTCCCTCCTACCCAACGTCCTTCCACCTGCCGTCTGGGGGCCGGCGAATCGAGATCAGTGAAACTATTTCAAAAGAGAAACAAAAGTTTTTCAGGTGTTCCGCATTTTACAAGAGATACAATAATAGCAATAATAATAACAATAATATCAATGTGAACACAAGGGCAGAGCTGCAGCAACCCTTAGCCCCAAAAATTAATGCAATAACACCCGTGACCCCACTCACTCAATTCCCGCGACATGTGCCTCCGCTTAATCCTCATTCTGACAGTAAAATGCCTTTTGGTTGTTTTGATGATTCCGATGAGCCTTGGGGCTTTGCTGCGGTTAAATTTGAAGCCGTTAAGGGACACAATGACATTTTCTCGCCTCGAGAGGCAAAAGGGCGGCGGTGGAAGAAAGACAGCCCTGTACAAAAGTCCCCGTCTAGCCTCGTCAAATCCGCGGTCAACTCCAAGGTACATGAACTCGAACGGAGGAAGTTAATTGGGGAAGGGTGTAAACTGATGACAGCACATCATCGGCTGCCAGCAGAAGAATGGAACAGGGAACGCCAAACAGAGGGTAAGGAATAACACCGGCCCCCATACCTTCCTAACACCTCTCCTAACAACAACAAGGCGTGCATCTGAAGAATTTACAATATGAAGTCTACTTTAAGGAGCAACATTTTATATCAGAAAAAAATTCAAACATTTTTGTCTAATGCACAACAAAAAATTTCAACTTCCTATTGGATATATGTATACTGTCTATGAAAATTGTATCATCTCTTTTATGAAGGATTTCTTGTTGTTGCTAGGAGAATTTCCCTGCACCTCAGCCAGGCTGTTTGTCTTTAAAAAAATTTACGAGAAATTTTATAAATTAATACTTTAATTTGAGCATATGGTTTTTGTTTAAATTGATTTTTTGCTAATTTTATTGGAACATGCTTTTCAATGATCTGGTCGGCCCCCACAAGCTTTTTTGAAAAGTTGACTTGTGTGCACAGACAAGATGCTTGCTAGAAAGCCTGGCTCTCCTAACAAGGCAGACAATTTGCACACTTAACACCTATAGATTTTTAGTAAATAATGTATTAACTACCATAGGGTGATTTGGCCATTATTGCATTTTTCTTTTTGTTGAATCGAGCGTTAACTAGCTGTAAACATCACATGCAATTCAAGAAAATGAAGGGTTTTTCGGAATGACCTTTTATTTCAGTACTGTATTCATCACAATAATCACTTATTTCCAAAGAAGCTGGAAAAATAAAGGTGGATACTACTGCTGAAGTATGTGGGAGTAAATTGGAAGACAGTAACAAATAAATCACATAGCATTGATTTTTTTTTCTTCTTCTCAAGAACTAGATTTTTTTATAAATAATTTGTTTGTATGTCTGCAGGGAGAAACACCATTGGATTACATCATAACACAGTTTTTAATTGTTTGAAAATTTTATAGCTAGGTTTTGTTTTTATGGACTTCTCTTCTGTGGAAGTTTGTGATTGTTTAAAAAAAAATCATTATTAAAGGTAAAATCTTTTTTTCGGGTGAGTAAATTAGAATCACAATTGTTTTAAGTGGTAAATTTACATTTTTGTTTATTAGACTTTGCTAAAAAGTACTGTTTTTTCTTGTTTTTTCCCATGTCTGATTCATTTTAGCAAAGCACATTTTGTTGTTAGTTAATAAAAAAAATATGGACTATCTTGATACAACTTGGCTTCACCAAATAAGATCAGCATCTGCAAACTCACTCGTAATTTAAGTTTTTTTATTTGGGGGGGGGGGAGTTTGAAGTGCTGTCAACTCTCAATAACTCAAATCTCAGTTAATTAAAAAGTTATAGTTACCGAGTTTTTCGATTAAACAAGGGTTTTTTATTGTTGCAAAGTAAGTGGCAGTGTACCGAATTATTTGGCGATTACGATGATGTTTCACACTTTTTTGTACAAATAAAACAAATTAAAAACAAGTATGAACTGGGGGAATAAAACCTTCCCTATATTGCACGGGGGTTGCACGGGCTTAGAAAGAAAATTTCTCCAATCTTGATTTCATTTTGAAATTAATTTTCGACTTATAAGGTTTTCGTGGTAAAAATGTGGGAAAACGCTGGGGGATTAAAAAAAAAAAAAAATAGTTTCTGAGGCATTTAGAATAAGGTTTGACTTGGGGAGTATCTGTATATTACTCTTGATTTATGTTATAGGCCCTTGCTTTCGAAAGACAAAGTGTATAAATAAATAATGGCCATTGTTTCCCCATTTTTAAAAATAAACTTACAATACAAATATGTGAACTTGATACATGTGTGAATGGATGTTTTTTCCTTTTTTTTTTTTTTTTTTTTTTAATATTTTATTTGTGGTGTTAAGTATGGATATTGACTTGATACCTACCTGCCTTATAATTTACCCCTTGCAACTTGTTTTTAATCTGGTTAATAATATTAATAAATTAACAAAATCAATTTTTTTTTCTAAAACGTTTTTATTTTTTTCGCAATGTAATTTTGCTATTATAAAATTGCAGCAGCCACAATTACAAGTATTATATCGAATGATTTGCCTCCTGGAGTGACCCAGAAGGATCTGGAGACTTTTAAAACAGCGAGGGAAAACGCTGCCAGGGTTAGTATTCTTTAAGTCACACCTCGTATCCCATCAAAAGAATTGTTGAATTATTAAAAAAAAAAAAAAAATTAAAAAATGGGTGACTTTTAGTTGACGAAGCCAAACTCTACGTCAGATCACGATTTATTGGTCAGCAGCGGAGCAGGTGGTTCTTTGAGGTGTCCGGCTTCGATAGAGTTTGGAAAACACCACATTCACACTTGGTATTCATCACCTTTCCCACAGGAATATGCTAGGTATGTTTAACTACAGTGCAAAATACATTTTAAATTTTCACTATTAAGACTTAAACTTTTTTTTTTTTTTGAGATTTGAGTTGTCAAAATTTAATGCTTTTGATTTAATTTAATTTTAATTATTAGCCCATTCTTAATATGCATTAATTTCTTTGAACTTGTTTCACCACTCCTAGACACATTGCATTCTGAAGGCCAAACCGAAGTAACTGCTTGGATTGAATGAGTTAAATAAAACTTGTTTGTTTTCAAGGTGCTTTCAGTCGCCTGCTAACAAATTTCAGTGTTTTTCAATGTGATTGGTGGTGAAATAGGTTCTATTTTGGATTTTTCCAATGAGCTACTGGAATTGTAAGTGAAAAATTAAGTGTGTATTAATTGGTTGAGCAGTAGATCTATGTTTCAAAAGCATAGAGGATTTGAGTACAATCTCATATTTGAATTGTAGTACCTTATAAGTTTACATTTTGACCATCCTCATGAATATTATAGCCTGGTTTACTGATTCTTGGCCATACTCACTCTGAGTGCTGGCATCACCGATCAAGGTGTTTAGACATGTTTCTTGACTTGGCCAATGTTTTAGTTAAATTTGTCTGTTTTCTTGAGCAGCATTTGCCAAAAGAAGAATTTAAGGTAATTAATTTAAATAAAAAATATTAAAATAATGCTTCAATGCTAGAAAAATATCTTGAAATATTTAAGTATTACCTTTTCAAAATGTCATACAGAAACTAGAGTATACACATTTCATTTTAATTGACAATTTAAAAATTTTTAATTAATGCAATAGTTGGAAATTCTATTCCTTCTGGTCTAAACATGCTAAACTATTCGATTAGGTAAAAAAGCTGGATTATATTTGCATTAAATAAAAACATCTGACTGATATTTTTTGGTGTGGCATATACCTGGACAGCAAAAGAAATAGAAAAAAAAAAAAAAAACAATATTTTAATAATTGTTGGTTAATTGTGTGATTGTTTGCCGAGAATTGGGTTTAAATTGGTAGAAACCAGTAATAAGTCTTTCAAAAAAAAAAAAAAAAAAAAAATTAAACAGTTACTTATAAATAAGTTTATTTGTTCAATAATTTTTTAGATTTGTCTTCAAAAATGTCTGATAATTTTTAGGATAATTGCTGGTTAATTGTGTGATTGTTTGTCACAATAATTAACTATACTTTTGAACATTTGGCAAAGTATTAAATTTTATTCCGCTACTTACATCCTGGAAGGATTACCAACCATTTTAATAACCGACAGAAGTGCGGAGCTGTTGACATTTTGGGAATTTTTGCAAAATTAGTTAAAATAGTTTTTTGTTAAGTAATAAAATTCACCCGACGTTTCCCGTTGGGAGTATGTTATGAGTCCAATATCTTCTATAAATTATTTAATATTTCAACCAGATATGAGGGAAATATTTAATTGTTATATAATAGTTGGAAAAGCATCGGATCGCTGTTTGTCCTGACTGGAAAAACTCTCTTTGGCTTGGCTTGGCCTGCAGTGTGGAACAAACCTCAATATTTGTTTATTGAAATATCATGCAACTATTATATTGATAGATCGAATAAAATAACCAACTCTACTGTTATTTGCTTACAATTAGAATAAACGGGGAGTTGAAATTAGAAGTTGGTGGCATGGGCGAACCAAGTCACGGTAGCTCAAGTGGTAGAGCAGTGGTGTATTTAGCTGAAAGTTGTGGGTTCGATTCCCACCTGACACAAATTATTAATTTTCCAAAAAATTGTGTATAATTAATTGCATAATTATATAATTAAGAATAAGCTGATAAAAGTAATTAAAATAAGATAAACTTTTGTCTTGTTTCCAGACTTGGAAAGTTGTTTCTGTGCGAATTCTGTTTAAAATACACCAAGAGTAAGGCTGTCTTGAGGAGACACTTACACAAATGCACCTGGAGACATCCGCCTGGTACTGAAATTTACAGGCACAACAATCTGTCTGTTTTTGAGGTGCTTATTTTATCGATTGAGCTCCAAGTAAAAAACAAATTCTGAACAATTGAAAAACAAAAATCTCTTCCGTTTTCAGGTGGATGGCAATGTTGCAAAGTTTTACTGTCAAAATTTGTGCCTTCTGGCGAAACTGTTTCTGGACCACAAAACTCTTTATTACGATGTAGAACCTTTTTTATTTTATGTCTTAACTAAAAATGATGATCAGGTTGGTTTACATTTTTTAATCCGTGATTTTATTCTAAACAAGTAATTTTTTTTTTTTTTTTTTTTAAGGGTTTCCATTTAGTTGGATATTTTTCAAAAGAAAAACATTGTTTACAAAAATATAATGTGTCTTGTATTATGACACTACCTCATTATCAACGGCAAGGTTTTGGAAGATTCCTCATCGATTTCAGTAAGTGTTTTTCTACCCATTTGGTCCATTTTTCAAAATTTTAATTCATTTCTGATTTATTGTTTAGGTTACCTCCTGTCAAAGCAAGAAGGCCAGCCTGGGACGCCTGAAAAACCGCTTTCAGATCTTGGCAGGGTCTCTTATCACGCATATTGGAAGTCAGTTATTCTCGAGTATATTAATGAACATCGGGATGAAAGTTTTTCAATAAGCGAACTTTCAAAAGGAACTGGTAATTAGAAAAATTAGATATTAACTGACTGGATACAATAAATTTGATTTGATTTACAGGAGTCAAAGCACAAGATATTGCCGAAATGCTTCAAATAATGGGAATGGTGAGACCGTCCAAGGTTGAACTCTGTGAGAGTAGTTCTAAAGTAGTGGTAGCTGTAGATTGGGCAATGGTTGATGCTCACGCTGAAAGACTGAAAAGAAGCAAATCTGTGAGGATTAAGATAGAGCCAGAATGCCTTAGGTGGACTCCACTCATTCCTACTCTTGTTAATCCTTATAAAAATGACGTATGTATTTTTTTTTATATAAATCAATTTTTAACAGTAATTTAATGGAATTTATTGACTTAAAGGACGATGATGAGGATGACGATGACGACGACGATGATGATGAAGAAGAGGAGGAAGAAGAGACAAAGGTTGATGAAGAGGAAGAGGGTGAAGAAGATGAAGAGGAAAAAGAAGAAGAGGTAGCCGATTTAAAAACAAAAGAAAAAGTTAAAATAGAAACAAAAGAAGTCAAAGAAGAAAAAGTTAAACCAGTTCTTTCGCCAAAACCTATGACGCCTGTACCTTCGAATTTAGACACGTTTTCACTACGTACACCGAAAGGAGGAAGTCGTTTAAAGCAAGGGTAAAATATTTATACAAAAGAGCATTATTGAGTCAATTATCAATTTTTTAATTTATTTTTTCTTTTTAGATTCCTTCCAGAATTATTTAAGAAGCAGGCTGACGTAAATCTAAAAGCGCCGAAATTAAAACCGGAGGTTCCTTTCGATGAGCCGATTTTGGACAAAAGAAGGAGAACAAAGAGAAAGTATGCAGAGGTTGAAGAGGATGATGATGTTGAAGAAAGTAACATCGAACCAGCTCCATCAGCAAACTTGGAGGCGAAACAGTCAGACAGAAAAAAGAAGAAATCTGTTATAGAGCCATCACCGCTCATTAAACCTAGTCGTCTAAAGATTCCC
Source organism: Cimex hemipterus (assembly GCA_039619505.1). Taxonomy (NCBI): domain Eukaryota; kingdom Metazoa; phylum Arthropoda; class Insecta; order Hemiptera; family Cimicidae; genus Cimex; species Cimex hemipterus. Next base: position 16,897,412 of record CM077103.1, on the reverse strand, counting down.
GATATACCTTTGTTAACTCCAGTGGTCATTGATTCGGTTACTGAGCCAGTAAGTATTTTCAATTAAATCTATTGTAAAGAGATTTACGGATTTGTATCACAATTTAATCTTTTTAAGGAAACGACTGGAAGGAGGACTCGTCGTCCGAAAGTTACTCTTGAAGCGAAAGAAGGTAGTGAATTTTTAAAATGTTTCATATTTAGAGTATTTCTTATTTATTTATTCTGTTCAGCTGAGGAAGAGGACGTTGAGGAGGAATCCACTCCTAAATTATCCAAAAGGCAAATTGCTGCTCGAGAAAGGTGGGCCAAAAGGAAACAGAAGAAACTGGAAGCTGAAAATGAGCCACCTGTAGATCAAACTTATGAAGAAGCTTCTAATGAGGAAGAGCTTTCTGATGCTAGGTTTGTCTAATTAGTGTATACAATTATTTATTTTGTGTACTATTTAATAACTTCCTCTACAGCCCACTTAGGAAAAAGAAGAACAGTAAAAGGATGGAAAGCGTTCAGAGTCCTGTTAAAGAAGACAACCTTGCAAAGATCAAAACTGATGAAAGGATAACAGCACAGACTTCAAAAGAGTCTAAAAAGTCAGGAAAGAAAGTGGAAACTCCTAAGCCAAAAGAAAAGTCTCCAGTTAAGGTTGTTGAACCTGAAGAAAAGTCAGAAGAGAAGGAAGAAAACGATGAAAGCAGTGTTTTGGAGACTCCTGCAGAAACACCTCCTGAGGCTCTTACGAGGAAGCGAGGATGGGCCAAAGGTGTTTCAAGGAAGGATTACACACCGAAAGATAAACCTAAAAAGAAACCTAGCAGGCAGTGGGGTGTTAAATCCAGACGGGTATGTTATTTTAATCTGTTACCCTTAGCAAACAATTAATTTAAAATTTCCATCTTTTAGGGTCGAGGCAAGAAAAAGATTGCTAAAAAATCGCAGGCTCTCCCTCTTGAGGATACTACTGACGCTCAAAGCAGTGAGATCGAAGATAGTGCCCAATCTTCTCCGAGACAAGACTCCCATGTCAATTCCGATAGCTCTTCTGATGAAGAAGAGCTTATTGAAAACAAGGAAGTTCCTGAGGTTGAAAAAGATGTCTGTGATAGCAAGGTGGAAGAGAAAAACACCCACACTGAGAAAGTGGTGTCCAGTACTATGGAAGAAACTAAAGATTCAAAGGAAGATGATGATGATGATGATAAACAAAAACCTGTCCTTGAGGAAGTCTCTGTTGAAGCAGTTGAAGATAACAATGAGTCATTATCACCTCCAGTTCTTCCCCCAGCAATTGAGGTAATGATTAAAATGTTTGCCTTTTAATATTATCTTTTTATTACAAAAATGTAAACCAGCATTGTAATTATTTAAAGCAATATTTGTTTTATTATTTTCAACTTGTTTCAGGTTGATATGGATGAAGAAGATAAAACTGCTGAGCCTAAACAGGAAGAAAATGGTAAAGCGTCTGATTCAGAATCAAACAAGGAGGAAGAAACGAAAGAAGAAGAAGAAAAGAAAGAGGAAGTTAAAAAGGGATCCACTCCTAGCCCAGATTCCCACCAACCCGAACCATCTTCAGAACAGCCGTTGCCCAATGTGCCTTCTCCTAGTCCTTCTCAATCTGAACATAAACGTTCCCCTGAACAAACAGCACCGGTACTCCAGCCTGTGGAGCCGTTGCCTGTAAAACCATTTACACCTCCCAATCAAGTTGAGGAAAATGTAGAGTTGCCTGTAGTCCAACAGACTTATGCAGACATTTCTAGGCCACCAGTATTGGAAAAAGTCGAACAGAACCCAGTCCAACAGAACGAGCATCAACTTCCTCCAAATATAATACCGGAGATGATCAAAAAACCCGAAGTTAAGGAAAATCCCTTTGTGCCCGAGGAAACGAAGAAACTGTTGCCCTTACCGATGGAAGTGGACTTGACACAATGCGATGATAGTCAGTCTCCTGCAAAGCCTGTTGTCGAAGAACAACCACCAATACCCGAATTGGTAAAAGAAAAATGTTCACCCCCAATAGAAAAGAAACTCCCTCATCAACCCATTTCAAGGCCTTATGAGCAAAAAATTCCTTTAGAAAGGTACCCTTCTCCTGTAAAAGAAAAAAAGGAAAAAAAGCACACCTCAATTGTTGTTTTAGATGATGATCATGTGAAAGCAAGAGAGGTTCCTAGGGAAGAGGTTCCTCCACCTGCAAAACAGCCAAAAGTAACAGCTCCCAGCTATAACACGGAACCTCCAAACAATTCAGTTCACTCGATACATCCTTATGTAACCGGGTGCGGAGAGCTTGACGTAAATCTCGGTATGGAGCCTCAGCCTCCTCCACCTAACGATATGTTAGAACAGCAGAGGCAGCTCCAGTACAGTGATTGTGCCCAACAGAGTTTGGCTTTACACCATCATCACTTAACTCCTCCTTCCCATATGAACATGGTGTACCAACAGCAACGGTCGAGCAAGCAGTCTGTGGCCAGCCGATCCGCCTCCTCAAACCAGCGACAAGTGCATCACCCTTCCTCCTCTCCCCATTATCACCAGAGCCCGAATTACATAATGTCGCAGGGAAGCGCGTACGTCAGTGTATTGAGTCATAGAATGCAGAATCCCCCGCAAAGGCTAGGCCCTTCCGGATCATGTTCTGTTTCGTCGCCGAATTTTTATTTGCAAACCCAACAAAATTCGCCAAATTCGCTAGTGAAACTGCAACAGTTGACCAACGGTCTCGACTCGATTCCTGGCCACTGTGGAACGATGACACCACCTCCGAGGGTGGATCTGACCCCTCCACCCAGCCATGCGACACCTCCTCCTAATCATTATAAATTCTACCCTACAAATCAAAGACATTCAAATATATCGCCCGCCCCTCAGCCGAGAGGTCCACACAATATGCTCCAGTATAACACTTTCAACAGCGGCTACTCCAGGCAGCAGACTCCGACAGTTACAGGATATATCACAAACAGTGCAGGTTTTATAAACCAAGCAGCACAGCTACCGATGCAAATGATGCAGTCGCAGTATCCGCAAGATCCTCAACAGAATGCAATGTACCCAACGTATGGCTATCATATTAACAGCCCTTTGATGCAACCTCTTAACGGTACAATGAGGAGATAAAATGCATCTCCTCTCATCGCTTAAAAACAGTTCTACTTAATTGTAATGTAAATTGTGAGAGATGTAAATATTAATTGTAAAATCAAACTGTTGCACATTTGTACAGAGAAAACAAATGTATTTTATTATAAATTTTCTGTTTATAACTTTTTTATTAAATGTTATTTATGTCACGATAGTTTTTATTATTAAATATTAATACAATTCAAAAGACGAAGTTTGTATATAACACTTGTTTTATAGAAGTGTCGTTAGTACAATGTACATAAATAAAATTCAAATTGAACTTTTAGCGCTTAGTTTTTCTTTATTAAAATTTTACTGTTATGTGAAAACAACAGGTGCAGTTTTTTGTTTTGTTAAAAAAAAATTATATTTCAGTATTCTTGTGTAAATTTTCAATTTTTATGTTCCGTAATTTATTCCTGTGAATACTCAAATCATTTGATTCTATTTAAAATACCTGTGATATATAAAATTCTGTAATATGTCCTATTTTCCAAAAGCACCGTTTCACAATGCTGTTTTTAAAAAAACATTTTTTTTTTCTCTCTCTCTTTTGTAGTTCGTTCAATACAGTTTATTAATTTTTGTATGTAATTTCATAAAAATAAAAATAGCTGTATATAAAATTGCTAAACCATATTAAAATTATTGTGACTAATTATTTAAAGATAATTCTAATACCCAGAAGTCAGTTTAATTTGCACAAAGGTGGATGACGAAAAAAAAAAAAAAAGACTGGTTAAAATATTTTTAAAATTTATACTTATGAAATCTCTGAACTAGTCATTCATAAATAAGACTTCACATGGACATGAAAAGAATGTATACTTACAAATAGTGGTATGCGTTACCTCACAAACTTTCAATCGTATTAATTTTTATTGTAAATTTTTAAAATATAAATAAAAACAACTTCAATGATTGAAACAGACACATCTATACAATTGTTTTTTTCATAAAGATGTATGATACAAAGGCTTTCCTTTCAAAACCTGGGAGTTGGATTCTTCAACCTAAAATAAAAAAAGATTAAAATAAAAACCTAAATTAATAAGAGAGGAAAAACATACAAAGACGTTCACATAGTCTCCAGGTTTAATATGTTCGAGTACGCTGGAATTTTCACTCTGTGGTATCGCCAAACGGGGTATTATCACCTTGATATTACCGTCGTTTCTACCTGTTAGAAAATTATCAGATTTCTTGCTCACCTGAGAAAAATACATAGCTTTTAAGTTGTTTTACTGTTGCCAATTTAATGAATTGAATATACATAAATAGGTAAATAGTAGAAAAATGCATTTATGGATCATATGAGCCGAAGGCCATTCTGTAAGATTGCTGATAAGCACAAATTAAAAACAGAAAAATGGGGAGTCGGTGGCTGTAATAGTTTAGGTGTTGACACGGCACCCGTCACTAAGGCAAAGTTCCCAAGTTCAAATCCTAGCAGCACTGCATTTGAACCTAACATACAATAACTTACAATTAATTAAGGTTTTTAATTGAGATAAAAATGTCAATGTGACCAGTAGGATTCAAACGAACGCACTTCAGCTAGATACGTCGCTGCTCTACCACTTGAGCTATCATGAGTCATGACCTCCATCTACTTGGACACAAACTTCACATTTCAACCTGACCTTTCAAATTTTCCCTACTTTTTATTATATTTCAAATGTGGTGTAATCTATTAATTAATATTAATCAGTGAATCTGACATACAATTTTTTTTCTTCTTCAAAAACACCGGCACCCTGAGGGTTGATATGACCTCTGCGAACCCTTGTAAATGAATAAAAACAGAAAATACATTGAGAGGCAAAATAAACGGCCAACAATTTTTTTCATTATAATTTTTATGTTTTGTTTTTACTGGATATTTTATGTTAAAATATTAAGATATAGCTAAATAAAAAAATTAAACAGTAAAATAATTCAACCAAAAATGTCGCTATGTATGAAACAATGAAGAAAATTCATTATAGTATGTTGTCTGATTGAAAAAGAGCAACAAGGAGGGAAAATTTGAAAGATGAGGTTGAGATGGGAAGTTGGTGTCCGAGTGGATAGTCACGATAGCTCATAGAAAAGCCTTACATTATATATATATATAT
>CM077103.1:16851532-16891758 GCA_039619505.1 Cimex hemipterus | reverse complement strand
TTTTTTTTTTTAGCACATCTGAAAGCACCTGGATATGTTTGTCAAAGCTCAGCTATGTTCACTGAATCTGCAATTCCATCCTAACGATTTTAAAATTGATTGATTACTGGAAATGAAAAGTGAATTCTTTACAATAATGTTCAGAGAGGAAAATCCTGGGAAAAATGCAGTGAACCACTATGAACAATTCCAATAGTTTACCAAATCTTAAGAATGTAATGGGCATTTAGTGGGATTCAAAGGGGGGGGTGCTTTATTTTAAGCTTTTTCTGCCCAACTAAATCATAAACTCTAGTACTGCATACAATTGGATCAATTAAAGTCAACAATTGACCAAATAATTATTGACATTCATCAGGACAAAATTAAAACTGAAAAAACCCATCTTTTATTTAAAATACTTATTCATCCATTAGAACTTAAACCTTTTTAATACTTAAAATAATTTTTATTATATCAAGGCTTACCCCTTCAATTAAGACTGTCTGACATAGTCCTACAAATTTCCTGTTTAGAATTTCCGCACCTTTTCTAAAAGTTGAAACCATTTCCAAGAGTCGTTCCTGTTTCACTTTGTCTGGGACATCATCTTTGTACCGCCTGTGCGCTGCGGTTTTCTAAAAATACGTACAAATTAGAGTTTGCAGTTTGTAAAATGAGGGTACTCACTTCTCGCATGCTGTACGCGAACAAGTAAGCAACGTGGTAGCCCACTTTTTCAATAAGATCTATCGTGTCTTGAAACTGTTCATCCGTTTCGCCACAAAACCCGCAGATGAAATCCGATGACAGCGTCACCGAAGGGATGATACTCCTTATATGGTCGACCAATTCGAGGTACGCCTCCTTAGTATACCCTCTCCTCATCATGTTCAAAACTTCAGAATTCCCGCTTTGAGCCGGCAAGTGGATATTACTGCAAACGTTCTTTCTTGACGATATTACATTTAAAACCTGAAATTTTTTTTTCTGCGATAAATTTGTAAATTTCAATTTATTAAGTCAGTTTACCTCATCGGGAAAGTCTTTAGGGTGTGGTGAAGTGAACCTGATTCTCATTTGAGAATCGACAGAAGCAACTCTATCAAGTAGCTCGGCAAATCTTACACCACCTTTTACAGGCTTGTAAACTGTCTGAAATCCCTTCGCTAATTGTGTTATTTTGTCATTTGACGCATCCACTGATGTGTCTCTGTAACTATTTACATTCTGCCCTGTTTAAAATAAAAACAATTTTATAATGAGAACTTCTCTTTTGTAACAAAGTACCTAAGAGAGTGACTTCCTTCACTCCTTGTTCTGAGAGATGCTTAACCTCTTCTAAAATAGAGCTGATGGGTCTCGACCTTTCTCGTCCTCTTGTAAAAGGAACGATGCAATAAGTGCACATGTTATTGCATCCTCTCATTATAGAGCTAAAAAATATTTATTTTTTTAAAATCTAATCCATTACAAGTAAAAAAAAATACTCACACAAATGCTGAAACTGAATTTTCGTTCAGCCTTACAGGCAAAACATCGGCGTATGTCTCATCGTGGGATAGCATTACGTTTATGGCTGCTTCATTTGAATCCGTATGAGCGAGGAGTCGTGGAAGATCTTTGTAGCTGTCCGGGCCGGCGACCAAATCGATAAGAGTTTCATCCAGCAGCTTATGTTTCAGTCTCTCTGCCATGCAGCCTGTAACGATCTATTAAATACTTTTTTATACGCTCTTAGGCAAACGGTGCTACCTAATATTCCAACTTTGACAGGCGGTTTGGACCTATTCGTCGACCGCACTCTCTTTAAGCCTTTGAAGTGCTGGAGCCTGTTCCAAATTTTTTTCTCTGCGTTTTCCCTAATTGCGCACGTCATGACAAGGATGATGTCAGCTTCCTTAATATCCCCGGTTTTTGAGAAACCGGCAGATTGGAGAATAGACCATGCTATTTCTGTGTCGTTCACATTCATCTGGCAGCCATACACTTCAAAGAAGACTAAAAGTGAAAAAAAAAAAATTATTTGAATATTAAAACAATGTTTTGTAAATCAAAATACAAATTATGAGCATTTCATCAAAAGAATCGTTACAGGAAACAGTGTTTAAGGACACAGAACTACATTTGTGCCATAAGAACTGTAATGCATATTGAATGAAATAAAAACACAAGACGTTTTTTCTCAATGAAAACCCAGGGTGTGCCAGGAGAAGTTTCTCTCTTGATGACAATTAACTAATTAAATTAATTAATTGGTAATAAGATAGTGATTATGATCTCTTCAGGTTGCAATCTGCAAAAAGGTGTTCATCTTAATAATTTAAAAAGGAGTGGTGCAAAGGCATGTAGATGTCATAGTGACAGCTCTCAAGCTGCAACGTGTATTATATTCTCATCTTTGATCAAATTAACGGACTTTCATCCTGAAAGGAACAAAGTGCTAATCTATGATCTATACCTCGGGGAGTTCACCCACCACGCCCAGCTAGATCATTAGTCAGATCATCGCTTCCCAACCAACAGATTAGGCTCCAGGTGCTTTTCATAGCTAGGTCATTTTGGACCCCGACACAAAATGCAATCCAGCATAAATCTTTAATACAATCGCACAAATAAATACATTCACACCTATTCTGGTTAGCCAGAGGAATAATCTATATTACTCCATTAATTAATCAGCTAATGTACATTAGGGTCGATGAAGAATATTAGGCAGAATACTTTTCCCTGTTTCATGTGGTTCTTCTATGGAACATGCCAAAAGTAAGCATAGAGAGGGTAAAATCAGAGCATCTGACCTTCCGCTTTATATGAATGATGATAAAGTTGTCAAATGTGCAAATGATTATCCAAATGCATTAATCAAAGAGATGATATGTTGCTTGCATCAAGAACTTGAAATCTTAATGGCTGAGAGGAAACTAGCCAAAGCCCAAATTAGTGATACAGTCAATCTAGTTCTGTCATAACTCAGTATTACTATCGAAATTCTCCTAGAAGATCAAAATTACATCCTTAGATCGGAAGTGCTTCTGGATGCATGTTAGCACTGAGAAAATGCATTTCTAAAAAACACCTTTTTATACTGCAACTTGCTCTGAATAAACTTTCTGGTAAAGCTGTTGTACATGTAAAAAGTTTATGACATATTACCCTTGATGTATCTTTGGTAACGATTTTTGGACTTTAACGTCAAGGGTTGTCACTCCATGAGGTGCTGAACCTACAGTCTATACCTCAGAGTTCACCTGCCCCGTATGCAGCTGGGTCACTAGTCAGGAGATCGCCGCTTCCCGACCAACAACGTTACACTCCAGAGTCTTCTGACAGCTAGTGCATTTCAGACCCCAACACACGCAAAATAATATCTAGCCTAAAACTAACATCTATAATACAATTGCACAAATAAATACATTCGCACAAATAAATACATTCGCACCTATTCTGGTATCTCCAATAAGGTAATCTAAATTAGTGTTGATGTAGAATATTTGTTAAAGTACTCCATCAACCATAAATACAGAAAGGTGATGATGATATTTCTTCATCATCCCTTCACCACACACACACACCAACACAAAACTATATACTTCGTTCAATAATTAAAACACTGTCCTCTTCAAAGCAGTAGAGGGGACCTAGAAAGTTGCTACTGTGCCCGAGTGCCATTCTTAAAACTGGCAGCAGTCATTACATGGGATACATCGAGCAAAATTTATCTACATAGAGCACGAGCTTTGGTCTAGGAGCAGGTGCCTGCGTGTCGACCATGTTGATTAATCTGTCATTACTTAATCGGTTATGGACAACTCATCAGTGTGACTCAGGTACTGAAGAGGGCCATCTACAGGTCTTGCTCTTGACGGGCAAAAGCGTTTCGGATCGCCCTGTTCACTGACGCCTGTCATCTTACTTTTATCATGTTTCTTACTGCTCGATTAGTGTCAGAGGTTCTGATTGCTGAGGATAGGACATCCCAGCTTTTTCTGCCTCGTCCAGGAACCCAGACAATCATAACGACTGACAATTCTGAATGTACATTCAAAAATAAATGATAAGGTGATCTTAGAGAGAACAACTTATATGGGACCAAATTTTGAAAAGTTAAATTTGAAATATTGATTGGATTTTTAACATATTAGAACTTATGTTGATGGCATATTTTTTAAAAGTATTTAATGATGTACCTTTCCTTCCCCAACCGCGATATGACTGTGTGTCTAGGTAAGGTATAGTTTCCTGGGCGATATCCCGGATCTGTACATCTTTCGTCGCTGTGCCGGTGATGAAGTCTTTAAGAGTGGGTCCGTCCGGCAAAGCTCTTTGCCTCAAAGATGAACAACTTGCTACCCTTCTAAAAGGTGCCGATCGAAAGCAAAAGGGGCACCTGTCCCAAGAGAAAAGCCCCCTTCTCAACACTTGCATATTTCCAATCGGAATAAAAAATCAATCTGACAACTTTTAACCCCCCTTATCAGTATAAAATATATAACAGCAACCTTCTTTATACAGACGGTCGGACTTTCAATCCATGGTTCCATGTTCTATCAAAGGCAAGGTTGATACAAAGAAAAAGCTTTAAAAAAACATATACCAATTTTTTACTAATTATTATTTAACCTTTACTCAAGTATTATTTTATTTTTAGGGATGGTTAGGGTTAAAATAAATATTATTTTATTTATATTCAATGTTCATGTTTTACCGCCAATATAAAAATCCACAACCTGTAGCTTTTATTTATAGAACAATCGTTTCCACTTAAGATTTTCTCATGATAGTTTATCCTATTTACAAATATATTGAGAATACCTTAATATTTAAAGTAACTAATATTTACTTCCAGTTTGCTTAGAACGTTTTGACAGAAAATTCGTGTCAAAATGCCAGCCTGTAATGGAATTCTTTCAATTTTCCTGAAGACTTCTGCTTCCACGATCGCTGAACTTTTGGTACAAATATTTCATACTCATTTTGATAATTCTTATTTTCCCCTAGGATGAAAGACTGCTAACGTCTTATTTTCAAGAAAGGAAGTTGAGGTGCCTCTGGAGACATCATAACTCTGAGAAAACTCATTTATAAAAGACTCCTTTATACATTGCAAGCAGCTCTGCGTAAGTTCGCTGTAAGTTATTTTGTTATCGGTTATCATTGAAATTTGATTAAACAAAACTTGCCAAAAGTTAGAATTGAAATAAATGTTCCGTTAATACGAATGAATCAAAACTTGTGCCTCAATTTATCGACCTTTCTCTTTTCTTTTGCTGAACCAGCATTGGGTCCATCTTCTCTCATTGGTTTGTTGAACTACTGAAAAGCATTTTGGCATTGCGCCATCTTCGTGAAAAACTTTCTTATTTACTACTACAGTTCCTTACTGAAGAAGGTGCAATGCCAGTTCAGCATGAGTTCAAAGACTTGCAGAACAAATTAACTATATTTTCATATTGTTGATTGATTGATTGATTGAAGGTTTTCAGGGTGTGTATACTGCACCTTTTAAGAGCTATTGTATCCCCCGTTCTCTGCTTAAATCGGTGAGTCCTAGTTCATCAAGGAACTTGATTAATACGCCAGGTTTTATTGGTTGCAGCTCTTCTATGGTCACATTGTACATCCCAAAACACTTCCTCCTGCGGGCTAATGTTGCTCCGCAGTTTGTTAATAGAAGTGTTGGTGCTTCTTCTGCTTCTTTGCGGAATCTGCATGAGCCATCTTGGATTACTCCAATTTTCTTTAGATGTCCATATAACCTGCAGTGACCTGTTAGGAATCCTGTTAGGATTCGCAGTCTATTCCTCCCTCCTTTGACACATTCTGTGATTTCTTTCTTTCCGAAATTGGTTAGAAAATTCTTGGATTGTTTATGTCCAAGAATTCCAGAAGTCCCTTATTTTCTTTTTGTCCTTCTGTCTGAGATAATCGTTAATAGTGTGGATTCCTATTCCACAGAAGGGTCCGGGTCCTGTTTCATATCGTTGCACAACAACCATATTGCTCATAATAATAGTCTAAGTTTGACGTTAAATAATATACCTTAATATATTTTTTATTTTATTTTACACTAAATAGGCTGCGTAAAGGTATGACAAATATCTGAGTTTTTGGCTGGCAAATTTACAATTTAATTGTTTTAAAAAATTAAAAATAGGGGTTTCTTCCAACCTTGAAATAGTCTAAATTTGTTGTCTAATCCAATATTTTATCATATTTTTTATGAACCATTAAACCTTGCATTTTATTTGTAAATATCCATGTATTGTATATGTACAAATAGATTTTTTAAAAGAAATTTCAGTAAACTTAATTGTTTCAAAAAATGAAAATAGAGATCTTTCATCCTTGCAAAAGTTTAATTTGAATTCAAATAAAAAAAAAAAAAAAAAATTAAAAAAAGCATATTTTTTATGAACAATTCAAGCTTGAATTTATGTTATCACTGTATACATAAATATCCATGGATTGTGTATTGACAAATAGATTTTTTTGTGAAGAAAGTTCAGTAAAACTTAATCCTCGTAATGGTTTAATTTGATGTCAAAATATTTTAGCATATTTTTTATGAATTTATTCCAATTAATTATTCTTTTCATCTATGGTTTTTGTTGAGAATAATTAATTGGAATAAATTCAAGGTTTAATTGTTTCTAAATAAGAATGCTAAAATATTATTTCAAAAATAATAATTAATATGGTCAATTATGACCACAAGCAAATGTGGATTATTGTGAATTTATGTAAATATCCTATTTTATATGTAAATATCAGTGAATTGTATATTTAAAAAAAATTTTTTTTTTCTAAAGGAGGTTCAGTAGAACTTTATTATTTTCTCTGCTCTAAAATATTTTCATATTGTTGCTGCATATTTTTGATAATAATGATTTAATTTTGATGTCAAATAAAATGAATTTATGTTATCACTTAAAACATAAATATCCCTGTATTGTATATTTACAAATCGGTTTTTAAAAAGAAATTTCAGTAAACTTAATTGTTTCAAAAAATGAAAATAAGGATCTTTCATCCTCGTAAAAGTTTAATTTGAATTCAAATAAACTTTTTTAGCGTATTTTTTTATGAACAATTAAAAACTTGTATTTATGTTATCATTGTATACATAAATATCTGAGGATTGTGTATTGACAAGTAAATTTTTTGTAAAGTTCAGTAAAACGTAATCCTCATAACGGTTTAATTTGATGTCAAAATATTTTATGAATTTATTCCAATTAATTATTCTTTTCATTTATGGGTTTGGGTTGAGAATAATTAATTAGAATAAATTCAAGACTTAATTATTCATAAAAAAGTATGCTAAAATATTATTTCAAAAAATAATTAATTGTTAGTGCTAAAATAATTATGTTATCATTGTAAATGTAAATATCTGTGAATTGTATGTATAAAAATATATTTTTTCTAAAGGTGGTTCAGTAGAACTTTGTCTGCTCCAAAATATTTTCGCATTGTTGGTAATAATGATTTATGTTAGATGTCAAATAAAATATTGTAATATATATTTGCTATGTTTCGTAATAAATAGGCTTTACATTTCTGTATCTATGTATGATAAGTATCTGTGAGTTTTTGACTGGCAAATTTAACAGTTTTGAAAAATTAAATAGTGGTTCATCCTTCCTATTCTGTTTTAATTATAGAAATGTGTTATGTTTGGACCGCATCTTATAATTAAATTATCTTTAATAATAGATTTAAAAAATTCAGAAATGCAGAAATAAACCGGTTGAATAGATTGTATCCACCCTTAAATAGTGAGTTGTTTTATTCACAAAAAAAAAAATCATTTCAGAACAATATAGCTTTTATCGATTTTATTTTATTTATGAGAGACGGTCCGTCGTGTTTCGCCTTGCGCCGCCTAAGGGGGTGAATTTTGATTGCGGGAATCTGGGTCAAACCGTCTCGACTCCCAGCTGTGTCCGAGGTTGCCTTCTCAATCCCGAGAACCGAGGAAGGTTACTGTTATCCGCGACCCAGCCGATCTGTCATCCGTCATCCGTACTCCTCAATCAGGGAGTCTCACTTTTGAATGCGTTAAAGGGCCGAGGGTCGGAGCGAAGAGCCGAGATGGCGACTGACGAGGCCGTCCAATCCACCAACGACGACGCGAGCGAGTGCAAGCGATCCGCCGTCCGCCTCGGATACTGGAACGACAAATTCATACCAGTACTCGTCCGAGGCACTGAGAGGAAACCGCCGGAGATCAACAGGGGATACTACGCCAGGACGGAAGGCGTCTCTCTCTTCATAAGGAAATTCCTCAAAGTAAGCTTTTCTCATGTCAATTTTATATTTTTTATTTTAAATATTCTATCCTCTAGGCCTCTTTGAGAGAATTTGTCATGTTGCAACATGACAAATCATTCGATTTATACTGGGCTTCATGCAAGAATTTATTTTCACCTACATTCTTTATTGTCATGTACAACATTAAATGTAAGAACTGTAAGGAAAAAAAAACTTGGCATCCAACTAAATTAACATTATTTTTTTAGAAATGAAAAATGGGAAAAGGTAAAAAAAAAAAATTAGTTAACAGAATTCACCCAATAGATTTTGAGAGCCTGAGTAAATTAATAAATAAAAAAGATTATGTACATTTATGGACCAGAAATTATAGGAATAACGCAGCAATTAATGAAGTACACAAATGTCATAAAAATCACAATCTCGAAGCAGTAGGTTTTTTTACACATGATGCTTCCAGCATTAATTAAGGTTGAAGGCTCCTATTACTCTGCATAGGGCATTCCTGCTAATAGCACATCTGTTGAAGAAGTTCGTTTAAATAAGCGATCTTGACTTCACCTCCATGGCAGTGGTCTTCACTTTTGGGCAGGTGACAAACTTCGAAAACTTATTTTGGATAATTTGCTTTGTGGTTTGTCTGAGTGATGCTCCAAACAGGGCACACATACGAAAGCATAACAATACTTCTGTAGAGGAGCTTTTTGTTAAAAGTCATGTCTTGTGATAGCAGTAAAGGAGATAGCGGTTTTTCTGCAATATGTTCTATCTGCCATGTGTATTTCAGGCTGTTATCTATAGTTAAGCCCAGATATTTTACACAGCCTGATCAGGGAATGCTATTTCTTGCTGTCAGGACATAATATCCATCAGATGAACCGAACCTCAATGATTGTGGATCGTGGAAACAGTGAGCAGTAGATTATGCTAGAGACTTGTGTGCATTTTGAAAAGGTAAGCCTCGGGTCTTGGCAGTCCTTTTTTCTCAATCCTGTAGTCCCTTGCCAACCCTTGGATGCAAGAGGGGTTTGCTGGCAAAAAATAATGTTGTAGCCTCGAGAGCGTGACGTACTTTCTAAAGCACAAACTGTATTCGTGTATCCTGGTATGCTTGATCTGGAGCACAGAGGGAGACCGGTGATACATTTCAGCCCATTTTTGGTGTCACAATGTTAACCCACCTCCTCAGATGAGGCGAGCAGAAGACATGATGGATAGTCAGTGTATTTGTTGGCATCAAACCTTGTGGGATTAACACAACCCCCGTGAGTGGAGGCGAGTCGCTCCTATCTTTAGAATCCAAACATGTGATAAGGCCATGTGCCAAGTGCAGACGTTAAAGAACCTTATTGTTCTAATTACATTGCAACCCTCAGTCAGAAACATATGCCACAACATGGTCGATTAGTGCAGGTCTTCTTTTGGCAAAGAGAATGGCTTCTGCTTTGGTGGAGTTGATTTTAAATTTCCTTCTTTGGCAGAAGTGAGCAATTTTACCAGTTCCAGTGCTGAGACTTCTTGCTATTAAGCTAAGCTTCCATGAAGATGTTAGTAGGACAAGGTTGTAAAAGTAGTGCCTTGGGCATAGATAAGTACAAAATAGAGCGAGGGCCTTGTTGTGCAGTGGATGGATGGATACCTGGGTCTGGAGGAGTTCCCTCCTGAGCACTGCAGCTGTACAGCTTATTGTACTATACCCTGGCTCCATTTTTGGGGGAGGGCTCACAACACAAAGTGAACTTGAGCCCCCGTGGTACCAGTGTTCTTCCATCGAAGAAACTCATTTTTGAAGGGGGTTGGGACCAGATTCAGGGTCGCTGAGATCCAGTTCCGCCCCTATCATTGATGAGTGCCGTGTCAATTTCTTTTAATTGCGGCCACCGGTCCTCTTAGGCATCAGAAAAATTTCAGAGGCTAAGGTGGGGATTGAACCCACGACCGCGGGGTCTACTAGCCGAGAGTCTGACGCCTTAACCACTCGGCTACCGCGGCCCCCTTATTGTGCAGTACTCTAAACATTCTGTGTTTTAGGTACAAGTATATGAGTCTTATATGTTAACAAGCAAAGTTCTATTTCATGAGCCTGTATATGACTCCCTCATGCCAGCCTATCCAAATGTTTTTAGAGGTCTAACAGAGCTGCCCCAGTGTGCATCTTTGTGTTGAAGCCATCATTACTTATAATATCCACTACTGGAGTAAGCTGGGTCCCAGTATTAAACTTGGAATGGAAACCAAAAATTATACCAGACTTTCGTATGGTGCTCTTAATTAAAATTACTACATACTACACCAAGCTTTTTTTTTATAATATACAATGTACTATATTAAGGTATTGTATACTATTATATACTATTTGAAGTCATATTGTACTATTTTAGTTGTCTATTGTCCTATCATTGAACTTTCCATGGAGAATTGAATCGCTGCAACTAGCTTGGTCTCATTTGTTGTCATGTTGTACACAAAAAGTATTAACTATACAAATAGTTGATTAGTTTAAATTATATTTTTATTTCATTTTCTTAAGTTGGCGTACAATTAAATTGAAATACCTATAGAGAGACCAACAATCCAAGAATAGGCAGATCGGCAATGACCCAATTTTAGGTTGTTATGTCTGTCTGCTATCAAATCGTTATTCACAAAAATAACTGAAACCTTAAAGGGAAGAATTTACCTTGACCTGATTTTCCTGTAAAAACTTACTAGCTTTTACCAATCATTTCCTTCATGTGGGATTCTGTTTTAATGTACCTTTATAATGTGATGCAGAGGGCTAGTATGGCTTTTGATATAATGTCTCGTTTCTCAACTTCTTCTCTTCTTCAGTCTGGGTCTGTACATGGTAAAAAAAATTGCCCATATGATCCCTACGATCCTAGGGATGGAATTTCCAAAAATCCTTTCGTAGCGGCCATCTATGTCGAAATGTCTTTAGATCCAGCGGTTAAGACTGTGCGTTGTCTGTCAGTCAGTCAGGCATGGAACTGTTTTATGTAAACGGACGATTAATCATATCGAGTCTCTTTATTTATTTTCCAAATTTAACTTTATGTTAGTCTCATCCCAAGAGCATGAAACATTCATTTATAAGACTTATTACATAAAAGAAAGTCCCATCTAGGTTAATGCGCAAGTTAATGCCTACCCACATCTCCCATGCCAAGATAAAATTAGCATTTTTTAAAATTAATTAATTTCTTTACTCAAGATTTTCATATCAATTTTATGTACGTCTCATTATCATTCTGTAAGCACATAACTCTTGTTTAATATTTACAATTCCTTATTGATTCTACATATTGTTTCATTTTTTTTATTTTTTATTTTTTATTTATTTATTTTATTTATTTTATTTTTTTTTTGAGAGAGAGAGAGTTTTTTGAGGTTGAGATGAAAAAACAGTGTCACGAGTGGAATTCGAACCCACAACCTTTAGCTAAATATACCGCTGCTCTAACCACTTAAACTATAGTGTCTTCAAACCTCTCTAACACTAACTTCTCATCTCAGCCTAAATCTTTCAAATTTCCCCTCTTTTTGTCATATTTTCGTTGGCTCGAATGGTCGGTTTGTTTTCTGTGTATTCGCACTCTGAACACAACACAAAATAATGGCATAACTACACAGAAAACAAACACTTTAAGTGAGTAGAAATACTTTGATGAATATATACAAAATTTTTTTTTTTGCATTGTATAAATTCACTTTTTTCCACATCCTACATTGGTTAAATTTAAAGAATGTTTGTAAACCCCAGGCCCCGAAGATGATGTCAGTAAAGATGGAAACGTTGGCACGATAAAGAAAATATTTTTCTAAAACCTATGTCACACCAGACAGCATCTCATGATTTTTGAATAATCTAACTTTTTCATTTCAACCAAAACCTTACATACAAAGAAGAATTAATTAAAGAAATTGTTTAGTTCTTGAATTGCTAGTTTAGAAAGGTTTCTTACATCTTTTTAAACTTAGTTGTTGTTTTTGCAGTTGGCTGGGCCTAAATGTCAGATAATAAGTTTTGGAGCTGGATACGACACATTGTACTGGAGGCTGAAGGAGCAGGATTTCAATTTTGATAATTTTACAGAAATTGACTTCCCATCTCTAACTGCAAGGAAATGTTATGCTATAAAACGCAGCAAACTACTTCTCGACGGTCTCGGTGCTTCAGGTATGTTTAAAACGGAAAAATAAACACCAATTTCCAGTGCTTGTTTTTAGTAGTTTGGAATTTTTCAATTAAGATGGAGAGGTGAGGTTGAGTTCGACAGAATTGCACGGAGGCAATTATCACCTGGTGGGCGCCGACCTTCGCAACCTCACCGAAGTGGCTGCAAAACTGAAAGAGTCTGAGATCAACTATCAATTGCCCACACTTTTCCTCGCTGAGTGTGTTCTAGTCTACATTGAGTCAACTTCGGTTTCAAATCTTCTCTCCTGGATTGTCACGCTGTTCCCTTCGGCGCTGTTTGTCAATTATGAACAAGTGTGTTAAATGAAGGTTCAGGAAGGGGTTAAATATTGATTGGCTGATTGTTTGCAGGTCAATATGTGTGATAGGTTTGGAGAGATCATGTTAGAAAATCTGAGGGCAAGAGGGTGCCCGTTGTCTGGAGTTGATGCCTGCAGGTCCTTAGAAACACAGACTAGAAGGTAAGCTGTGGTTTGCATTTTTTCAGTTACATTTTTCAGCATAACATAAAACAAACATGGGAAGAAAAAGTGAGTAAATGCTCTGAGAAATGTGAGTTATTTTTGAGAGAAATAGTTTTTGAAAAGAGTAGTGTGTTATATGGAGCTCAAGAATAGAGTGAGATTTTTGGAAGAGAGCACAGCTTTTGGAAAGAGTCAACTTTCTTGAATAGTGTGAAAGCTCAGGAGTGGGAGCTTTTGGAAAGAGTGAGACTTTTAGAAAGAGTGTGACCTTTGAATGAGAGCACAGCTTTCGGAAAGTCAACATTTTTTAATAGCGTGAAAGCTCAAAGAGTGGGAGCTTCTTTTGGAGGGAGTGAGACTTTTAGAAAGAGCGTGACCTTTGAATGAGAGCACAGCTTTTGGAAAGATTCAATTCTTTAATAGTATGAAAGCTCAGGGGTGGGAGCTTTTGGAAAGAGTCAATGTTCTTTAATAGTGTGAAAGCTCAGGAGTGGGAGCTTTTGGAAAGAGTCAATGTTCTTTAATAGTATGAAAGCTCAAGGGTGGGAGCTTTTGGAAAGAGTCAATGTTTTTTAATAGTGTGAAAGCTCAGGAGTGGGAGCTTTTGGAAAGAGTCAACATTTTTGAATAGGGTGAAAGCTCAAAGAGTGGGAGCTTTTGGAAAGAGTCAACATTTTTGAATAGTGTGAAATCACAAAGAGTGGGAGCTTTTGGAAAGAGTCAATGTTCTTTAATAGTGTGAAAGCTCAGGAGTGGAAGCTTTTGGAAAGAGTCAAAACTTTTGTAGAATGTGGGAGCTTTTGAAGAGAGTGGTGCAAAAGTGAGAGCTTTTGAAGAGATTAGTGTTTTTTGACAGTGTGAGGGCTTTTTGAAGAGAGTGAATGTGTTTGAAAGAGAGACCGAGAGGGAGGGCAGTGAAAAATATTTTGAAGAGAAAGAAGTATGAAAAGTTATCGCAAGTCTATTTATGTATAATTATTATTAAGTAACTTGTGAGCAACTTGTAATTGTTAAACATTTTTATTTATTAACATAATCATATAATATTTTCATAAAAATTATTTTGAAGATTTCTTTCAACCAATTGGGATGGCTCAAAATCATGGACTATGGTGGATGTGTATGCTGCCATCGACCCTGCTGAGAGGCATAGGATCGAGAAAATAGAAATGCTCGATGAGCAGGAGCTGCTCACTCAACTTTTTCAACATTATTGTATCTGTGTTGCTTGGAAAGGTCCTCTTTTCAGGAATATCGGCCTATCGGATTATGATGATTGATTCAACATCGCCCTCTCGAAAATGAGTGATATATTGTTCTAAGTCTCTTAATATTTTCCTAACTTTTGTTTACGATTTAGAATGGTTTGTTAAATGTATGAGAGGGGGTGTTTTCTTGATTAAAGGAGTAACTCTTTTTTTATATTAAATTTAACAATAACTTGTATATTTTAGTCAAGACACAGAGACTCTTTTTAGACTTAGTAGCTTTTTAATTTTTTTCATCATATTCTTTTCCGGAGAAAAAACTAAAAAGCAACAGTGAACCTGCAATCTATGCTTAATTTAATCTTCTGTCGGGTCTTCAATTCTGCTTAGCTCTCACATTTTCTCAACTCTACTCCTTTTTTTAAATATAACAAAAGAGTTATAGTGCATCACTAATTGTGGCAACCGTGGGCACAATATTTTTCCAAATAAACAGTGGCAAATATGCCGACGTTTATTTTTGCTGAAGTGTGTGTATGGAGAACAAGAGAAGTATTTTTAAGCTTCGTCTAATCAGTTCTTTAAAAAAAAAAAAAAAGAAAAAGTAATATGTATAAATATAAATATATATGCCAATTTGGGATATGAGAAACATTTGATTAAATGAGATATTTCCAAGTTATCCGATTTAAAAATAACTGTCTCAAAATTCAATGGATTTCTTCATTCAGTCTTCCGATTATGGTGTTTCTTTTCTTTGCTTGTTTTTCTTTGTTTCGTTATCAAAATTATATAATTGTTAGCCAAACATTTATTTAATAACCCTGGGTGTCTTTTTATTATTTTTCAGATTTTGTTTTTTGCCTAGCATCTGTTTTTTTTCTGTAATGAATTAAGCAAAAAAAGGTTAAATATATTATTAATAATTTAATTGAACTAGTTATTTTCATGATTAACTTTTCTAGTCTATTATAATGTCAAATGTTGTTACACTGTTAGTTGTTATATTAAAAGTTTCCATTGAAACTTGAAATTTTTTTCTATTTGTGATAAATTTATAAGTACTTCAGCTTAGACAAACTTACAATTTTCTCATCGATCTTGGACACAATCTACCAGTAAAAATGGACGATTATATTTTCACGGTCAAATAAATTATGGTCTATTCTATTTATCACATATTGACCAGGCAAATATTCGTTTATTAAAAATAAAAATAAAAATCTAATTTGAGCCACCCAGGTCATGACGTGCAATAAATTCAGTGTTCAGCATTGTAAGTTACATTGACAAAATAATCAGTATTTTGAAGTGTTCAAGATTCAACAACACTATAGCTATTAAGGAATATTTATTAAAACCTAGTTATTTATAATGGTTGTACTTATAGCGAATAAAAATAGAATTGAAAAAAAAAGATAATTACTTTCAATAATTTATTTTTTACGTGGTTATTTTTTTTTCTTCTAATTTTTATCCCTGCATTGTTGTTTACAGTGTTTTGTGAAAGATATTACAAGCGACCTTTTTGTGATCTTTATAAAAATTTGTATAGTTTTTACATATTGTCTGTTGATTGTAATGTATATATTATTTTTATTATGAATGAAAATATTCAAACTTCAAATAATCGTTATTCATTAAGACAAGAAGCGGTTCATCATCTAAGAATTTGATTCTCGTATCACGTCGTTATTGTGAATAATACTAAAATCAAATATTTTATTGTAATTGTAGATTTAATTTTGAACTTTGTAAACTATCAGCGTTGTATTAATTATTTTTAATGTTATCAAGTGTAAAGAAGAGGATGGTCATTTCTTTTCTGAATGAAGGCATTTCGTTCGAATCAAATAACATTTATAAAATATATTTTTATTTGATTACATTGTTGTGTTTGGTGTTCTAATTAATACAAAAACATTTTATAAATTTTTGTGTGTTCTTGGAATAACTAACTGGAATTAAAGGCGTGAGGCTCTCTCATGAAACTTGTTTCTGTTTTAAAATGTGTAAAGCAGTCAATAGTGGGCTTGTAAAAAATTAAACATAATTATTAAGACAGAGACAAAGGATGACCAATTATTGATTGATTATTCATTGACAGGATTATTGTTTGGTGAAATCTCCATGACCTGTCAATAGCTTGTAAAATGATTGATGTCCACATTTCAAATCTTGAATCTGCAACGTGTAAAAAAGAATTGTTCTGTTCCCACCTCTGAAGTTATTTTATAATTATTTTATCTCGCCCTTCCAAGCTTCTCTTTACTATTACCATCCCTTGAAAACATCACTTTAAGCAACGCTACCCTAGAGACCTACTCGCCCCATAATTCCTCCTCCAAAATCCTAGGCTGGTTTCTCAAAAAGTGTCCTCTCTCTTTCTTTTGTTTTTCTCGAATGCAGTGCCACTGGATTTGAACCTGGGACCTTTACCTTGTATGAGAGACAGCATTTTTGATTAAACGAATTAAAATTAAATTTACAAATATTCCAATTTATAGTGAAGAAACTTGATTGCCATTGACATCGTTTCTTACCAATTCAGAAAATCTTGCCTAATAGCTCACATAGTTTAGGTAATTTTCCTTTTGCAATCAGTTCCCTGATATCCCAGGCTTGGATATTCTCGCTGTTTTTTTCAGTTTGAGAATAAACAGCTACCACATCCGGACCAGAATTATGTCTAACCAACATTGAATGCAGGGCCACTGGATTTGAACCTGAGACCTTTACCTT
Organism: Cimex hemipterus; assembly: GCA_039619505.1. Classification (NCBI taxonomy): domain Eukaryota; kingdom Metazoa; phylum Arthropoda; class Insecta; order Hemiptera; family Cimicidae; genus Cimex; species Cimex hemipterus. The sequence goes on along the minus strand of CM077103.1, from coordinate 16,874,887 downwards.
ACAATGATGAGACACTATTTTAAAATGTTCAATTAATATCTTGCACCTCATCACTGGTGAAACAGTTTCTTTTAATTCGGGTATCACAATTTTTAAAAGTCCACTTCCCTATTAAATTACAATTGATTTGATTCGCTGTCGGTTTTAATAAAACTTTAAACTATGAATTTAAATAATGTGATTGTAATCTTTGAAAATCTTATAAACAAACTTGAATACTGCCGGTCGTTGTGATTTCCTGGATTGATTTCTAAGTCAATGGTCAATCCCACCAACTCTGGGAGGAAGACCCACAGAAGTCTGGATTTTGAACTCATGAGTCAACTCTGTAACTATGTGTAGAGATTAGTGACCGTTAACGGATAATTATTCAAATATCGTGAGATGCGGTCTGGTGTGATGTAGGTATCAGAAAAACATTTTCTTTATCGTGCCAACGTTTCGATCTTTTATTGAGATCATCTTCAGGGCTCAAAGTGTTTGTCTGCCGTGTAATTGTGCCATGTCGTGTTGAGAGTGTCTGTAACTATATTCGGTAATGCCGTCCGGCGGCTATTTAAGAATAGGCTAAGGATAGGCCATAGGGTTGCAAGTACCCAAAGAAGGTAACTACTACCTTATACTTATGTCATCAAACAATTTCTTCAAACAGATTTATGTAGTTAACATAAATGCCGGCCACCTTTGTGCTAAAGACGCAGAATATCGCCTAATAATTTGAGGCAATATAATGCAAATATGGCATCGTTTAGGACTATGGGACTATCTCTTCATAATAATCTGACACACTTGAGTTATTATAAAGAGATGTTTGTATGCTGAAGAAAAGGCAGTGCTGCTTTGAATTGTCCTAAAACAATTGGTTCTATACTTTTTAATACATCATGTAAATTTACGAGATGGCATGTGACACATTTATACGGCTTTATAAATAACTACGTTTTACTAAGAAAATATATTTATTTGTATTTTAATTTATTTATTTGCCTGCATTTAAATAACAGTTCAAAAGTCTTAATGCTTATATTTACACTTTTAAAAAATAAAATAAAATAGCGATAATAATTATGTACAAAATGAAGGCTAGTCATGGTACTGAGGGAAGAATAAATTTCATTATAATCCAAGCGGGTTTTTCTGAACGAAACCGCCATTTTCACAGACATTTTTAGCAATCTGGCTAAGCGTAACGAAATTGTCTAAACTTTCTGAACTGTTGAGGGCGCCAAGATTTGATGCCACTCTATTAGCAGCCTGGAAGAAGACAAAGTTAGTAAAATGACACGATTAAGAGAAAGTTGAAATTGTCTTACCTCCGAGCACCAGACTTTCGTCATCAGTGCTTCATGCTCGGCAGACGGCGAATTGGTATTTAAGGATTTTGTCGCCCTCGAGAGGACAACCACCATAGCGTAAATGTCGATCGCAGAGGAGGCGATTCTGTTCAACAGGAACTGCTGCTCGACGATTCCTTTTCCAAACTTGATCAGAAGCCCCTCTACAGCGGGGCCGAACTGGGCAACACTCCTGCCGACCTGAGCGGCGGACGGTGTTAGAGACGGATGGACATATTCAGCAACTGATGGTGTGCTGCCAAGTCCGACTGACCTAAGCCCACGTTTTGTCACTTCTTCAAGGATCAACGATAAATGAGCTGTCGGTTGTTTAAATGCCTTCTGAAGTTCCCGAAGGTGCATTCCAGCGAATTGAATACCTGTTTTATTGTTCAAGTTTTATAATTTTTATATTTTTAGCTTTTAAATTGGCTAAAATATATTTTTACCAGTGAGCGCTACGAAGAGTCTAAGGATATCGTTGGTGCCTTCAAAAATTTTGAAGATCCTTAAGTCCCTCATAACGCGTTCTAATCCTGTATCTCTCATGAAACCCATGCCTCCGAGGATCTGAATCGCCTCATCTGTTACCGTCCAAGCACTATCCGAGGCGAAAACCTAAAAAGCGGCCCGTAATTTAAATAAAATTACAAAAATTATTTTTCACAAACATACTTTTGAAATGGCAGCTTCAAGATGGTAGTCTACACTTCCAGAATCCATATTTCCAGAGAGGCAGTAGGCGATACTCTCGGTAACATAGTGCAGCATGGCCATTCTGGCGAGTTTCTCCTGAATCGTGCCGTACGAATCAATCTTCCTTCCAAACTGAACCCTGTTCGTCGCATGTTCTACAGCTTTCTCGGTAACCGCTCTCATCGTACCTGAAAGAGCTGCGGCCATGCCAAAACGTCCGTTGTTCAAAATGTTCATCGCTACCTAAAATGGTAAAATGGTAAAAATATTAAATATGGAAAATTAATTTGAACGTTAATGACTGCCTACCTTGAATCCCTCTCCTATCCCACCAAGAACATTTTCAACTGGGATTTTTACATCCTCGTAGTAAACTTCAGCCGTATTTGAAGCCTTGATACCCATTTTTTTCTCCGGAGGGCCACTAGTGACACCTCCGAAAGATCTTTCAACTATAAACGCTGTAACTTTGTCTACAGTTTTTCCTGAAAAAGCAATAAATTGTGAATAATAATACACATCTATCAAAACTGACAATGACAGTTTTCATGTTCTAAAATGGCAAGATTTGCAAGATGGAAATTAATTTGCTGTAATTATATTCTTAACTTTTGACATGTTTTTTTACTGGTTTACTACCTTTTTTAGGATCGTTGACAGGTGTTTGAGCAAATACTGTCATGATTTCAGCAATTCCTCCATTGCTGATCCAAATTTTACTCCCATTCAAAATGTAGTGCTTGCCATCTGGGGAAAGTACTGCTCGACTCCTACATTATTGACATAAAAATACAAATAAAATACATAACATTTGACATGAATGAATAAATTACTTGATTGAGCCCGCGTCAGACCCAGATGAAGGCTCAGTGAGACAGAACGCTGCATACTCTCTCCCTGTCGAGACTCGTGGCAGGTATTTTGCTTTTTGTTCAGGATTTCCAAAAAGAAGGATACCCTTGAAACCGATGGACTGGTGGGCGCCCAATGTGATGCCAACGCCGAGGTCGTGCCTGCCGACTATCTCGACAAGTCTGGCATATTGTGTGTTTGAGAGGCCAAGGCCGCCGTATTCTTGTCCGACTTGCAGTGAAAATGCGCCGAGATCCCAAAGACCTTCTAGCGTATGCTTTTCCACTTGAGACAATTCATCGTTTGCTAATGGATTATTTACTTCCTAATTTAAAAAACAAATAAATTTTATTAAAAAAAAAAAAATCAAGATTTCGATCAATGCTTCAATTCACCTCGAAAAATTTGTTAACTGGGTCAATAAGCATTTGAAGGGTTTCTTTTTGTTCACTTGTAAGTACTTCAGGATAAGGAAATACTTGGCTGGGTTGAATTACACCACGGAAAAGGTTCAACATGAATGAATGTGATTCTTTTGGACCTTTTTCTTCCTCTTTCTTTTCCACCTTCGCTGCAGTTGCCATTTTCCTTTAAAAATAAAATAAAATTGAAATAAACTCATATTTATTTGGCAACTGGGCCTTTTAAACATTTGTAAAATGCCAAAGGGCAAAATGAGGAGGGTAATAATCATAATAAGTCTGAGTTCTTTTGATATTCCTCTCGAATTTTTTAATGAAATATGCTTTCTATTTCTTTTTAAGCTTCACGTAGCAAATTATAGCTTTTGTTCTGGGTCAATTTACGGTTCGCAGATCACCCGGTGAAAATGGCGACATGCATGTATGTAGAAATGATGGAGTGAGTATGGTTTTTAATACTTTTTAAAAAAAAGGATTGCATGTATGATTGAAAATGATCAAATTACAAGTTTATAATTTTATCAGGCAATGGATCTTAACAAGAAATTACATTGTTGTTTAATATTTGAACAAACTGGACCGTTTTCATTAAAAACCAGAGTAATTTTATATCATAGTTATCTATAAATTATCTTTATTGAAACAAGAGATGTAGAATATGACAAAATGTGTCAAATTTATTTAATAAAACAAGACAAAAAAGTTTTGTTTGCTGCATTATTTGAAGAATTGTTTTCCATAATCTTGTTTTTGTTGGAATGAGGGCATTTTTGCCTTAATGAGGACAACGAAATGTTTTTAAAATAGTTGAGTCAAGGCTGGTTTGAAAAGTGGGTTCTATTATTTCAGAAAAAAAAAAAAAAAAAAAGAGGAAAACATTTATGAATAGATAACGTAGCAGTCAAATTGTTGCTCAACATTCAACTTTCTCTCCCTTTGCTACTAGTGACTTTCTGGATTCCTTCTATGGTTGCATAACATAAAACCAACTTCCATATTATCTACAAACTATTTCTAAATCATTCTGTTTGTGTGTGAGGACGAGTCTTGAACAAACAATCGACTGAACGAAGAAAAAAGATTAGATTTGAAATTTTTGTAACGATTAGATAAACAGTACGAGTGAGGTCAAAGTCCCACGATTTGTTATTTGTACGTAAATCTACAACACAATTCAAACGAAATAAACAAGATATAAATATTTTCACATCCATAATCAATTAATAATTTGACCAAATTGACAAGATAAAGTCACGGGAGAGGAAAGTACACCTTTAATTGCGTTATACGTCAGTGCACAAGTCCTTGAACTGTTTCGTGTTTTGCTCTTTGCGTTTCACACATTAGGTTGGATTTTTTTCTGGCAAATATGAATGAGTAATTAAAATAATTACAGTCTGACGCGTTTTTTTTTATTTTATTGTTTTTATTCCTGGCTTATCTTTGGACTAGCAAATAGAAAAAATATATCTGAATGTTGTTCTTTAATCCAAGTTGTTTGTATTATAAAATAAATAAATAATTCTGACTGGTAGGTGACAAAATGCTTAAAAATTAGCATTATTCTTAACTCTTTTGGGCAAAAAAAAAAAAAAAAATAAAAGAGATGAGACGGTCAATTACACTTGAAACTATCCCAAATTTCATCCACCCGAAGAAATAAACACAAATAAATCTAATAGTGTTACAAAAACATAGGGAAATTTTGACACAACTTGAAACTTGATTCGTACAGACAAATAAATCCTGCGGGATTAGACAATTAAGACTAATTGAAAATCACGCATAGTCTACTGAAAAATTAAATAAATAAAGTTATAGTGAAAGAAGTGGAATGAAGTAGAGGAAAAACCCAGATTTTAAACACAGAAGAATTTAAGTTTAAACAGAAATGTATTTTTTCCATGGAAATAAAATCACTAAGCTTAAAAATGTGGTGAGCAGAAAGAAAAGAGAAAGTTACATGGAAAATAACAAATTTACATATTCATAATAGTATACCAATAAGCTTAATAATGTGGGAAAATAATTACAGAAAAAAAAGAATAAAATGAGAAAGTAACATTGATTATTACCAGTAAAAAAAAAATTGAAAATATACAACAGATAAGCAACTGAATATATAATTGTAAAATAATAAAAGCCTGTATGTTTTATTTATACAGCTTGTATCAAACTTCGCAACCACAAATAAACATTACATCTTATAAAAATACGCAAATATATAATTTTTTGTCTAGATTTATCAAGGAAAGTATAGTTTTCTCACTCGTTGCACGACCAACTCAATTGAGGATAATCCCACACTCTCCGAAACTCTAATTTCTCTGCAAAAATACAATTTTTTTCCAGAAACTTGCCAGCCCACAATACTTGTACTTGTAAGTCAATTACAATTCATTCAATGGATATGTTAGAATAAATGATAACAAGGCGATGTTTGATATTAATTATAATTTTACAAATATCAAATGAATTAAATTTAAATTTTATACACTAGTAATGTAGTGCAGTTTTTTTATTCGTGGTTTTGATATCTATCTGGATATGTTGGCTGTTTCCCTACTTGACAGTTATTTTGCCACTGTGCAAACCGCACTGCTGTTTACAGGACAGAAAACATGACGGCTGAGTTAATTATTCGGAGGTTGTTTGAAATTCTAAATAAAACACTTTAAGCCCTGGAGATGTTCTCAATAAAGATTGAAACGTTTGTACGATAAAGAAATGTTTTTATAATGTTATACGTCACACTAGACCGCATCTCACGACCTCTGAATAATCATCAAGTAACTGTCAATAAACATCACACATTCTAGATAAATTTGATACACAATATATAAGATAATATTGATTGGTGATGTCAAGGTACTTCATTACGCTGAGAATAAATCCTTGAGACAGTTTACTATTTTGTAGGCTTGACTTATTTTTCAAAAATGTTTGACAGTGTTGATCACAACGTAATAATAATAATAAAAAAAATTACCAAGGAGTAAGAGGATCATCATTAAAATTCTGTAAAATTTTTTTAAGTATATAAGAAATAAATGGTAGTCATAAACAATACAATTTCTAATCAGAGGAAAGTCACTTGTGCAGGGTTCAATTCATAATTTACTTAAATGATTTAGGTATATTTGTAAATAATTTAATCAGAAATAAAACTACTTTTTACAAAACTAGCAGACGACACTAGATTTTTTTAAAAAAAGTTTCTGCGCTATTTATACAATTAAATTTAACAAAATGTAATAATTATAATAATAAATAATGAGATAGAAATTTAATAAAGAAATACGGTAAAATTTAGAGACATTGTTGCTTTTACAATTAGCCTGAAGCTTTAATTTTCTGTGGAAAAACAATCGATCAATTTAATAATATGACAAAATAACTCGAAAAAAGAAAGGATTTTGAAACTTACAATAGATTTAGGTTGTTTTCAAGTTTGAAACTTGATTCATCCGGGGGGGGGGGGAGCCTTGCTTATTAAACAATTATTCTTAGTTAAAGAATCATACATGGTGCACTATAAAATTAAATATTGACAATAATGAACAAAATTTAAATTATTATATAAAAAAATTGAAATTTTATTATTTCCTGAAAACAAAATCAATAAGATTAATACAGTGACAAAAAAATAATAATAATGATAATAATAAAATAAAAATTTCAAATAAAACCAGGAAAGAAAGAATATTGATACTCATAATAGGTTTTAGTTTTTTTTTTCTTTTTCAAATGTAAAACTTGATCATCCAGACAAAATAACAGCAATGACTATCGAATAATTATGCTTTAATAAAACCCAGAACACAGAGTACTGTAAAATTAAGTGACGATAATCTATATATACAAAAATAGTCTCTTGAATAACTGGCAGACAACACACAGACCAAACCGTTGGATCTAAAGGGCTGAAATTTTGACAGTGTATTCCCATAACGGCGCTGATAGCTGCTAAGAAAGGATTTGTTGAAATTCCATTCCTAAGGGGATCACATGGACAATTTTTTTTTTACGATGTACGGACCGAAGTGAACTGAGGAAGAGGAGAATTTGGGAAACGAGTCCCACTCGGAAGAAGTTGCCGTTAAAAGCTAGTAATAGATAAAGATACAGAAATGTCCATTAAATTACACCATGAACTGAACAACAATTTGAGAAAAGAAACGGAGAAGAAAGAAACATAGGAAAGAAAGGATTTTGAAATACTCAATAGACCTAGATTGATCAAAATAAAACAAAGTATCATTAAAAACTAGACTGAAACTTGATTTTGATTGAAAATACAATGAAAATAAAACAATAAACTAAATGAAAAGGGAAAGTTACATAGAAAAGAAAGTATTTTGACATTAATAGACATTTTTGTCTAGCTGTAAGCCCAATTCATAAGACTAATTAATAGAGACGATTATCAGCAAATTATGCTAAATGAAAGTTCATAGTGCCATTTAATAAAGAAGTGGAACTGTTAATACAGAAGTAGAAAGGATGTAGTAAAAGAAAAATACATGTTTTTACACGTAAAACTAGCCTGAAATCTAATTCTTCCATGTAAATTCAACCATAAAAGCTTAATAATGTGACAGAATAATTTTAAAACAGAAAGGAAGAGAAAGCCCTGAAAGGATTTTGGAACTGATAATACTCATCATTCTTAAGCACATCGACAAACTACTGTTTTTAACTATTTTAGACTTAAAAAAAGTTTATGAAAAAAAAGTAAAAGCTTAAAAAATATTTATTTTCAGTTGAGCCTTCAATCGTTTCAGCTTGATTTTGATTAACGTTTTATTGCATGTTATTCTTTTCTTTTGGGTTTTTCAAAAATTCTTGAATCACCTAGAAATTATAATAAAAAAAACATTGTAATTAGAGCTTGCCACCAATTATCAAGAAAACGTCAGACTTGAAATTGGGCCAGTTGTAATCTACGTCCCAAAATAATTTTATAAATAGTGCCCTGTTTTGTAAAAACATTTCAACACAATAAATAACCACCAGACGCCTTAATTGGTGTAAATTGTCCTTAATTATTTTTTAATGGAGTGTTTTTTTAAATAAAATTGATATATTACCTGGCATGTTTAAGATTTGATCTGTTGACAACTTGGAAAATCTGAGCATCATTTGCCGAACGTTGGGCCAATCTCGTAAGGCTGAGCTTGAACATTTTGAGATTGAGAAGTGGGCAGACACGACGGACGAAAGCGTAAAAGTCTCAATTTATCTCCACGAGCTTAGCTTCGAAATAACGTCGGTTGGTACAAAAAGCACTAAAACTATATCTGAACTGGCCTATTAAAGAGAGACACTGGTATCACTCGTTGGTCCTTGGTTTTGACTTTAGAGTTTAGATAAACCTGTAGTACTAGGTCACCAGCGGCTACCTTTTAATCTGAACCAAAATACAACTGATGACGTCGAGTCTGCTGGGCATGACATCAGGGAAAATTTCCCCTCTATGATTCATTCAAAATAAAAACTACACATCTCTTTAATTAATTAATAATTAACTAGCCAAAGATTAACAACTTTACATAGAGAAATGGCGTAAAACTTGAATTAATTGGATTCAGCTGAAATCATAACACATGTATATACACATTTATACTGTAATCACCACACATTTATTGTATTATTTGAAATGTATGAAAAGTATAATTTATTTATATGGTAAATATACCCGGTTACAAGTTCTATAAAGTTTAAACTTTATATAAATAATACTGAACAATTGAAACAAAAATAATAATATATACATAAACATAAATGAAAAATATGGACATATTCAACATAACAAACTAAAATAAAATATTTAAGTATTGTATACACATAATAATATCAGTATAATACACAAGTATATAAAAATATAAATGAAGTGAGAAAGAACAAAGAAATTTAGAATGAAAAGTTTTTAAACCATGTAAATATATAATAAACAAATATAAAAGAAATAGGAAGGAACAATAAAAATTTAATTAAACATAAAACAACAATAGAAATATATAAATAAATATAATGTGAATGAGAGGGAATGTTAAATCAACTTATAGCAAAACTAAACAAGTAATCAACAGAAATGTATAAACACATATAAGGGAATGAAAAAAATGTAATTAAACTTAAAAAAAATTAAACAACAGAAATGTATATATGTATTTTTCTTTCTAAAAGGTAGATTGGGGATGAGGCTAGGAAGGCAGAAACATTTATTTTTTTGTCGAGCTTTCGGCAGAATATATCGCCTTCATCAGTACTATTTAACATTGGTGAAGCACCCCGGTGTTGATTAATATTTTCTTTGGTGATTGATCAGCCTTCTCAGTTTTAATACATTTTTCTTTCCAAAAGGTAGATTGGTGATGAGACCAGGAAAAGAATAAACATATAAAGGGTTAAAAAAATATTAATTGAATTTAAAACAAAACTTTAAACAATTAAACAACAGAAATATATAAACAAATATAAGGGGAATGAAAAAGAAATTATAAAAATTTAATTAAACAACTGAAATATATAAAGAAATCTAATGGAAATGAGAGGGAGTGATAAAAACTTAATTAAGCTTAAAACAAAACTAAACAACAGAAATATATAAACACATATAAAGGAATGAAAAACAAACTTAAAGCAAAACTAAACAATTAAACAACAGAAATATATAAACGTACAAAGGAATGTAAAAAAATTATTAAATTTAACAAAAAACTTTAGACAGTTAAAGAACAGAAATGTATAAGCAAATATAAAGGAAGTAAAGTGAATAAATAGAAATGTTAAAAATTTAATTAAACCAAAACAAAACTTTAAACAATTAAACAACAGAAATATATATACATATATAAAGGAATGAAAATAAAATCATTAAACATAAAATAAAACTTCAAAAAGATAAACAACAGAAATATATAAATAAATATAATGGAAATGAGAGGGATTGAATAAAAACTTTATCAACAAAATTAAACAATAGAAATATATAAACAAATATAAATTGACATTTAGAGTTTTCTAGAAAAATCTAGAATTTGGAGAGTTAAGGTACCCCCAATTGCATTGGCTCACTCTTTCTCGCACATAAATAAAACAACAAAATAATATAAAAATACATAAATCAAACCCAATTACCATGATTAATATTAAAAAAAGTTAAAATTGACTTAAGGAAAGGCAAAGTGTCACAATTTAAACAAAGATTATTACTTGTTTCCATGAGTTGAGGAATCGGACAAAATTTTAAATAAATTTTATTATTTTTATTTGTAAAAAATAATCTTTTTGTCTCGTATTACACTGTGGAACGTGGCGAGTTAGCAAATTGATTAATTGTTGACCGTCATTCATATTACTGAAGAGTTTGTAATAAAATATCTGGTCATTATTTTGTTGCCTTATGTTTAGTGGTTGCAGTTCTTTTACAATTTCACTTATTGATTGCTTGACTAAGAATATCGCTTTTAAATGATCTATTACAATGCACTGAACAAATCGGTACAAAACAAGGTGTACATGTGGTTTTTCTTTCCAAAAGGTAGATTGGGGATGAGGCCAAGAAAACAGAAACATTTTCTTGTCGAGCTTTCGGCAGAATATATCTATATTGTTCTTCCACTTTCAACACATGTACCTGTACATATAGTATAACGATTTTTTCTAAGTCCTGATGAATGCGATATATTCTGCCGAAAGTGTGACAAGAAAATAAATGTTGTTTCTGTCTTCCTGGTCTCAACCCCAATCTACCTTTTGGAAAGAAAAAATATATTTGAAGGTTAAACATATTTTATACATATTTATTATACCTAATTCATTATTCAATTGTCTACTTGGTTAATACTGAAACCTCCGTTGAATCAATTTTCTTATTTATATTACACATGCATTTTAAATTTTGCTTGAGGGTGCTGTCACTTCCTAGTCTGGTAAATGCTGTAGTCATGGAGGTTTACGGTTTGATTCCTGGGGTATCTTGTCTTACCATTACCCTTCTATGTTGAGGGGGCGTCAGCGGCCACAATGGTTTAGGTGTTGACATACTCATTACTGAAAGGTAAAGATCCCCTGTTTGAATTTATGAATTTCGACCCTGCATTCGAACCCAACATACGTACAGACGCTTTTTTAGGCCTGAGGGTTCATATATCCCATTAGTTGAAATATCCTTATAAAATACTTTGTAACAAGAAAAAGATTAGTGTGATGCAATGTTCACATAAAATGCCAATAGAAAATAGCTTGGCATGAACCTTTAGCTTGATATTTTCATGTTATTGGTTTTTGTCTGTCAGATGTGTTTCAGTTTGTGCCGTCATCAATGGGACAACTGTGTCATTTTGTCCATTGTGTATTTCTTATAAGTTTTTTTATGTTGACAATAGCGCAGCAGTGAAATTCAAAACGTTTTTCTAAAATTTATCAACTTAAAAAATTATATTTAAAAAAACTTTTAAGCGTTATTATATAGTTAATTAAATTGAAATAAATAAAGGAGTTAATAGAGCACAACTGATTATGATTTTTCGCACTCCTGTTCTTTCAAATATGACTGGGATGTAACAACTGGACTATATTTCATTAAAAAAAAAAAAAAAAAAAAAAAAAAATTCATATAGTATAAATTTCAAATGTAATTTATATTTAACATGCCACACATTTAAAAAATGGACAAATCTGACAGACCAAACCAGCAGGACCAGGCAGATTAGAGAAGAACATGAATTTAAAAATAGGTAAGAAATACACTGTATAAATTGTAAAATGATTCAAGGAAAAGGTCTGAAACAGGAAAAATAATGTTCAAGTTTAAATTAAAAGACAGCAAGATTATAATATTTATTTGAAATGTAATAACAACCTGTTAGGACAGGTCTAATTTTACAAAACATAAGCCATAATTAAGTTTTTTTTTCGTTTTTTATTTTTTTAAAGGAGATAATGCAGCAATGCAAATATGCTCATGGTAGGTAGCCATAAGTGGTACACAATTCTTATTAAAAACGATTTTTCTTTTCTCTTTATAGTTATACATATATATATATATTATTATTAATATACGAAATCAAGGATTTCCTCGATACTACAATACAATACGGAATCAACAAATATTTGTCCTTCTTAGAGAACAATAATATAAGTATATTTTGTCACGATTGGTAAATTTTTATTTCAGCAGTACAACACATCGGGTATTTGTAGCTGTCTGGAATAAGTTATATTGTCGTGTTCAATGTTACTTTCTATGCGATTCGTCATAGCAGTTCTGCTTTAAAATCACACGCACAGTCTCACGTTAGGAATAGACAAATGTCGTTATCCTTCTTTCCCTTGAAATATATCCGTCTAAAAAAATTTCCACATTTCATTCAGTCTGATCGAAAGTCAAGAAAATCAAATTCCCAGACTCTTAAAGTTAAACGCAGTAAATACATTAACATTTAAAATATTCAGTTTCTTTTTTCTCGACACATATTAAATTTATCATCAAACCCATTTTAACATTGTACAATAAATAAATACATATTATATATAATATTACATAAAATGTAGTTAAATAAGCTCTATTTGACTAATACTAAAAGTAAACTTAGACCGATCTATCAAGAATTTAGAATCACTTCAGATACTTTACATTATAGAAAATATACTATCTTTAGCACAGCCTCTCTGGCATTACTCTCCTATGATTAAGCGCATCACACTTCACAACATTTCTTAGTTCTATATTTTTTGTAATTCACTTTTTTAAGAGCTCGCCCTGCACATAGCTATAGTAAACATTCATTTTTTTAGAGCCTAATGTCAGTTTTTAACGTGATTCATCTGACCATTTTTATAGACCTTCTTGATATGCTGTCACTTGAGCTCAGTTCCTTTACCATCTAGATGTGCAAAAAAGTATATTTTAATAAAGAAATCAGTAACATAAAAACAATACATAACACATGAAAATAAAAGTATACAACTGGAATATTTGTGATTTTTTAGCTTCATTGTCTTGCAGAACTACGCTACAACTAGGATAGTAGCATTTGCAAAGCCCAATGTCTAAAATTTGTTGGACTCGTCCCAGAAAATAAGTTGTGAAGTACTTAAAACATAGTTGCCAAAATAATCTTCAATTAGTTTAAACGACTATTTTGAATGATAGAAAATATCTACTATAGAATTTATTGGAAGGTTGTTCGACTGAAATATTACACTGTTTTATATTTTGTAGTCAATACATTTTTTTACATATAAAAAATACATTCGTTAAAATTGTAAAATAGAGACTAAATGGAATACTCTTCAAAATTTTCTTCTTTTTAGAAATAACACTTTTTTTTTCTGACTAGCAGCTGAAGAGCTTGATCAACTATGTCTTTTGAAGTCAGCCTTGATGTGTTGGTAAGTTTTATTTTTCTTACATTTTGTTTTTGCTTTTTTAATCATTACATCAATTTCAGATACGGATTTTGACACCTCGATGACACAAATATCAATAATTGGCAGTTAGGGAAAATTTGGTGAGGTTATCCCTAATATGATTAAAAAAACACGAGAAAAGATCTTTTGGGAAAAAGTGATGGGCCTAAACTGGCAAACGTGCTCTTACGTATTGTTTGCCACTACAAATTTTCAGAAACGAAAGTACAAAATATTATTTGAACTAGAGTTATCAGGCTGTACATTCTATAAGACGGTGAAGAGGTAAGGGGAGATGGGAAGTACCAGTCTGTGAGATACACACAAAACACATATGCATTCTTATCTCCTCTTGCTAAATATCTGAAACAAAACAAAAGTTTGATTTAAATAATAGCTTAAAATAAACAGTAAATTAAGTAATACATTTATCATATAACTTGGGGGGAAAATAAGAGTAAGTAAATTAATAAAATAAAACTTTTAAAATTTACAATGAAATGGCCTCATATAATAATAAAAATAATCTGCTCTTTATGACAATGTGTCAATAGCATTTTGTAAAGTACTTCCCATGTTTTGGAGATTTGTTCCAAACAAGTAAAACAAATGACATACAATCATCTATATTATCAGCCAGATCGTTTACTACAATAGCAAATAAAGTGACACTCAGAGCAACACCCTGAGGAATCCTGTTTTCTTGAATTAACATACTAAATAAATGTTAGTACTAAACTCACCCGGAATCTCCTCATTTCGAGGAAGCTTTTTAAAAATACCAATTCTCCAGGTCGTATCGTATACTATTTCCAGATCGAAGAGGACAGCTAAAGCATGCTCTCTCTCTAAGAAAATGTTTTGACTAGAACTTTCAAGGAGCGCTACATAATCTTCAGAGCCAAAGTTCTTTCTAAACCCAGCCTGGTATTGATTGTTCAGAATTTTTTTTTCAATAAACCAATTTAACCTTTTGTTAATTATGGCTTCCAATGTCTTACTGATACATGATGTTAGAGAAAGAGGTCTGTTATTTTCTGGGAGGCTAGGGTCTTTACCCGGCTTAGCAACGGATATCATGACTGACGACCTCCAGTTTTCAGTATAATATCCCGCACCCAATATTTCATTAAATAACCCCAAAAGCTTTACTTTTCCTTCTGGAGTTAGATTCTTTCAACGAACTCAGAAGAAGATAGTTCAGCCAAAGTGATTGGAGTGTTTCAAACTTCTTTTTCATCAGTTGCAAAATTTAAATTGTGTCTTTCTTCCTTCTCCTTTATTTACACTAAACGTTCCGAATACCAGCTGGAATTAGAAACAGATTCAAAATGGCGAGCTATAGCTCAGCAATTTGAAACGGCTCTATTATGACCATGCCTTTTGCACGAAGAATTGGTATAATTTGGGTTTTGCTTTTGCCTGGAATTGCCCTGATCTTCATCCATACATATAACGATTCCATGGTGTTAAATTGGAAATTAAATATATTAGAGAGTTTTGTTTGGCTTCCTTTATTACTCCTTATTCTTTGGCTCTGGATTTATGAAAGTATGACAAATTTTCGTCAGTCAGAAACCTCCGCAGCCGTCTTAGGGCCTTTTTTTGCCCTACAGACAAGTTCGCATTCCCTACTCCACACGGAACTAAACTTTCCTGTTCCCTGTTTTTGGAATCGCTTCAGAGGCGGCAGCTTTAATTTTTTCCATAAACGTGGCAAACTGGCCTAACAGCTTCTTCAAACAGATCAAACAGCATAGAAGATTATAAAATATTCATCTGATATTCCCTAGGATTAGGCCATCATAGACCATCACCTAGCTTGTCTTTGGCATCTTCTTCAGCGACTGAATATCCGATAAAATAAAAGCCAAATGTCCAATATCTTGTCAAACACAGACAACTTTTTTACAGTTTGCCTTGAAATTATGTCATATATGAATATTACGAGTATTAGTGTTGACACATCGCTCATCACTGTAAAGTGAAGGACCTGGGTTCCCATATAGTGGCCCTGAATTCGAACCCGACATAGTTACAAATTTTTTTTTATATAGCCTCATCGTTGAAATACCCTCGTTAAAAAGAAGACAAAAGTAAAATAAAATTTATAATTTGACACCATTACCAATCATTTTTAGTCTGCCTATCTTTGCAGGGTAGGCCTATCAGAAAAGTTTTGGTATGTTATTATATTCATTTCAAAACTTTTTAACCTCAAGAGAGTTGGTAAATGGTCGAAAGAAATGGCCTTTGAACAAATACGATCAGTACTATAGGGTTGGATGTGGCAGGAAGATTTCATAAATTTCTCAAAATATTGTATTTGCACTTTAGCTGGTTGAAGCAATACGGATTTTTTAAAATTTATAAATCGGAAATCAACTTTTCTAACATTTTTGTCTTGGGACAGTTAGCAAATGCTTGTTAGAGGTCATGTTTGGAAGCTCGATCGAGACTATAGGGTGGGTGAGGCAGAAGGTAGATTTCATTTATTACCACGAGTTATTTTCTTTGTATTCAGGTATTTGCTTTGTATTTCAGCAAGTCAGGTTGAAACAAACATTTTTTTCTTAATCATAAACTGGAAATCGTCATTAACATTAACAGCCTCAAGGAAGTTGGTGCATGGAAGAAGTGGCCATATTTTAAGGAACAAGAATAAGACTAGGAGGGTGGTGCAGCAGAAGCGCAATTTTATCCATTTTTGTACATTTTTTCCCTGTGTTTTAAATTTTTATTTGGCCAAGACCCATGTTTGGACAAAATTTTACTTCCATGCTCCTTGTAAAAACTTATAGAACTGGATTTGACTTGAAAATTCAGATAGTACATTTTTTATCCGCTGTTAAAAACAATTCAGCTATCAAACAGGAGGGCTTTTTTGACCAGAAAATCTGACAAGTAGTTAGATTCTGTCTATTTATTAAATATTCAAATTTTTAAAGAAGCCAGAATCAAGTGAAGAAATATAATAATTTTCTTACAACTGTAAATGAAAGAAGGGCTATAAAATATTTCATTTGGTTGAGGTCTGATACAAACTTAAAACTATTGAAACCAGACATTTCGTTCTGGCTTGGAAAACCGTTACCCAATGACAATTCCAGCCGAGTTTGAACTTACCAATTTATGTGGGGTTAGAGGAGAGTGGTGGCTGAGGGGGTGGGAGCAGGGCAAGCGTTTCAGGGCTCGCTCCCGCCCTCAGTATGTTGTTTTCTGACTCTAATTGTGAAATACGTTCCATCAGCTCTGCAATCTTTTCTTTAAGGACTTCGACCTCCTCCCGGACTGCAAACATTAAGTGACTCTTCACCAGATCCTATTTTCGGGCAGAACAAGAGTTTTATTAATTACTAATTAATTATTTGTTTAGATATTAAAATACACATATTTTAAATGTAATAAAATATTCCAAAAATTAAAATTGGGGAACGAATAAGAACATTGGATCCCAAAGCTAGGTTAGTTATTAATTAGGAATTATCTTTCTCAATATACAGATTTGATATGAATGAAATATTACAGTTAATTCATCTATTACAAAAATTCTTATATATTACTGAGAATATAAAATGTTCTGTTAAATTAAAGTTCTGTAATTTCCAAGATATTCATTGAAGTTACACATTTTCTAAGACCATAGATTCCAAGAATGAACCATCAACTTTCTTTCTAGTCATTTTTTTTTTTTTTTTTTTTTTTGTGGCATGTCTGAGCATATTTAATTACGGTTTGAAATTTATTACTTACTAGATGATTTTGGTCTCCCTATTCTTGATGGCTTTGGCAAATAAGAATTGTAGGAGATGATCAAAATACAAGGCGATAACCTCGCAGACACAAACGCAATATCTCAGAATATAAAATCGATCTATGTTTAAATAATAGTACAAATTTTATAACAATTGATAAATTGATAATAATGGTCTACCATAATCAAAGCATTTCTAATCAAGTGTTCAGTGATATACACCACATAGCCTTAATGATGGTGATAAAATTGCTGAACGGCATAAACATAATAACCATTATTCATTGTAACATTTTCACAAATAATTTTATCATGTTTGTTTCTGAGATAAATATTAATTAACTTAATTATTACTACAATTAATTAATTAATTGTTAATTTAAAAAATCTCATAAAATATAGCGGGTTTCTATTTGCTCCATCCATTTTAAATAAAAAGTGGTTCAGAAAATAAAAATTTGTTTTAATTTTAATAAAGACTGTTGTCATAAAAAAGTATAGCCTGACCAAGGCAAAGATGCCTAAACCCTAGGAAATTTCAAATCTTAAAAACTGCCCTTTTTGGAGAGTTTCATTGTAAAATCGATGGAACATTAAATTTTCAATTCAGCTCCATTTCTAGGTCCTTGACCTGAGGCAACGTAACATTAGGTCCTCTAGGCTGTCGATCAATATTGATTTACGAATCAACCCCATGCCATTTCGTAATAATTCAACCAATAAATATGGTCTATGTTAATTTTTTAACAATCTGTTACCAAAATTTCTTTGAAAATTGAAAGCTCTTTAAAATGAATGGCTCAGATTTGTTTCCATTGTTTGTGGTCTAAATCAGTAATTGAATTAATGACTTCATTGGTCTGGTTAATGTAACTAGTTGATTTTAATAATTTTAAAACCAAAATCGATTAAATACAATTTAAGAATACTAATTAATAGTCTTACTCAATGAAAAACTTTAACCTTTCACAACCTTATCATTTTAAAACGGGTCGTAATTAAATTTTTAAAAAGTTCCATTTTTTTTTTTTTTAAGCAAGATGTCCTAATCTTGACAGTTTGACAAAATTGCGTCCAGATTATTAATAAATACTCCAGCGGTATTTCAAACACTTTGAAAATGTTTCAATTGAATTCAGTGATTTATGGAATTAAAATTATCCAAACAATTAGCACAGTTATACCCAAAATTACAATTAAAACTAATACAAATAATTAAAAGGAAACTCACCATCGCTTGCTCGATTTTGTTGTCAATAGCAACTGCACTTGCTCCTGAGGCACTGAAACAATATAAATTTTTAGCTACAAGGAAAATAAATCTTAAAAAATCTAATTTGTTATTATTAATAACTGCAAGAGAACAAGTTTAAATTAAGGTGAACAAACTAATAAAATTACATTAATTTCAAAACTTACTTTATGTAAATTTAAGTTTGTTAATAAGACAATTCATAAGCCATTTTGTTAAGTGTGCGAATTTTTTCAAAATTTAATTTCAAAGTGGTTAATAAAAAAAAGTTTTATTATATATAATTATAGTACAAATAAACAAAATGCTTAATAATAATGGTAAAAAAATGTTTTTTAAATTAAATTATTTGAAGTTTAAATTTTATATCAATTCAATGCTGAAGGGTGTCAAAACTTGAAGTACATTATATTATTCTCTGGCCCGCTTCTTCTTGCTTATTTTCAATTTAAGCTATTCCTAAAGTTGAAAAACATCCGTGACAAAAGCGCTGTCGACTAGTCTTAATAAGTGCCCAAAGGAAAACAACTTTTGAGAAAATACAATGTATGACTCTCAAATAGGTAAAAATGTAAATTTTGTTTTCATTATCAAACCAGGTTCTATTTTCATATCTATAACTGTACCTAAATGATGCTGAAGCTTTTATCAAAAGAGGCAACAGAATGACCAGAATTAATCAGTCCAGAAGTACATTGTATGATTGTAAGTAAAGAGGAGTTTTAATAATATATTAATCAATTCCGGCTCGCCTAGTTTCGCTTGATTTCCAAAGAAAACAGGTGGGATCAAGGATCAAAAGTGAAGAAAGGCAGGACAGAGATAATCAAACTGCTGTCCATTTGTCTTAATAAATCACTGAAAGAAAAACATCCTTTGAGAAAATACAATGCATGGATTCTCACGTATACCAAAGTTTACCGGACGTTAATCAAGTCTGGTACACCCTATCGTCTAATTTCGTCTATGATGAAACACATATGGCTAAATAAAAAAGCGACGGCAGGCGGACCAGAGATGTTCAAAATGCTTTCAACTAGTCGAAACTGTATGCCATTCTAGTAGTTAATAGGTTTAATCGGAATTGAATCAAGTCTGGTTCAGCTATTTTCATTTTTTCTTCTAGTCATCAATGATGATGAAACATTTGACTATGTTAAAAACCAGATATTAAAAAAACTCTTATCAACTAGTCCGAAAGTACACAGTATGACTCTCAAGTAGATATTTTAATTTATCTACTCTCGTCCGTCTGTTCTCGCTTGTTTTCCATCTTAAGTTGAAAATGACGCTGAAGTATTGTCTAAGGAACAAACGTAACAATAGGAGGAGCTAAGTTGATAAAACCTCTGTTAACACTTGTGTACAAGAAGCAATAAATCATCTTCAGAAAAAAGAAGAGGAAAAAAGGGGGAATCGTCTTTACTTTCGTGTTTGTGTTTGTTTGGACGCCGCTGCACTCCCGCACTACAGACGGAACGCCAACATTTTCTTTTATCATCTTTTGGATTGGGGCCATTCGGCCAAAATTAAACACAGTGAAAACAACCTGGCTCTTGCAAAATGTTGCTTTTAAGGGAAATGAGTTTTCTGAAGGGTACAAAATTACAAAAAACGGATCCCCTTTAATCTGTCTCTTCGTATTTATTTGTAAATGAAAATTATCTCTTTTGATATAGGGTTTTAAAAAATATTTCAACTCTTATCATCTACTATTAATCATCGGCATTCATAGCAATACAGCTTGCTAAAATGTAAAAAAAAGTTTTTTTCTAATAATATTTCACCTTTTGTTGTGCTAGAGAATAATTTTCAATTTTGGCACATGTTTTTGTTATAAGTTTCTTTAAAAAAACAACAAAATATTGTTAAATTAGGCCGAATAATGCAAAATTTCAGTATATCAAAATATAGATTTTGTGTTAAAAGGCAATGAAGTTTCAAAGAATCTGAGAGGAAGGGTTTTTTAAATGGCATTGGGCAGGACAGACGAAATTTGTCAGGTATTAAGTTGGTTTCTTGTATATTTCCTTATATAAATTTTTAGTGTTAGCAATGACTGCTTTTTGAATAAAAATATATCTTGGCCTGGTAGCATTTTATAACAAGATTCATTTATCATTTCATTATTTCCCTTAAAAATGACAAATCAGCGACTGTACTAAATATTCGAATCAATAATTTATGTGTATTTCTTAGTAACCTGTTGTTTCATAATTTTCTGAAGTCGTGAGAAGCGGTCAAGAACGAGGTAGTTTAAAAAAACAACTATTTTTTTGCCTACGTTTCGACTTTTATTCGGGACATCTTCTGGGCATAAAGTGTGGTGCTAGTCACAACACTTTATGCCCTGAAGATGACCGGAATAAGGGTCGAAACGTGGGTAAAAAAATGAAAAAGGTCGTTTTCTAAACTACCCCATTCTTGATCGTTCCTCACTACTTCAAAAAATCGATAATTCATATTCCTTCAACACAATTTTGGCCCGAATGCGTTTGACCGATTATAAAGCTTTTTCAAGTACCAACAGGGCAAAGATCCAATTTATGGTTGACTGTTTTCTTTACAAATTATCCGGGGTAATTTCGGGGAGGGGTCCACGGAAAAAAACCCCCAAAAAACCGCAGATAGTGAAATTTACTTTTTAATTCGTTAATGAAAGGTTAATTAAGAAGAAGGCAAGTATACATCTATTCATTATAAATTAGTGTAATGTAATAAATTTTGTTTTCGTAAAAAATTCCCAAAAGGTCAAGTCGAAAAACTATATTCTGGAACGACGTCATTAACAGATCAGTGGGAGTTTCAAAGGACCAAGACAAAAGATGGAGTTCATCATCAGAAGTTACTTCTTGCTAAGCGAAATGTATATACATCTGTCTACATAGTATACATATACGAAAACCTGGAGTCCGGATAACTGGATTCCCGAATAATCTAACCCCGGGGATAATGGCGGTTTTACTGCAATACATACCAAACCGTTATTCCCTATAAAACTGCGTTGAAATTTACGTTCAAATAAACAGATAATTTATACTAAATCACTTCAGCCATTGTAACTAAACTTTATAGTAAAGCTGACAATCGTGTCCATGCAACCAGTTATATTATCTAATAAATTAGTGTTTTCTAATAAAAGTAGAGCGTCCAGCCAATGAATGAGTTGACATGCTTTTGTGCTCATTTACTGAAGGCTAATGTTAGTGCGATTATTAAATTTCGATTCGCCATAAATCCAATGTGCGAAATAGCTCGACGTCTCGGGTTACAAAGGGGCATTTTATATAACTTCTGTATTGAAAAGAGCATAATAAAGATTGATAAAAAGAAGAACGGTTTTGTTTTATGCTGATTTTATTTACTAAAAAAATATATATCGGCCGAAACTTGACTTTGACTTGGGATGCTTGAAGTGGAGAATAAAACAAGAAATAACAAGAGTAGATGCAGGTGTTTCAAAAATACCTATTAGCCCGCAAGGTAGCATCAATAGGTTTGAACAAAAATTATCATAATTTAGTTATTCATCTAACTGGGCCATACGGGGTAACCGGGTCACCAGTAAGGATGATTAGGCGATTAGTAGTTCTCGGGTTTTCCTACCCCAATGAAAGCAGCCTTGTTCCACTAAAAAACATGGGGTTGTGCGTGATCCAAGGCTTACATAGCTCTAATTGGATTTTATTGAATGGAAGTAACATTTAAGTATCGTGTTAACAAAAACGAAAACACGTTTTCTATAATATTCGATTTTTTGATCGAATGATAAATAATTCAACGGGGTTTCCTAGGATTTTTTAAAACGTCGATAAATCACATCGTGCTGTACCTGAAGAGTCTAATATGTAGAAACTAATAAAGAATGATTTGTGAATAGTTGAAAACTAGAAATTTAATTGAAATAATGAGCACCTATGTGACAAATCTATGATTTATGATTTACATTTTCATTGCTTCAGCCAAACTATTAGGCGAAACAAAATTCGTTTTGCATGGTTGATGAATTCGCTATCACCACTGACGTATCCGTTTTAATATGGTGAAAGCTGATAAGTTCAGTTGGGGTGTAAGGAGAGAAAAAAAACAGATTATTTTTTTTTCTTTTAAAGTCCTGTACGTCTGCAAATCGATGGGGAAAAAATCGGCACAATTTTTAAAATCTAAAACTCATACCGAGCGAAAAATAATCTAAACAACAATGACTAAACTAAAAATTACTGACCTATCCGTTTGAACATGACAACTGATTAAGTCTAACAATTATCCGAAGGAAAAACACTCCCCGAAAGAATATTCTCTTTCGGAAAACACTTGTGAACGTAAGAGTTCAATTTATAAGAAATTTTTAAATTTAAAAAACGCATACTGAAGTCCAGTTCCACAAAGAATAGATTCCTACCTTCTTTACATTAGAAAATAGAATATTAGCTCCGGCCAGTTAGAGCAGAGAGAGGGAAGACAAAGTAAGAAGAGAGATGCAAAGTCGTAAACCAAAAGGCAGACAGGGTAAAAGGGTAAGAGAGTGATGCAAGTAGATGAGAGGGGAAGGAAAGAAGGAAGAAAAAGGAAGAGGAAGGAGGAAGGAGAGAGAGAGAGAGAGAGAGAGAGAGAGAGAGAGAGAGA
>CM077103.1:16819549-16846532 GCA_039619505.1 Cimex hemipterus | reverse complement strand
TACATTACAAAATTACAGGAGGCTCTCTCAACACGACACATCTTCACGGAAAACAAACACTTTGAGCCCTGAAGATGATCTCATAATGATCGAAACGTTGGTGTGATAAAGAAAATGTTTTTCTAAAACCTACGTCACCCCATACCGCATCTCAGATCTACGATTGTTTTTTTTTTTTTTTGAATATTTGTAAATTGGATTAATTCCGTAACATATATAAATTATAATATATTGTTTTCATGCTGAAGGCTTCAGTGAAGTTGCTATGTTTTTTAAATTTTTTGGCCTAGGACTCTTAACTTAATTTTTTATGATGCTGAAAGCTTTTTTTTTTATTATAATTTATAACTTATTTATCGATTCAATTTTATTTTACCTTATTTTTTCAATCGAAAATTCTTGTTACATTAAATTAACTAACAAAGATTTGTAATAATTATTTACTAAAAAAACATTTTTTTTTACAAACATTGTTGCTTTTTCATTATAATTTTTGTTACAATGCAAGTTAACGTTATTAAACATAAATAATAAGTAAGTGTACGTATTTTATGAATATGTAAATCTATAAAAATACAGGGGGGGGGCTCTCAATCCGACACATCTACACCGCAAAAAAAAAAAAAAAACCGAGCCCTGAAGATGATTTGAATAAAGATCGAAACGTTGGCACGATAAAGAAAATGTTTTTCTAAAACCTGCGTCACCCCAGACCGCATCTCACGATCTTCGAATATTTATAAAAATACTATTTAACAGTATAGTCCAAAATAGGAACTTTCGGGAAATATAGCTTAAAGTTCCAATTTGGTTGCCAAAATCGAGTGGGGGATAAAATTTCCCAGTTCTTTCAACGTCAGAGTAGGGTGGTTATTTGTCAGTGTATTTAACTCGATTTTCGCAATTTTTATCAGTACAATAAAACAATTTGCAACTTAATGTGTTATGAGAATGTAAAAAAATACTAGCTGATACCGAGAACGCCGTTAACTGTATAGAAGCATATGTAAATGTCTAGCGATAAAAATAAAACGTTGAGACAAACCAACTGGATTATAAGGACAATTTATAAAACCAAGTTTAAAAATAATATACATGAATTTTAAATAGAACAGAAAACATTAATATTTTCAACAAGTGCCCCGCAGAGACCTTTCAAACTGTTCGAAAATCGAATAAGAAAGCGTGTTATGAGACAATAGAAAGTTTTGAATTTTTACCAGTTCCTTTTTATATTTATATTAGTGGGCGAGTTGTCGTTCTTTCTAAATTTCTAATGCGCCAGGTCCGTCGGAGGATAAGTTCTAAAAATAGGCTTAGCCAGGTTGGAATATAAAATACTTGATTAAATGATGCAACACCTGGACTTTGCGACGACCTCTGAAAGCGTCACCGAGGGGACATTGTTCCCCTTTCATTTGACGACCTAAATCTAAGGACGGGGAAAGTCGGCAGGTCGGATAGGGGATGTGACAAACATCATTATTTTTCTGGACTATTTTGTACACTGTTCTCCACGTGAGGGCGAATTTATTTTAACTGGGCCCAAAATCGTGCGATGGGAAAGATCCGTTTTTAAACTCAGGCAATTGAAGCAAATTGAGCTTCGATTGAAAGGTCGCGTGTCAATTCCACGGACACACGTGCCTAATCCATCAATAACGGAGAAACTACCGGCTGCTAAAAAAAACATCATATCCATAGTCAACTTGTGTACTAGGGAATAACAAAGTGTACTGACATAAAATATCTGCTGATATTGAAAGTTCTCGAATGCTGATAAATTTTGTATTTAGTATTTTTAGTACAACATTACTAAAGAATCTTACAACTTCAAATGTCATACCATTTTATAGGAACCGTACTAAAAGAATATAGATACCTAGGATTTTATATACACACTTATATTATTCGGTGTTTTAGTGAATTTTCTTTCAAACCATCAGAATTAAATATTTTTTATTATAACTCATTTTCTGATCTTGTTTAATTTGGTTTACATGGAAATAAGAATGAGGTAACTAATACAACGATAAAATACACATCTAAAAAACACGATCTACGGTGTTTTTTGTCTTTGAGGGTATTATAATGAAACTAGATCCGTAATATTTAGATTTGTGTATATTAAAACGAGTTAGGAGTGTAGTCAAAATATTTGATAGGACACTAACTTTAAGGTCAATATTATAAAATAATCAATCATTAAATACTTCATCTTTACATCACTTTATTTTCACGTTAACAATTCTACTTATGCCAGTAATAAGCCGTATGATTTTATAGAATCCTAACTTTTATGAGCTCCTTACATAATAATTATATAAAACGTAAATTTTTGTGCCTTTATTGAAACTACACTGGGAGGCAAAAAACGTGGCCGCCCTTAATATTTTAAATTATCTCTCACACAATCCTCCATGATTATCTTACAACAATATTTGGCTTGTTTTAAAGGATTAGAGATACATAAAACAAAGATAAAATAATTTGTGTTTACAATTGGATTTGGTAAATAAATCTTTGAATAGTCAATCTCTTCTTTGTTGGTTTTTCTGTTCTAATGTTCAGTGGTTTGATTTAAAAAAAAGTTTTTAGTTTCAAATTTGTTTGAGAGATGGTTTTAACTTTTAAGTTTCGGCATGTTGGAAGATGAAGAGGTGCAATACATATATTTCTGTACATTTGAACGAAATTGGATCTGTAATATTTAGATTTTTGTAGATTTGTAGTGAAACTAGATCTGTAATACATATATTTCTGTAAATTCGAATGAAATTAGATCTGCAATATTTACTTTGTTGTATATTTGTAATGAAACTAGATCTGTAATACGAATAATTCTGTACATTTGAATGAAACGGGATCTGTAATATTTAGATTTTTGTATAGAATGTATTTAAAATTATTCATAACCCCCCCCCAAAAAAAAAAAGAAAAAAAAGAAAAAAAAAAGTCATCCTATAATACACAAAGATTTGAAAAAATCTATTTAACATTGTACGTTATACAACTATCTTAAAAATACGTTAGGTTTGTTTGAGAGTTTTTTTTTTGGGTATCGTTTGAAATTTGTAGTGTTGATATTTTCGTCATCTAATCAACCAAAAGTCCAAGTTTGACTTGGCAAAATGTATGAATACAGACGGACGTGAGGTTAAGAAATTTTATGTATATCATCTATTACAGTATATATACAGTTTATATTTGTTTATTAATCATGATAAGATCGCATTTTTTTTATTGCTGATTTACTAATTTCTGAGTTTGAACTTGTGCATATTCTTACAGATTGCAGAGAAACGTAGGATGTAGCTTAAAAATAGAAAACGATAACCAATCAATTCGCATATTCTAATGTGTTATCAACTTGCATGTGTCGGTTGTTAAAAAGAAAATTCGCATTTTCTGTGGCGTGCTAACCCTCCCACCAGTCGTTAGATAAAAATACGAAAAACCGGTTCGACTGTGTCCTTTGAAAGAATCTGATTACCGAAGGGGTACCGAATGGAAAAAAATAAGCCGACCTCGCTACCAAAATTAAAACGGTTATCTAACCGGTTGTAAATCATTTGGCCCGGTGAATTTGCAAGGGCGAAAAAGCGCTGAGGCAGGCAAAGCCGGAAGCGTGGGCTCCGTTGAAAAACCAACGCTTATTAAATCACGTAAAAGTGTAAGTGGCAATTATGGATGCCACCCAAGGATAATTGGACCGTCATGAATCTAGTCCCCGCTTAGCGAATCATTAATATCCGTCTAATTCCCTTAAACCGTTAACCACCTGGATCTATATACGTCTGCGGGGAGTTTGTACTTAATGGGAATGGTATACAACAACCTTAAGTTAAATGAAAATTATCATTTTGATATATTTTTATTATTTGATGTGTTGAGAAGATGGTCGAAGTCAGTCTATAGGTTCATCACCCCAGACCTCACCACAACGTTTCTCCACAAATATAATTAGCTCGACCAAAATTGTTTGTTTCTTCCTTATTAAGACTGCTCATTAAAGCATATTTATGTATAAATAGCTTCACAGAAACACTAGAATGAGATAACATAATTCAGTCTAGTTATTTTTTAGTGGTGTTCAGGGAAAGAAAAAGTTATATTAAATCAGTTATTAAAAGTATGAATAATAGACCGTTAGCCAAGTTGAGAGAAAACGATTTTTTCATAGGAAAACCACGATAAAATCGATAGCTCTATTAGAATATAATGAACACCATAAGAAAAACCCTCAGCAGATTTACACAAACTACTAGCGTATTTTCTTATTTTGTAGAAAGTTCAGTGCCTCCCTCTATACGTTACGTTTTAAGCTGCAAAAAGTCCCCTTGTGATTTGAATTGTGTATGACAGTTTTACTAGGGGAAAAGGGAAGTTATTATACGTAACAATACATGCAGAAACGGTCCGCGACTTCAGACAAAGGTCAAGCATATATCATCCAAGGGGGAATCTTTTGGCATGAACCGCTTCCTGGGAAAGAAACGAGGTCAATTCCATGAGTTACTGTTCCCAACTTGATCAACTAAATGCAGCCGTCAAGGAAAAACGGACAATATTGATAAAGAGCAGTTCGTCGACGACGTGGCGTCAGAGACTAATTAACGACCAATTAAAAATCTAACAGTAAAATTTATTTCGATTCCCCTTACCATATGTAAATATGTAGGAGAATCTTTATTTTACTGCCAATCGAGGCAGAAATAACACTTAACGTTCTCTCCATCAAACCACGAATAAAAATCGACCAATATCCAAAGTTTCCTTCTACTTGTTAGTCCTCGGAACAGAACGTATTAATTTAACAAGTGTGATGATTACATAATTCATTTAAAATTTAAAGATTTTAAAAATGGAAATTTGCATATCGCTCAAGCAATGAGGAAAAATTAAAAAAGGAGCAAACGGTACTATCAGATCAAGCAAAAAGTACAAATCCGTCACCAGATTTTGTGCACCTAGAACTTTTATATTTAATGTTTTAACTAGATTTCTTTACTGTGCGAACGATGAACAAAAGAATTTATATTGTTCACACCCAGTTTATATCCCTGACCAAACACTGAAAATAGGGCAATGACACACACAACAAGAAATTTCACAATAACTCGAATTGTCAGGGTTATAAGCAGGGAGAGTCGTCGGTCGACTTTCATTTATGCGAATTTTGGCTGAATCAAATGCGAACGATAGATGCTTAATATCTTCGAATTACAGATAAGATACGTGTTTTTCATTATTTATATTTCACACCAGGAACTTTAGAAAAAAATCAATTTCTAAATCAAGAAAACATAAGGATATACTTAGTTTTACGATTTTTAAGTGGAATTTAGCAAGACTTAAAACTGATCAATGAAACATTGATTCCAAGATTTCTCAAGCTAGCAAGATTTAAAAAATCAGCAAACTATACCATCAGAACAAGTGAAATCAGCATAAATATGTCAACAAGATTGAAGGCCCAACAAGATTTTTGCAATGATTTAACTTTCGATTTATTTATTATGCGGACGATGAACAAAAGAGTACTATTGTTCCGTATATATATCCATGACCGAACACTGAAAATGGCGAAATGATAAACACATCAATACAAAGTCTAGGGTGATGAGGTCATCCCTCTGCAGACCTCAACAAGAAATCTCAATTTCTTTTGTTGAAATTTGCTCAGGTGTACAAGGAGGGAGAATCATTGACTTCTTTCATTTATGCCAATTTTGTCTGCATCAATTACAAATAAACGCGCATGCTTATATATTCCAAAATTACAAAAACGATTCAGATTTTTCATAATTCACATATCGTCCTTTAGATAAAATCCAAATCCTAAGTAAAAATAGGACGATAGTATGCTTGGTTTTATGGTTTGGTCATTGAAACTTTCGGATTTAAACCAATGAGGTACAAATTAAAGAAAGGGTAAAAAAATACCATCAACTCAATTGGAATCAATAATAAATCAGTCATCGGGTTTACATTTTTTTGACTGCATGCAACTCCGATTTATTTACTATGCGCGAATACGCGGGATGGTGACCTTCAAAGTAGAATCCTTGCCAACTTTAAGAGCCGCTTGTTGATACATAAAAAATTAAGTTTATAAATAGAGTGTTGAGGGACCAAAAACAGCACTTGAGTCGTCACACTCCTGTTATTATAACACAAATAACTGCCAGCAGTAATAACACCAGATATGACTCCTTGCATTTCTTTATTGGCCTGACGGAAGTGTCAGAAGATTAAAACTATATTGAATTTCGTAATTTGGACTTGCCTGTCACACTTCAGCACCTTAATATAAAGGTACTTAACCGAAAAGCAGGTTTGTCCGTTAATGGGTATAACGTGTATGTTTTTAAGATATGATATATAACACCCAGCCTGGCCTGGCTGACTTACAAGCTACAAGTTTATCACTCCTCATGCCTGAACCACCAGATTTTAAGAAACCTTGGCCTCAAAGCCAGCATGGGATATGGTGGTTTATAACATAAAACATGAAATAGTACCTAGCAGTATTTTGCCAAGGTTATAAGCCTCGAGAGGCACTTATTCCTGACTAGGCTGACGGATCAAGCTATTAAGTCATCACCCCGCAGACCTCAACTTGAAATCTCACAATTACCATGTATGCCACATGGGACCAAAAAACGTTTACAAAAGTTATAAGAAGGTGGAGTTATTGAATTTTGTCTGTATCAAATATGAATAATGCACAAGGGAGCTGTACAATTCTCACCTTGTTTACTATACCACTACTAAATTACAAGGAGAGTTGCAAACCCTTATCAAGCTACAAGGTCATCACACTCACTCCTCAACAAAACATCTCACAGTTAATTTGTTATAGCCCCTGAGGTGCATTATTTAAAAGACGAAAAAATAAACAAAGATGAAATTTTGAGAAGTGGTTGTGAAAGTCGGTCAGAACGGAAAGGAATAAATTAACTATTAAAAGTCTATTAAAAAAAAGAAGAAAGATGGCCATCTCATACTTCCATATCTATTCCTGACTACGCTTAAAAATTGACTGAGTTGAAGATCTGTTTTGAATATTTTTAAAATAGCAATTGTTATTTTAAGATTAGCACGTGTTAGACCACAACCACTTTCCGTGTCGTATCTCATAATTTTGCACAAGAAAGCTTTAGAGAAATGAGAAAAATCCTTCAACGCAAGTTTAGTGACCTTTATTCAGAACGGGACTATCAGGTATGCATCCATAAAAGAAAACGCGCCTATGTGGAAATTTTATAATAGGAATCCTGGAAACATGGAGGAAAAGTATTGAAAATAATATAATGCAGCAACCAAAGGTCAGAGGGAAAATGTGAATTAAGAAATATGTTTTTTTCCCTATTGGACAGTTTGCAGGAAGTAGTTAGTTAGTCCTTCCAAAAAGAGAAAGGCTGAAAACTTCCTTTCATTGTAGGTAAAACATGACAACGGTGTTCTTCCCATGGAAACTCTTCTTTATTTTTTCAACAGCTTAAATAGTAAAATATAGAGGGGAAATTTCTTTTCAAAATCATCCCTTAGAACGCATAATGTTCCCCATTTCGTTAACTGCCTAATAATCTGTGGAAGCTGTCCATTAAGGGCAAAATATTTCTGGGAATGTGACAATGATGAAAAGCATCAAGCTTTTCAAATTGAATGGAGGGCCGCCGTTAAATCATTAAGTTAACAGGTATTATTTGAGTTTTTTTTTATCGCAAAGGATCGAATTTCTTACCTGGCCAACCGGCTCTTACCACAGGCTTCAATATATATAATATGTGAAAATATCTGCGCATCCCTTTGAAATAGGTTTATTGGAAATTTCAAAAATTACCATAGACACCCCGGTAGGTTAAGTAATTAAAAAATAATTCCGGGTTTTACTTTCGGATATGGTGTTTGAACATTTTTTTAATAACAGCAGTTTGCTAAAAAGCATTGATGCACTTGCAAATGTATAGACATATACTACTAATATCTTAACTTGAAGCATCGAATAAAGGGAACTAACTTATTTGTCGGAACATTATACATCCGCCATTAGCTAATCGGGTTAAAAGCAATAAGTGGACATTGCGACACGGTCAAATGTATTTTCGTATAGTGACCCAAATACATAAAAACGTCGAAAACGATAAAATGAGCACAGTGAGGTATTGCGAGATCATTAAGGCCTTTGGGGGTGACGGACTTGTAGTTTCGTCGTTTACGTTCATCTCGCCTACTGTTTATGACCAGTTCGGGGTTTGGAATTTCACAATTTTCTGTAGAAGGTCGGTATATAAAGAGGATGAGAACACTAAAACTCGTACCTCGAATTTGATACAGCCAATTTTGAAGAAATTTAAGTCGGTTATACCTTTAACCTGTACACCGAGGCTTGTTCAGAAGGAAAATTTGAGCCGCTAAGGGAATCATTTCCCCCAAATTTTAAATACACTACGAGAACGAGAAGTACATCGTGCAGTTCCAACTCCATTGACCCTTTGCCGATTAGGAAAATGATTTGTGTGGGCGTTGGTAAAAAATTACCGGAAGTTTGCCTCTTGTTGCATCTGTGTAGGGTGTGACTGCCGTGGGTTCGTTCGCTTAGGAAAAAATAGTAAACTGACAAGAGTTCATGCATCTGGATTATTGAACATTCTTACAAAGCGAGAAATTAAATGTGTAGAGATTGGTGACCGTTAATCGATAATTATTCAGACATCGTGAGATGCGGTCTGGTGTGATGTAGGTTTCAGAAAAACATTTTCTTTATCGTGCCAACGTTTCGATCTTTATTGAGATCATCTTCAGGGCTAACCTACATCACACCAGACCGTATCTCACGATATGTGAATAATTGAAAAGTTAAATTAAATTTCTAAAGCGCAACACGTCAGTCAGCCCGAACTGTATTCTTTAGCTGTAATCTCATATACCTTGACTATTTGGTAAATTTATCAATTGGGAAGGAGAAAAAATTTCAATACAACCTTGGAGTGAGAAGACACCTTAATACTCCTTAATTCAATAAATACAATAATCTATCTACCAAGATCGACAAATAAAAAATTTGCGAAGAATACACACCAACCCACCCTGTGCTCTAAATATTGGCAGTATTTTCAGAAATCGTTTTCATTCGGTGATTTTATCAATAGAAAAAAAGAACCTCAAAGGACTCTTAAGTGTAGTAAGATGTCTGATTAACATCCAACAGTGTATAAAAAACATTATATTTGGCAATAAAATCCCATATTCGGGGAGGAAAATGTTTGAAACAGTCACCAACTGGACCTCAAGGGTTTATACCGCAGACGACTTTGGAAGATGGCGGATAAGAATTCGACAAACCTTTTAAGTATGAAGAAGAAAAGGCTCATTGCTTAGGGTAATAGTTTAGCAATTGAAGCGACAATTTAATCAATATTTATTTTCCGAATTGGACTATTAATTTCTATAGATATTTTTTTAAATAGTTCATATATTTTTGACCGTTTA
Source organism: Cimex hemipterus (assembly GCA_039619505.1). NCBI lineage: Eukaryota > Metazoa > Arthropoda > Insecta > Hemiptera > Cimicidae > Cimex > Cimex hemipterus. The sequence goes on along the minus strand of CM077103.1, from coordinate 16,837,034 downwards.
TCATTTACCAGTAACTGCTCAAACTGCTACTTTTTATTGATTTAAAAAAAAAAAAAATTATTTAAGCCCACTATCGCGATATTGGTTTGACAAAATACATATCTATTTTACTTCTTGTGGTAGTAACGAATTATTATTAATTTATTAACGATGATGATAAATAAATTATACTAATATTAATAAATTAATCATGTTATGTAATGAACGCGAGAATAAATATTTAAAAGTTTACTACGCTCAATTTTGTTGTTACAAAATAAATATTATTCGTTTGCAGATATTTGAGGAATTCGGACTGACTACAGCAGATCTAATCAGTAGCGATGGTTACATTCGTTCGCCTTATGAAATCATTACATTTTCATTCAGAAATTAATAGTGTGTAATGAATTTAAAGAATTCAAGTCAGCTTTCGAAATCTGAAAAACGATTTCTACTCATACGTGAGTCATAACGATTTTGAAATTACTCGTCACCGGAACCTTCATTGTAGTCGGTGATTCACCACTGAAAGAATTCAAATCACAACAAAGCTCAAGACGAAACGTTGTTCTGTTTTATTTATCAACCTCGCGATTCGAATGTTTAACTTAAAATTGAAATTTGTTTTCAGGGAAAACTAAGTTTGTTTTAGGAATAAATGTCGGAATTTCAAACGGAAGGTCGGCGTTCCTTTCCGAGCTCCGAATCTGCTCTAAACATGTCTGCATTCTCAGCCTCGTGGTTTATCTCCAGCTATCCTCCAGACCTTTTCTATTATTGGACCCCGGCTGAACTGATAGACGTTTTCATCTCGAAATGTATTTATAGCGAACGGAATTCAAAGGGGTCATAGTTTATAAATATCAGGATTTTGCCTGATAAACCTCTGTGGATTCTCTTCTAAGAGCAGCCGTCCTACCGACATGTGATAAACATAATCGCTTCTTTGATAATTACGTTATTGGTGAATGACTGTTAATGTTTATCATATTTGTTTTTTGTATGTTAGAGACTAAGGTTCAAGTGCTACCAAGCTGGGGTGAAGAATGCTCAGGAACAGAACATCACCGCAAGTGATTTATAGTACAAATAAATCCCTAAAATGATAAAACATTTATAACAAACTAATACATGTAATAATATATATAATTGAGTAACAAGTTTAAACACCTTTTAAAAACGCAATTTTTCTCAATTATACAAGCTATTGATAACGTTATTCAGTTTACCCACCAAAAAAACTAAAACAACCTACTATCTTAAATATTAATATGTTTTAAAAAATGTGGAGTTAATTTTTTTTAAAACAAAAAGCACTATTTTTAGAGGAACGACAAGTTGTACCAAACTGGAAGCCCTAATTGATGTGAACATTTATGGCATCTAAACACATGGCCCATTTTTTATTTTCAGTGCTAATTTAGCTTAAAAAACTTTATCCCCAAAGCTTCTAAAAATATATTTCTAGAAGAAAGCCGATATCGAAAGTAAAAAACACAAACCCTTTCAAGTTTTCAACTATATTAGAATTCTTCTATTATTTCTGTACTACAATGAAATTCACTCATATCATCTACAAATCAAACAAATTTTAATTAATCATTTCATCGATTTGCAAGCTAATTGTTGATATGTAACATTTCACCGAATAAGTGTTAAGTTTTTAAGTAACGAGAAGGATAACTGGGATGGCACAGGATGTGGTGCAACGTCCTTTTTAAATCTTATAGGGGGAAAAAATCCCTGTTGGTTTTCACCACCACACCGTTATCTCAACGCTATTATGGTCCGGTATTAGGTTAAGCGTTGTGATAACGCTCGAACAGCGACGGATATATTTTTTTTACCCCAGGATAAAGTTGAATTTTTAAATTTTATTCCATTCCAACTATTTTCCCCATGAAATTATCAGCTTTTGTCAGGAGAAATGTGGATTCGATCAACGTCTAGGGTCGATAAACTTTAACATAGTTTTATTGATAAATGTTGAAAAAAAGAAAAAGTAAAGAACGTAATTTTGAATATTAAATGAGCAATAAACAGATTGCCTCTTTATAATTTATTGACTGGTTATAATTCATGAACTCAAAAGGAAGAATTGGTGCAGTGGGATGGAAGTTTTAAGGTAACGTTAAACTGCAAGCTGGTCTAGTTATCCAAAGCCCTACCGTAATAAAGCGACACGACATGTGATATGACACATTCATCGGGCAGAATCTCAAGCGCAGTAAACTGAAAGTACCACGGTACGTAATGAAATATGAGGTTAATGACTTTTTCAGACGGGAAGATAGGCCTCTGTTCATTAAATTACTCTATAAGTTTGTAAATCTGCGAAAGATACGCGTTTAGTATGCCAAGAAGCAGGAATATCAAAAAACAGGTCCTTTGCGCCTGGTAAAACATTTTAATCCGGTTACAGCCCGGCCATTTCGGAAAGAAAAACAACATCTACATAAATTAAAGCTCCTAAATGAAAGTGTGCTTTTCATGTTTAATTAAAATATACATCGGGTCATTCAGCATCAGATCTGTTTTAAATTAACCAATAGGCAGGAGATTGAATAAATCTATCATACAAAGCGTCATATTTTGCTGATGACGAGGTTGAACCACACCTACCATATTCATCCAATAATGACTGCACGTAAGTCTTCTTTATGGAGTTTTTGCAATATAGTAAAACAAATCTTGTGAGAAAGAAATAATTAGTAAGTATGAAAAAGTACTTAAGTATTAACCTAAATACTAAAAAGTACCCCAAAACGATCAAACTTGCCTTGGTAGGTCACCAATAACAAAAACCAACACCTCGTTCCAAAATATTAGTCATTCTAGTAAAAAACAAATCTTAACTAATATAATTAATTTTAAAAAAAGGTAAGCCTTAAATTTTGTAGATATCGAAGCCAACTTTTTGATACGAATAAGCTGGGCTACAACAACCATCGTATACGTCCAGACATTACGGTATGATTAAAATTCCAGACGACGATTAAAAAATACAGTAAATCAATAAAACAAATATTGAGTGTAAAACGTAAATAAGAGGAATTTTAAAAATTAATGCCCTCTGATAAAATCGACCAAAAGTGATGCGGTGTGCAATTGGCTGTACCACATCAATAATATTCGATTATAGAAATAATACAATATAATAGAATTATAATATAAATAATAAATTCGTAAGAGGACTTTTTAAAAATACAAAAAGAAAAACAAGGTAATAATCTTGAGAATGGCAGGCATAAACACAACTTTCACAAAAAACCCAAAGTTAACTCACATAATTAATTCAAAATGAAGTCACATAAGTGCAATTGTGCTGGTTGCACCACCACCCTTCATCAAAACAGTGTGGTACCATTAAATTATCTTAAAAAAAAAGAAAAAAAAACACTAATAACAAATCGGGTGAAAATTTTTTTTGTAATATTTTATTATTGGGGTTTATTGGTGTAATTTATCTAAAGAAAACCCCGCGAGACGTTCAAACTTCAAAAAATCAACACCCTTCTACAAACTATTACTGAATTTTAGTACTAAATTATTACTAAATTTTAACTTTTAAATTAATAGATTAAGGCAATCTAAGTCACCACGATGACAATGATCAAACTTCTTCGATTAAAATAGGAAGTTGTCATACATTATAATATTATAAAATGAATTAAAAATTAGAGCTTCATAAATTGTTGATGACGAGTACAAAACTAACGCGATTGGGCTGGGTGCACCACACCCACAACATTCGTCAATACATTGCGATGTGATTAAATTCTTTTGAAGCAGATTTAAAAAAATCTGATAAAACAAATCTTGGGTGAAAAAATTAGCTAAATAGGTGACAAGTATAATGGGAAATTTAAAAAAAGTGTAATACAACAATCAAGCTAACGAGACTATGGCAGTCATTAATACTAGATTCTAAAAATAACGGATAAAACCCCAATTTATCACATAATTAATTAACATTTAATCTGCTTTGGCATTATATTATTAAAATCTGTTTATTGTCTTGTGATGTTTTCTGTTTAATATACTCCAAGCAAAAAAAAAAGTCCTTTAAAGGTTAATGCAATGTAAGTCATAATGATAACAATGATCAAACTTATTTGATTATAACAGGAAGTGATCAATATAGTATAATATAAAATTAATTAATAATTAGAGTTTCATATTTTGTTGTTCAGAAATCGTGCGATGAGGTCTGGTGTGATGTAGGTTTCAGAAAAACATTTTCTTTATCGTGCCAACGTTTCGATCTTTAGCGAGATCATCTTCAGGCTCAAAGTGTTTGTTTTCTGCGTAAGTGTGCTATTCTTGCTTGTCGTGTTGAGAGTGCTCAGATGATCTCAATAAAGATCGAAACTTTGACACGATAAAGATAATGTTTTTCTTAAGCCGACATCACACCAGACCGCAGCTCACGATTTCTGAATAATAATCGACTAACGGTCACTAATTATGACACACACGTTTCGTATTTTGTTGATAATGAGGACAAAACTGACGCAATTGGGCTGGGTGAACCACACCCACCATACCATACCATATTCTCCAAAACAATGCGGCATGATTAAATTCTCTTGAAGCAGATATAAAAAAAATAACCAGGCAAAACAAATCTCGAGTGAAAAATTACCAAAATAGGTAAAACGTATGTTGAGAGAATAAAAAAAAATATATATATGTGATGAAGTTAACGTAACGACGGCAGGAAGTCATCAATAATGGCCTGCAACACACCCATTACATTCTTTAAGATAATATAGATAGATATACGATTAGAACAAACAGTAAAAAATGAATAAAACAATTCTTGAGCGAAAGATTCAAGAAAATTTGTCTGCAACAACCCCTAAAACTATCAGACATGACCGTTTTGTGTTAGAAATGGAAGTAAGATGGGAATCTTCTTGACTTAGACTGAAACTACAGTACAACAATAAAATCATCCTGGGTGAAAGAAACCTCAAAAATAATCAAATTTTCTTGCCATAGCAGGAAGTCGTCAATAAAATAGGAAACCATGTTTCAAAATAATTGATTTTGAGTAAAAATAGAACAAACAACTCGTGCAATTAATTAGAAACTATTGTTTTGATTTATATTATTAAATTGTGTTTACGCTGTCTCGGGATGTTTTTCTGTTTAGTATTCTCCAGTCAAGAAAAACTGATCATTTAAGGCAATCTACGTCACCAATGATGGCTAGATGAAAAAGATTTATTTTTTCCGCATACTAAAACGAAACACTCTGACGTATATTATGATACATACAAGATGAACTATTTCTTTGAACTGTTAAAATGTTCGTATCCACAGACATATACACCAATAGCAATAATTTAACCGTAAAATCGCGTATAACGTGTTTTACAATATGCCAGTAAATTATTACTCTACTGTAGAAGTAAACCAGGAAGTGGAATTTTTTGCCGCACGTTAAGAACCGATGAACATCACGCGATTACACCCAAGTTTCCGTTCACGAAAAAAAAAAAAATCAGGTCGTTCTCATTTGATATTAACAAATTTTCGAAGACCGGAAGTGGATTCGGCAAAAGGTGAATATACTACGCACAAAGATCCGGCATGTCCACTTATTAAACCGGTGCTATACTTCCAATCATAACTGGTGAGTTTAAATTGTACAGATAAAGCGTACAGAAATGATATTTTTATAGGACGTTCACCCCCCCGAAAGCTTTATATGAAAATATTACCAACACGCCACTAGCTCAACACCCCCTTAATACAGGAGATCTTCGTACGGGAATACTCATTTTTATTTCTTGCGGGAAAATTCAGCGTTGCTTCACACAAGTAAGTTTCTTGAACTAATTTTTCATCATTCAAAGGGTTTTTCATATTCAAGCCGTGATTATCCGTTTCCGTGTGGTTTCCTCTTTCAAATTAGCAACCTTGCACGTATTCAGAATTTACATTTTCTCGATAATAATATTTCCACTGCCTGACAGTGAAAAGAATCCTTACATATACATGTTAACTGCCTGTTACAGAAGGGTTGTTCACCCCGCGTCCCGAGGCCCTAAAAGCGCAAATCAATGACAAGTTCGTGCAACCGAACAACAAGTTAAAGATGCCCACAACTGTCATCTCAATATCAATGAACAATTATATAAACTAAAAAACAGCCTTGTTAAGAATTGTACGGTACGGTAAAAGTGTAAAATAAACGGATAAGAACGAATGGGTTCAACTAATCCGATCCATTAAAACAATAAAAATAATGATATCCGGGGAGGTTGTAGGTGAAGGGTGGCGTAACGGTTCAGGCGTTGACACGGCGCTCATCACTGTAAGGTAAAGGTCCCGAGTTCGAATCCAGCCCTGCATACTAACCCGACATAACTACAATTTTTTTTTTCAAAAATACGGCACTCTCAGGGTGATATTTTTGCTGTTGCTAACCATCGTAAAAAAATTTAGAATGCGAATAGGTCACATCAGACTAAACCATAATAGACTTTCCAACTTGTCCTCGATTTATTCAAAATGAACGTATCATTCGAACGTATTTTGGCCAACTATCGCACTTTGCAACCCTTCAGGAAAAGGCTCAACCTTTCGAGCGATTTAAAAGGGTTACTACCCTGTGCTCGTTTAGGAGAGCAGTTTTCTTCTTTCTTAAATTTGTTGGAATTTTTAATAAAGATATAGGCGAATTCCCAAATTTTATACCTTCAAAATTTTTATATCTTTGCTGACAGTATTTTAAAGACAGTGCAAGTTTTCTTTTGAGGCTGCCGGAGGGGAAAAATTAAAGAAAATAAAAATACAAATTACGGGGTAATAAACTAGAATGCCCAAAATCGCCATTGAAATAAAGAAAGATTCCTCTAGAAAGGTCATTGCCGGTTCCCCACATATTTTCTATCTCTCATTTTTTCTTATTACCTAGTGCTGTAATTATATTCAGCCTTCCACTAGTTCCTAATTCAATATTACGTATATGTTCACATTCATGTAGTTACAAAATTCACCCGCGCACGCCTGTAAATACATTCAAACATAGGGGTAGTCACTGTAGGTTTTTTAAAATATTCCAGTGCCCTACTACCATTCATATTGCAAATTTAACTTAGAATACTTTGGAGGGGATGAGAGATATATTCCGTCCACAAACTCAAACACACTAAAAAAAAGGTATTATCTGGTATTATAATCAGGTATTGTGTTTTGTGGTGACCCTTCCTCCACGTAGTGAGCACCGCTTCGTTCTTTTGCCGATAAGGACATTGCAAATGGCCCATCCTCAGGCGGGTCGAAATTTATACAATTTTTGAACGATTTGATTATTTTAGCTTATCGATCTTGTCATCCAGCAAGTTTCCCAATTATAGCAACGAATTTTTTTTCATTTCTTATTTTATATTCACTGGGCTGCTTGGAATCCCGGGGCCAAATAGCATAGTTGCTATTTCGGCAACTTGCACTACGCTTACATTCCCGATGACGGCGACCGCGTGATTCTTTAGTTTCAGTGTGATTACTTTTTCTTATATATCCTGAATAAATGGATTGTTGATTTTTAATATTAAAAACCTCTGAAAGATTACCTTTTGACTACTTTTGATTGATTTTTTTTTTCAACGAGGATATTTCAACTACTTACGAAGTTATATGAATTTTTGCCGAGGTTTTTTGAATTTGTTTTGTTGAATGAATGCCGGTGTTTTAGAAGAAAAAAAATTAAGTGTGTCGGGTTCGACTGTAGGGCCGCTGGATTCGAATCCCGGACCTTTGTCTAACAATTATGAGCGCTGTTTTGAACAGCTGTGTCATCGACGAGTTATTTTGTTTGTTTAATATTTTTGTTATTACGGGAAAATTGAGAAATCTTAGAGAGGATCGTTCTTGTTGTTTCATGCTGGTACTTCACCTTTTGGCACGCGATAACTTGCTGAGATGCTAGAAAGAAGCCGCTCTGCGGTGGAGTGTTCTTTTTGGTTTCTAATCAGACGCAATCTTCTCTTTTCAGGACGTACGACTTAAGAATTCCCCATAAATAGAGAGTCATCATCACCAAATTCATGGTGTAGGTGCCGCGGGATTTGAACGTCGTTTTACCTGATGGACGTAATCTCCCGGTTTCAAATGAACATTAAGGAACCACAAAACGGTTTTACCGAACCCGATAATACGTATGGTCTTCGAGTAGGATAACGAGAAAAGTTTGCAGAAATAGACATGTGAAATCAAGGAGCAATGTAAAAACAAATAAAAACAGGCCGGATGGAATAAAATACATTCACGGTCTGTATGTAGAATTAACGTACGAACTGTAATGAGAACAGCCTGGATTCTGAAATATTTAACTTAAAGAAATAGTGGTACAGTTAAAATTAATCTAGAAATAAACGGTCTTTTTTTTTTGGTTAGTCATCCACACTCATAACATAAATAACAATATAAATAACTGATTATTCACAGATTTTATTCCCCTCCCATATCTGAATTAGCAGTCAACCCAAGGGTCTTTCCTCGAAATACCTACAGTAAAATTTATCACTTTGAAACTGTAGGACTTTCTTACAGATTAAAACAGGTTAAAATCGTAAAGGCCAAAGTACAAATATTTTTGACTTCAGCACTTTTAAAAAAATATTTATTTTCTTTTAACAATCCCACTTTCTACAAATTGAGCAATTTCAGCGATACGTGTGCAAAATTGGGAGAGTATTGCACAATTTTGCTCGTCGCGTTCCGGAAATGAAATAAGCTCAAAGTCAACGTTTTGATTATCACCTCAGATAACTCAGTTTTATTGTCGTCGTTAAAAAACGATAAGTTTTTTCTTTATGACTGACATGTAGATTTTAGACATTTATGCCGTATCACGACCGTTTTTAGATTATATGCCTCATTGTCGACGTACTTCAAGAGAAATGTTGTAACAATATTAGAAAAATGGGAGTTTTATCCGTTGTCCGTTTTATTGTTGGGATGTCTAAAAAAATGTCAACATACATTATCTATTATGCTTGTTAATTACTGGTTTATGTTGTAAAAAACTGAAAAATATTTTAATTTTTTTTTTCATTTTTAAAGGTAAATTAAATGATTCATTATAATTACGCTACTGGTTAACTATGAATAATATGGTCGTGTTTTTTTCGTTCAATGATTTGTTAACTTTGAAAAACTGTTTCTCCTAGGTGATAAACATGATTGGGATCAACGATTTCCTAAATCACCCTGCGAATCTATGATCTCCTGAAAGAAGTTCAAAACTTTTCGACAGCTCCGTCAGACGACAATTTAACTTTATAATTTTTCAGGATAATCGGACAAAAAAAATGCCTTGGTAATAAAATCGTTAATAGTTTTATACTCCCGGGATGGATTGTAGAGTAGTAATTACGTAGTAAGCGATTTTTCTTCCAATCGAGGAGGAAAGGCGGAAGAGGGTGATCAATCCCGATCGTACCTCTGGCGATCTATCATCTACCCTTAGACAGCTCGGCTTGGTAATACACGTTTAAAACAATATTTTCCTACTTTGCGCAGGGAATCCATAAAAAAGGGGGCATTCGTAGAAATACTTGTTACACCCTCTCGCTCAGAAACTAGGTCAACCAGGACGTTCGAGCTCTCTTCCTCCCGATTGATTCCCGGTGAGGAGGAATAAACGACGTCTTGCATGATTGAGACGTCTGGTTGACTAAAAAGAACATGAGAATGGGAAATGCAGCAGGGGAATCAGGACAGAGGTGACCATGCTCTTACCAACCAGAGACCCAATTGACCAAGGTCACTGCATGAACGGGTAGCTGCATATATTAAACGTTTCAGTTTATGTTCCTTTTCTGATATATTTATACGATGTTTTGATAAAATTGCGATAAGGAAAATGCGTTTAAAACTGAAACTAATTGTTTTTACGAGTTTGGGTTTCCTCGTGTATACATGATATTTTCATTAGACGTTATTGACTCAAAGCATAATATTAATAACACTCGTTTCAAGTGAGTAAATTCTAGTAGTAGTAGAGTAAGTTCTAGTTTCCTGCAGTATTGGGCCTAAATGATGTGCATGAGTGTGAGGAGATAAGAGAAGCTGGGAGGGAAACAAAAAGACTATGACAGAAGTGCCACAAAGGAACAAAATGTGCATTTATTTGTTTATGAAAATGGAGGTTCCTTTTTGAATAAAAATGGAGAGGAAGAGAGGACCACTTACCCGACGAAGTTTTTGATGAATCTGTATACAGGATCGAGGGCTGGTGATTGCCCTGAGGCGAGCACCGCCGCCGACATGGCCTCCCGATCAGCGACTGTCAGGAGCAGATGGACAAAGGGAGATTTTCGCAGCCAGGTATCGACCCGGGCAGCCGCACTAACTGGCCCCGCCTTACCCTAGTCGCCTAACTGTTGCTGCAACGATAGCCAATGTACGTGAACCGCGGAAGGACTCTGTACCCCATGGACGGCGATTTTCGGCATTGAGAAGAAACAGGGCAAGATTTTTTTCTTCAGCTGTTGTTCAGCTGTTCATACTATGCTGTAGCCCCGGGGAGCGGTTGACGCATGCTCTGATGGACCGGTTCTTGTGAACAAACTGTCAATTACAGAAAGGCAACATTCGAAAAGACTAAAATAATACATATTAGCACTGACTGTAAAATCGCTGAAAGTTAAAACCTGGTTTTTAAACCCGACACGATTTTGGCAGAGCACTTGGCCAAATTTGAACTCATAATTTTCTTTAAGTTCTTGGGGTCTACAAATAATTTTACAGATTTGGAAATATTAAATAGATAAACAAAATATTTATGTCAAATCTATCAACTTCTAACAATCTTCCCTACTTTCAATTGTTTTAGGGTTAATCTCGTATTGTGTGATCAACAAACGTCCGATTTTCTTTAGTAATGGAAACAAAAATAAAGGTTATAACAAAACCAAAACACGACAAGATTTTGATAAATACACTGCCCTCCAAGTTACCCATGCATTATACTATATCATAAAAATACACCAATTAAATCTTGGATATGGATCCATCGGCCATAGATGTGCGATCAAATCATACCATTTGTCATTAAATGAAAACATGCATAACCTTTGTGACTATGCGCCAAATTATGAGGAAATGACAAGTGCCAATAAATAAAGTACAGTTTACTTGAGAAGTACGATGGATGTTTTCTGGGGGTATTCATTGTAAATTATACTTTTTTTTTATATATAAGCTTTGCGGCCGATTTATGGACTATGTATGTGGCATGTGCAAGTATCGAATAATTCACCGGAAGTACTGTTTTAATAGTACGAATCGTGAATAGTTGGCTAATGTATTTGTCTATTTTTTTGTACTTCAACAGAAAATTATTTTGGTGACGATCATTTTGCCATAGATGTGAATACGATCCTACCATTTGAAGTCTAATTTTTTTAAAAATATAATTTAATTTTTAATTTTTAACGTACACGTATTTGACCACTATATAATTTTACATCAGAAGCACCATTTTCGTTGTTATTTCAAACCACAATAAATACTAAAAATTCTTGTTTCTAACTGGAAATGTTTGGCCATTGCGATGTGGATTGTGTTGAAGGATAGACCAGAAAAATACGAATTGTATTTTTTAGACACTGACAAAAAATATTTTATTATCAAATCTATTATTATCAATGATCGTTATCGTTTGGCAATAGATCTGAATCGAATCGTACCATTTGCCATCCAATATTTTCCTTCATAATCTACATGACCAAATTATGGAGTATTTGCATTATGAAATTCACCCAATAATTATTTCAATCCACAATTAATACAAGTGTCAAATTTCCAATTGTAAATATTTGCCCATTATACTTGCGAATTGTGAGAACCAGTTGTTAAAAAGAAATACCAGAACACATTGTTGGACAGTTGTTATAGATATCGTTTGGCCATGATCTGTATCAAATTATGTCATCCAATTTATGAAGGTATTTCAATACTGTTCGATCTATGGTGGTAAAAGAAATACAAGAAAAATACTAAATCTATGATTCTGAACGATGTTGATATCTTTTGGCCATTGGTCTGAATCAATTCGTACCACTGTCATCCAAAATGTTTTTCTAGATAAATATGACGCCAATTTATGGAACATTTGCCACGTGCTAGTATCAAAAATTTCACCAGAAGTATTATTATCACGGGCATTTCAATTCACAATAAATGATAAAAATTCACTCTCCATGTGTACCATTATGTTGCCATTGTACGAACCTAGTTGTTAAAAGAAGATTCCAGAAAAATGTCAAATCAATGTTTTGGACACCGACAGACAATTATTTTATTACTACATCTACGATTATGAAAGTTATATCCAAATCCTATCATTTGTCGACAACCACTTTATTTTTGCATACATCAACTTTGTGATCAAATTATTGATTATATAAGATAAATATCAAATAATTAAAGTTACACCAGAAGTATTCGTAATAACGCAAGTCATCATTTTCAATCTTGTTGATTTGGGTGCACGTGCTCTTTTGACGGATGTTCAACATAAACAAAACAAGAGTATGGAATTCTTATGTAATACTAAGAAGAGCAGGGATGTATTAACGATGTAGAAAAAACATAAACACCACTATGTGCGGGCTTCGCCCATACAGGAATTTGCTTATAATCATATTGGAGGGACTTTACGATGAATCATCAACACATAAACTATATTTTCAATCAAAGGAATGAAACAAACTTTAAAAAGTGCCCGTGTGCCGGTTCAACATAACTTAGGTGTGGTATTACCATTTTCTTAACGATGCATATAAGGACTGGAGGGGGGGGGTTACCATGAATCATGTCCCAACTTGATCTCGGGACTTTCAGTTTCAACGGGCTCCAACGTTGGTGAATGGAAGAGGCTCAATCATAATGCAAGGACTCATTTCGTTGGTGACGTGGCTGAAATCCCTGCAATGGACTTTTTTTGCAATGCCTTTTTCCAACAACAATTTTCCTTAAGTTATAAGAATAAACGAATGTTTAGCAATCAACATTACTTTGAGTTTACTTAGTACCCAATTCAATTGTTAGTTTGTTTTGTCTTTAACTAACAAAGGTTGATCCAACAATAAGCAAAGTTGTGTAAAAAGAAAGCCATACTGCTTAAAGACTTAAACAGTTTTTTTTTTTAAAGATGAATTTAGATTTTTATCCTCACTAAGCTTTTCATTGAAATTTGGACGACTTTTGATACAAACAGCTAGGAAATTTTATTAGACTTGAAGTGTCTCCTACCTGGCCTGTTGCATTTCAGAAACAATCCCACCTCATGATCTGGCGCAGGTGAATAACTCGTGGATACCAAGAAACTTGATCGATAACTGACTCTTTCGATAGGCTAGGCGAGGACAGGTAACAATTTGTTTTGGCCCGAGATTCTCCTTGGAGACGCAGGCGAGACCCGGAAAACTGTTCGATTCGTCGGTCTGGAAAACGGTTAACTTATCGCTCATCAAAAAATACACATCCGGAAGTGGGCTGTGAACTGAATAAAGAGGAAAAAAACAATAATTTTATCAGCGGCCATAAATTTACAGCGGTTGGCGTAGAAAGAAAATTCGAGAAAGATACACAAACATTTTCTGAAGTTCCGACAGAATAACTAAAAATTTCGAATGATGGGGTAATTAAAGCAAAAACCAAATTTATGAACTATTTTATAAAGATATTTTAATGTTTCCCATATTTCCCTTTTATAAATAAAATTAATTTTAATTCTTGAAAAGTTTATTCCACGATCCTATCTATTGGTCCGATATTGAAAATTTAACAGCCTGAAGTAGTTCATGACCCTACGGCTTCCCTTGTTGTTAACTACATTTTTGGGTTTTATTACCGTGGCTCGTCCGCCTGCATTTGCAATTTCACGTCTAGCACGTGCAAAGATGCGGACCACGATTTAAATGAACAATACCGCCTCTCTGGAACTATTAGAAAAAGTAGACAAGCCGTAAAATTCTGAACGGACAAGACAATAAAATATGTGACATAAAAATTTATCACGATTTGATTATGTAACGTTTGTATGAATTGGCCAAGGCAGAAGAAAGAAAAGAAACCCCACAACATTTCACACAGGACAAGGCAAATATTAGATTATTCTGATATTGGTTTTGTGACTTTTTTGAACCACCCTTTATATACACTATTACAAGCAAGGGAGGTGGGTTTAGTGGCAGAGCTGCAACCTATGGTTTTTCAGCGTTACTTCGTGGATCGCGTGTTTTTCGTGTTCAGTGTGAGGTGGCACGCGACCCTAAAAAAAAAAGATTTTAACTCAGGAAGAACGGGGTTGGTGACGTCTTAACTTGGGAGAGATTGATTCCACTAATCAAAACTTGACGAAGTGTGAGGATGAAGGCTTAACAATGATGAAAAGAAGGAGGGTGTTTTCGTTATTTTGATGTTAACAGATCAGATTAGCTGGGATTATGGATATGTATGTGTGTGCAAGTACAAGTAATTCCTTGGCTTAAAGTACAAGTGTATTTGCTAGCTCTGAGTCACGGGTCTAGGGGAGTGCTTTTATTAGTGGGTATGAGCATGTAGGTTTTTGGCGTATGATAGGCCTCTGTGAGTGTGGTTGATTGAAGGTTCGTGTAACTTGTGAATAGGTGTGCGTGATGGCTCTTGAGAGAGTGTTATATCTGTAGGAACATTGTGGTTTGTTCGTGTGCGGAATAGATTTGTGGAGACATGTTTGTTGGTGGGTTTGGTGATTGTCTGATGTTCGGCGTGTGTTTGTTCTGCAAGAATGTTTTCTGCGAGCGTAAATAGAAGTAATTCCTGCCATGGGAATAACGTTTATTGTGTTAGATCTTTGGAAAACCAAGGATAGTCCTTGATCAAACTTATCCCGGAAACCCCAAACTACCCCTGTTGTTTTCTTCCTTGCGTTTCCCCTCATTTCGATTATACCATTTGACCTACGCTGGATTCACGAGGGAGCTTGTTAACAGACTCAAGAGTATCATGCACTGCTTTATTGAGGTCAAATTTATCTCCTCGAAGAGATCTCATGTATGTCGAATTTTTATCATTGTAATGACTCAACCCGTCCTTTTGCCCTATAAGCCGCTACACATATATTTACAATGTTTCGAAGGCTAAGAATAAAATGTAAGTCTCTGTAAAAATAGCACGTGCCTATTTGGGTTAGCTCTGTGTAAGTGTTTGCTTGTATGAGTGTGTTACGTTTTGGGAGGTTGGCTCTTTGTGTGTGTGTGTTTGTGGGCTGAGATAATTATTGCGTGAGTATACACGTGTTTGGGGGATTTGTTTCTTAGCTCCGTGGGAGGGGGTTTGTTGGTAGGTATGTATGAATGTGTAGGTGTTTGGTATGTTCTAGCTTCCTTATTTAGCGGTATCTCTCTATCTCTTTCTTTCTACGTTCGTATCTGCCTACTAGCTGTTGTACTTGTATTAATTGAGTAAGTCTCCTTGCCTTATTAATATCTCTCCCACACTTTTGAAAAAGCAAGTCAATAGGGGAAAACTTTCTTTTGTTCTGTTTGTTCAAAAAAGTTTTTTTTTTGTCTTTGATTGTATCCGTCTCCAACCCTCCTTTAAATTTCAAAGAAATACAAGGCAAATAAAATAATATCGTTTTGTACTGGTTAAAATAAAACATAGTGAGGCAGGTCTTCGACTTTTGACGGCCGAAATTACATTCAGACGCTATCGGGAGAAGCACGCGAAACTGTACTTCAATTCGAACTTGCATACCGCCCTCAATTACCTAGGGGAAAACATTAGGCTAGGCTAACTTTTGAGGCTAGGCGATATTAATACCGACATTTGTGTCTCCTTGGCCAAAAAACAGGCAAATTATACCCTTAACTAGATGAAGGTTGCTTAAAGCATGACATTTTAGACTAATTGGACATTTTGGGAGGAAAAATAATAAGCGTTTTATTACCAAGACACTACTAATACTCTTTATAAATGATAAACAATTGAATTACATAGAACGTTTAGTTGTTAGGGTTCAATAATTTTTATATTTGTAGTACCTAAAACAATTACAATTGCATAAACGAAATCCTTGGCGAAAGGTCGAACCTAATTTGCCTGAACTTGAAAACAACACCTAAGGCAATAATCCTTCATTTTGTTTAACATGACATCACTCACACTCAAATAGTTGCTCTAGGAATCTACAATGTCTTTCAATAAGTCTTGTCATTTAAGGCAAAGTTTAAAAGCATTGCTTTAACTGTGACCTGAGTGGGATCAACACCCGAGCTTTTGAAAATCCGCCGACTGGGCGGAATTTAACGTCTAAGCCCGTTTGAAAAGCACGTTCTCGAAGCATGCGGCCACGGGAACCGCAGACTTCCAGCCCACGCGGAACGTGAAAGGCTTGGGTGTCGTTTGTTGTACACCGGGCCAAGGTTTCTTCCGTCTGCAGAGTCGTAGGCGACTGTCGCGCACCTCCAACACCGATCCGATGTGACGATGGAATGCGGAAACGTCGAATACATTTTTTCCAGGCGCACATGCACACACGTTCGCCTTTATTTGTCCGCCTCGACGGAAAATTAAAAACCTGGATTAAATATCAATAAGACCACGGACTCAGTTCTTTTCCTGAATATTTAATTAGACCTTTCTGTGAACCTGTGAATATTAATTATGAGGAAATTCAACACAAATTAATAACACAGACACACAAGTTATAAATTGAACAACAGGATCCTAGCGTAGGACGTACGTTCTAAAGATTTTTATATTTGACGTGGGACCTTGTTAAGCCCCCGCAAAAGAATGTCTACTACAGAGAACGATCGAAATATCTCTTGTCTATTTCTAGCGATAATCAGCTTAAGTTAATTTGTGAAAATTGATCCTTAAATATAAAGTCCATGCATATCGTTTGAACCTATCAGGAATGTTTATCATAAATAAACGTTAATGACCAAACCTACAGTGAATGGGGAAGATTATAGTGAAAGATTTATCACAAATCAACCAAAATGAACCTTGGAAAGAGTAAAGATATTAGCACATAAGAACATTTAGTAAATTATAACGTGACGAATTATAATTACACAATGCAACTCTTACTCAGACCTATGACACAAACTCACGCACACGCAAATTTTAGCTTGAACAATCTTTGTCTTGTGTTTATTAATGTATTTATTTTTCATCAAACAAAATAATTGTTGTTGGAGTATTTGAACCATAAAAGGTCGATCGGTTGCGTAAAATTCACGCCTTTTCAATTGAAATTAAACGTTAAACGTAACATTAATAATTATCATTTTAATAACCATTAATGTCAATCGAAATATTTTTAAGGCTCATAAAGAGAAAAAAGGAAAGAAAGAAAGAGAGATTTTTGGAGAGTGAGTGCGAGAGAAGGGGAGATAAAAAGAGAAGGAAAGAAAGAGAGAAAGAAAAATCGACAAGAGGCATTTTAAAAGAGTGAGTGGGATAGAGAGAGATTGAGAGATTGAGA
>CM077103.1:16779611-16814549 GCA_039619505.1 Cimex hemipterus | reverse complement strand
CAAGACTAATTCGCAAATGTAAGAATCTGTGCCTTGTTTCACCTCACTTCCTTGACCAACACTGAAGACGAAATGACAGGTCTGTCAGATCAAAATATAAGCGGACTTGGATGATGTAAACAAACCCAAAAATCTCAACAAGAATGAATTTTTGTCTTTTTGTTTTACAATATATCACATTTTTTTAAATTTGAATTTTATGAATTTAAATTAAATTTATTAGGGGTCTTGGTGTTAAGTTTAAATAATTACCTTTTCAACGAAGTATTCTGCGTTCAGAATCTCTAATTTATTATATAAGACATATAATGAAATAAAATTTGGCGAATAATATTTGACAAAAAGTTGACCCATAATGACTATCAAAGTTACAAAGAAAAAAGTAAAGAAAAATGAAATGAGAAGCGATATATATATACAATTTTAAAAATAATGATTTGTGGGGTTATTTCAATCCGTAAAAACAGTAAACGTTTCAAGAAAAATTTACCAAGATATTGAAATTTTGATTTTTTTGTCTGACTTTTTTGTTCGCGCTCACCTGGGTTGCGGAAGATCCAAGGCCGCTGTGGCCAGGGCCCGCGCGAGGCCGCGCAAACTACACAATAACAAACAACAAACATATCAATCGAAACGGGCAGAAAGGCCCAGGGCGGATCCCCAAATTCATCCGCCAGCTAAACTTGAAAATTATATATAAATAAAATAATAAGACCTGGAAAAAGCTCCTTAAGGGTATTTTAAAAAAAGGCCAATCTAGCTCTGAATCTCCAGATATATGTAACTCTGACTACTTTCGACTAAATTATTTGAAGCAGTTTTCAATACATATTCTCCAAGATGACATCTTATTTAACGGTTTTTTATTAATATTTATTTCGTAATTAATACTCTATGAGGAAGGAAAATCATACTCTCATTATTCGTAGACAAGTCCAACCTTTTTGGTTCAGGTGAAAACGTTAGGTCACGAACAGGATTCGAACCCACAACCTTCGTTCCTCATCTCGACCCTCAAACTTTCGAATTTGCCCTCTTTTTGTCATTTTGTCAATGTCGTGTAATCAGAATTCGATTCTGATTCGATCAGCGACTTACGAAGTTGTCATGTGATGCTGATAGTGAAGTGATGCTTCTGTAAGTATTATATTAATCCATTTATTTGGTCTAATTGACCATATTAATTTTTTTACAAGGGTTCGCAACAGCAGGGGTATCAACCCTCAGAGTGGCGGTATTAAAAAAAAGCCCATTTGTAAATATGTCGGGTTCGAATGCAGGGCCGCTGGATTCAAACTCTGGACCTTTACGTTACAGCGATGGGCGTCGAGTCAACGCTTAAACCGTTGCGACCGTCGACGCCCCCGACCATATTATTTCAATTAATTATTTATTTTTATGTAAGGTCTTGGTTGAGATGAAAACGTTAGTGTCACGAGTGGGATTCGAACCCATGACCTCCGGCTCAATACGCTGCTGCTCTAACCACTTGAGTTATCGTGCCTTCGATCCACTCAGACACCAACTCCTCAAACCAGCCTACAGTCTTTCGAATATGCCCTCTTTTACTATTTTTTCAAATGTGGACTCAGGATTCGATTGAAATAATAGACCACTAAAAATAAATGGGTTAATTTAAGAGTTAAAAAGTAAAAGGTACTTAAATGTCTTAATAGCCATCCCTAACCAACCTTAAGGGTTAAAAACCCCAAGCCGTGGACGAGGTAAAGGTTTTACACCCCTTGCCTCTACACGAAGTCCAAGTCATAATCCCAAATTTATCGTACTAACTGATAAGTGCTTAGCTCCCATCGCACAACAAATTCATTGTGAGCCGTTTCACGTGGTGTACCAACTAATCAATGTCTGTGTTGATGTGCAAGTCTAAAATGCGGGTGTAGCGAAATGATGAGGTCACCAGCCGGAAAAACATATTTTACGTAATTTGTAACGAGGGGATTATTAACTCCATGAGTGGCAAGCGTACGAAAGCATTGGTCTAACCACTACTTTGCATTTTGTTTACTGAGGACAGTTTATAGTCTCTGTTCAGTAAGGGAAAAAGGACACGATTTGCTAATTCACCTTTATTCACTCTATCCTTTTATGACAGGTGGAAGTTAGCTTACTGCCAAATATTATCCCAAGGTACTTAACAGTAGCAGACCAAGGTATTATATCGCTCCCGAAGTTGACATTAGCCTGCGCTTTCAAAAGAGGATTAACTTCGTTTTTGTGGGAATTGTTTTTGCCTATTTGTTACAGAAGAAATGACATGGCCTTTGTAAGAATGTGGATTGTATTACGCTCCAGGACGAAGGGTAGATGGCAAAGTCATCAGTGTACAAGACCAGTCTGAAAACTTTAGGTCTTAGCATTGAATTGAAAAATGAAAGACCAAGAACAGGCCCTATTACAGATCCCTGTGGGACACCAGCAGAACCCTGTCTGCAAATAAACAATCTTCCTTGCGGTTTGCAGTATTAGAATTATCGACCACTTTTTCACCCCCTGGATCGAGATATGCGGATAAAAAAGGTGACAGGATAAACATTAAAATTGGTAACCTACTAGATTTACATAAATAATGTTTAATGTAAAAAATTGTTATTTTTAAGTCAACGAATAAAAAATATTGTCGCTAAATGATAGTTATGGCCAAACAAAATAAAAACGGTCTTGAAAAAGAAAGCAATTTTAGTTACTACTACTCCCAAGCTTTCGTCCTATTTTAAGGTCATTATTAGGGCAAAACAATCTTAAATAAGTCTACATATTGACATGTTTACGTTTTTACAGGCCATCTCAAATTTCTTTGAAGACCGATTTAGGGCTAACATTACCAAAGACTTATAGTCAATCTGTAGACATAATTAAGGTTGTTTTGCCCTGATGATGACCTTAAAATAGGTCGAAAGCTTGGCAGTAATGACTAAATTTGCTTTCCTCTTCAAGACCATATCTTGACCAAGTGTTCGAAAAACTGGTTTATAATAAAAAAGGCAGACAAGATAAACATTAAAATTGGTAACCTACTAAATTCCCCTAAATAATGTTTAATGGAAAAAACATGCAAAATTTTTTTAATTTTAAGTCAACGAACAAAGAATATTGCCGCTAAACAGTAGTTATGATCCAACAAAATAAAAACGGTGATCGAGCATCCTGAACAATGTAGCCATACCAGATATTTTTAATTTCTAGGTGGTTTTGATCAACCATAGTCTGCCTACCCTTGATCATCAGTGATTGGTCTGAGTGGTATTTTGTTAATAAAATGATAAAAAAAAAGAATCGTTTCAAGCCAAAGGATAATTAATGTAACTAAATAAACTAACGCTGTGTATGCCCATAAAAAGAAAAACACCAGTAGACTATATCCATGGCGGCACTTGGTGACCTGTTCTTCAGCAGATGTAATAAGACGTGAGCATGAGATGGTGCCTTTTCTTTGCAACACGTAACACGCAGGAAAATCTCAAATTTCGAAATATTTGCTTCAGCATCTCACATGCTGGTTGTATTAAGCGACAGTAAAACAAAATATTTGGGGGCGTCGGTGGCCGCAAGGTTTAGTCTTTGACACGGCGCTCATCACTGTAAGGTCAAGGTCCCGGGTTCGAATCCAGCAGCCCTGCATTCGAACCCAACATACTTGCAAATGGGCTTAATGGGCTTTTTTTCAAAAACACCGGCACCCTGAGGGTTTATATAACCTCTGCTGTTGCGAACCCTCGTAAATAAAAATAATAATAATAATAATAATAACATATATATAGTTCAGTGGGAGAAGGAAAGTTGATTCTGTCAACTTCCATTTATGGATTCCGTTGCGTTCACGGGGAAAGTCGATCGAACCAGCAAAAAATATTTGACTTTTAAAATTTTCAAAGGTATGAAAAGGGTAATGGATTTCAACTTTGGCCACAACGTTGTAATCGTAAAAACCAAATATTGTGAGGTACATGGAGCATTCATCTTGATCTTAAGACTGTCTATTCTGGTGATTTTGTTACCATTTTCTTATCTTTTTATCCTTTTGCACAGTTCTTTTTATTCAGCAGTTGATACATGCAGTTTTTGGTACATTACTGAATACAAAAAGACGCAGATTACTTTAAACTGTCTCAAAATTTTACAAAATCGTATAAGCCTGACAGGCAAAACCAATCTAAACTAATTTCAGTTGAATTTAGACACAACTATATGAAAATTTTATACTCTATCAAGGATTAATACAGAATTCAAGTCTGAATGTCCATTTATCTCGAGACTAGACAGAGCACAATGATCGGTGACGATAAATCATACGACAGAAAGAAGTCAGTGCAAATTTCCATAGAATTCTCCATATCCATACTTCCATGATTAACTTCTTCTATGTGATAAAGTCCATGAACCAGTCTCCTGTTTTACACATTTTCTTTTGTTTGCTCATAATTTTCTTTGAAAATACTTAAGATATAGTGACAACGACCTGATCATTTCTAGTACAAAATTATGCCTATCAGAGATGTGACTTGATTGTGATTCGAAGCATCAACGTGCTATTGAAACATATGATTTTATATCTAACCCTTAATCAGGTTTCTTATAAACAACGCCGTAACACAATTCTGGATTAGAGGGCCATCATGTCGAAAGGAAGATAGCATAAAAAATTTTAACAAATACACCCTTATTGTTGGCAGACGTTATATTTCAAACTGAAGTCTTTGCTTAGTGCAGAAATTATTACGAAAGATATACATCACAAAGCGTAGAGAAATACATTTTAAACTCGAGCTTGTATAGATTAATGAATTTTAAATGAAAAAAAAAGTCCGACTGATAGGTAAAATTAGAGAAAATAGGTAGAACATGTTCGGATAAGATTAGGGCGTATAAAAACAAAATTATGATTAAAACAATTGAATCCAGATGCAATGAACACAACACTTATACAAGGCGCTGTATTCATTCGTACTGCATGCGAGAGTGTATGGACGTTGAACTTGAAGGTAAGCAGACCCCGATGAAACTACATAAAACCAAGAGCCAAGAGTTTATTTAGTAGAATGTAGTATCTAGAGAATAATGATATACCACAAGAAGACAATCGTACACACCCATATTATCTTCGAATGCGAAGGAACGGCTCAATGCAGATATAACCTAGCAAACAGAAAAAACTTAGGAAAAAATTGTACCGGCAAAGAAGGATTAAGTGAGAGGGAACTAAGAAGGAACATAAGCCAGAAGGCTGCAGTGTTTGGGGAGCACAAACTCCGCTTTCTAGTACCCTCATTATCAGGAATGGTGAATGATGGCATGAGTGCGGTATTCAATCCTTTTTTAAAAAAGTTTCCTACTCACAGTAAATTGTTTTCCAAAAGCTAAGAATTACTTTTGCAATTCATATCGAGAGACGTAGTTGTCCTTGCTGATGATGAGCTAAGGGACTCGAAATTCGGACGCTCGAAAACAACTTACTGCGAGTAGGAAATATCCCGCATTACCACACTATCAAGACGAACCGAGAACTACATAGAAATAGGAGTTCAAATTTTCTTAAATGCAGGTGCCTCGTGAGGAGGTAATGGCATACACTCGCACGGCATAGTACTACGAGGCCCTATACGAGTTTGTATCGTATTGAACTTACCGTTAAGCCGACCATAAAAACTTAAGAGTTATAGAATGCATAAAATCAATAGCCGAGTCTACATTCTGTTGAATGTTAATGCCTCCTGAGATAATGACATACGACGTCGAGAAAATTTATACAATGCACTACATTTATGCAAGCAAGTCTGTATCGACATCGAACATAAACGTAAGCAGATAAGGAGTTGAAAATTACATTGAAAACAAGAGCTAGGATTAAATTCTGTTGAATGCAGATGCCTCTTGAGGTACTGATATACCACAGTAAGAAATATTTTGCAAGGTACTGCTATCGAATTCACACTATAATTTCCACTATATGCAAGTCTGTAAGGTATCATAAAGGCAGATAACAATGAACTGGGGAGTTGAAAATTACTGAAAAACAAGAGCCTAGATTATACTTTGCTGATTGATGATGTTTCCTGAGGTAAAACAATTGAGTCACAAAGTGATTCATGATACATTTGTGCTGTCTGCAAGGCTATGTAGACATCGAATTTAAAGACAGATAATGATGATCTGGGATGTTCAAACTACACAAAAACAAGAGCAATGTCTTTAACCAATCGAATTCAGATGGGCATAGCAACAACAGCAAGCAAATCTTATTTTCGCATGGATGTTCAGAATGAAATATAAACCAAGGAATGAACTCGATCAAATTGTAAAGACCTCGTAAATAAATCGGTGGAAAATCAAGTTTATCTGCCCGTTGGCATCGAAACCAATAACTGTGCTGATACAAACATAAATCATTACCAATGGCCCAGCATTTCAGGGTAGCAGTGATGATTTAGAGGTATGGTGTATCGGATGACAGCGCAACAAAGAATATCACACTTGGCCAAAGCTATTTTTATTTCAAAGTGGTGAATAGACGACAATCACCATATGGCCGTCCTATTGGTCATATGGTGATTTGTCGTGAATAATGAGCAGTTAGGGAGGTATTTTATGAATAGAACCATCCTTTTAACTGTAATAATGAGCTCTTGCCACGAAGAAGTATAAAATCATTGAATTTGGTTTATAGTGTCCTCGCCTAAAAGGCCTAATCTCCAACCAATGCTCCGCAGTGGCTATATAGTCAAAACTATTCTAAGTATTTAAAGGATTTAAGAAGGAATCGTAGTTTAGTCGAGAACCGTCAAATCAGTCAAATGCTGTTTCCCAATGCAGTTATCAGAGAAAGACAACGACAATGGCAATCAAGTCTTTTTTATTTGGTCAGTGACGCGGCGAAAATTTCTGCGATTTGGCTCTGATGCCCTATGCCGGCCAGCATATTCATCCTGCAGTCAAATAAACAACAAGTTCAGTTTAAAGAATATAAATAAAGAAGGTCATGCTGGAATTTTTTGATAAAAAATCCGAAAAGAAAGACGGCCGGAAATTATCTTTAGAAAAACAGACAATGCGTCATGGGATAAATAATTAACTGTTTAAAAAAAAAATAATCGAATAAATTTTTTTATAATAGAAAACAAAAACAAAATCAGTCTTTCTGATCGATAACAGATGTTCTTTTTATCGAACCAACTTGCTTGAAACAATATAATATTCGGACTTTTTAACTTATAGGATGAACGAACTGCTGAAAGATATTGAAAGAATAAGCAGACCAGTTGACAATTAAAAAATGCATTTAATTCAAAATTTGTTCACGAAAATTAATTTTTTTATATTGGAGATTGTTCTACTGCAGCTGATATCAAAGCTAATATTTAGGCTATGGATAGGTATAACATATACTTCGGCAATTATAACACGTATTCGATGATGATAATAAACTTCACGCCATTTTTAAAACAGAAAAATAATCAGGCTTATAAGAACAACCCCGAGGTTTTAAAGAACCGTGCAAAGTAGAAAGTTACTACCTTGTAAAATTTTTAAAAATTTATCCATCCGAAAATAACCAATGTAATGAAATGGTCTAAAACCACAATTGGCAAGAATTTAAAGAGATGATATATTAAATTATTCAATTAAAAGATCAGGCAACAAATGACAAAACCGATGAGTTCCAACTATGTACATGAAAGAATAAGTTCAAGAACGGTAAACAACCATGCGGGATACAAATGTGTACAGGGTGAGAAGGCACAGACCAATTTTAGGTTTTGTTCCGAAGGTCTTGTAGCATTTGAAACTTTTCCTGCAAGTGTAATTCAAAACTGGGCGAGTCTTGAGCCAAAATAAAAATATACACCCAGGCTTCAATATCATTTGATTATTACAACATCGGTCACCTTGGACTCTACTCTATTAAAAACTTAAAATAACATGTACAATTTAATTTTTTTAAAGTTTCTCATAATATGGCATTCTATGTAATCCTCTATATGTAAACAAATTTGATTAAGCAAATAACAATGGGACAAATGTAACAAAGACTTTACAATTAAATTTTAAATTTTTTTGGTCAATATCTCACAAGATAATTTATTGACTTGACATCATCACTTGTCAAGTTGGCTAAACAATATTGATCGAGTAGGCTAAAATGTTATGTATAATCATTTTGAAAGAAAATTGTCTGAACTAATACAAAAAAGTTTGACAATCATTACTTTACCAATACTAATGACATAACCAAAAATATCCTATTGATTTAAAGGATTGCTCGTTAATTTGTTTGTAATGGTTATCTCCATTTTTGTACTTATTTTTAAAAAATAATAATAAAAAATTGGAATGGTAAGTAAACTGCTTCAAATAGTTGCTGCTTTAGATGTGCAGTGTAAAAACAACCATGACCTCTGGAGATTCAGCCTTAATTCAATTAGGTAATGTTACAAGGAGGCACATATAATCTAAATAGGTCCTAGAATGATGCAGTGTTCAATATAATACATAAAATATGAAAAAATAAACCGAACGAGAAAGAAGAAGAATTAAAAAAAAAAGAAAAAGTGAATTTTAGACTTAAATTTGGTTTTATGTTGTTTTCAAGCAAAGCGAAATGGCTTTAAAAATAAAAAATAAGCAAGTAATTCTAAAAGAAGTAGCTATTCCAACTCAGAAAAAATAATGCATAAAACTTAAACAAAGTTGAATTAAAAATAAAAAAATAAAATGACTGACCTTTCTGGATCTTCACCAGAAGGAGGCTCTTCTGGCGATGCAGTTACTTCCTGGAGGGATTCAAGAAGAGCTGCAGTCGGTGCAGGTATGTTATCGGGCAAGTGTTCGGAAGAGATGACACTTCCTATATCTACAGAAGAAGAGGGGACTGAAGAAACTTGAGAGAAAGTCTGTGAAGCAGGCGTCGCATGACTGTAGCTAGGTGGCGGCTGTTGCTGCATCGGCATACTCGACAAGGTCTGCGACATTGGCTGTTGGATCTGCTGCTGCGCCGGCATAGACATCGGCAGGGAGTATTGGACAGATGTCTGCACAGGCGGAGTCTGAGGCATATTCGGCACCTGCATCTGTTGCGACAGCGATGAAAACGTTTGCAAAGGTGGAAGATTCGACGATTGCATCGACACTTGGGCGACACTGCTGTTTTGAGACATCGGTGGCAACATACCACCTTGGGACGTTATCAAAGGAGTATTTTGAGGCGGGATGTTGGTATTGGTGTAGTACTGCGGCTGGAGATGCGGCTGCGATTGTATGTTCATAATCGGCTGAGGCTGCATGTTAGTCATCATAGGCGATTGCTGGAAGCTTTGCATCTGAGGGTGCATCGCTTGCATCATTGGCTGGGTACTCGATTGCGTCGCCACAGTCGGCTGCGACATCGGCAGAGCCTGCGAATAAGCCCCCTGCAAAACTTGCTGCTGTGGCATTTGCTGCATTGGCTGTGTCATCTGTTGCTGCATCGGAATCTGTTGCATATGAACTTGTTGCACAGGCTGAAGCGGTGGTTGCATCGTCTGCTGTGGCATCTGCTGTTGCATCATCTGCTGCGGCTGCTGCTGCTGTTGGATAGGCTGACTGTACTGTTGCTGTTGCATAGGCTGTTGTGGCTGTTGTTGCGGTTGCGACTGTTGAAACTGTGGCTGATGCATTTGGGGCATCTGCTGCATCGGCTGTTGCTGTTGGATCATAGGCTGCTGTTGATGCGTCTGGATGGGCTGTTGTTGTTGCTGCTGGGACGGTTGTTGTGTCGTTTGTTGTTGTGAAGACGGTTGTTGTTGTTGTTGTTGCTGTTGCGGCGGTTGCTGCTGCTGCGGTTGTTGTTGTTGTGGTTGTTGTTGTTGTACAGGGATAGCGCTGGCCAATACCTGTTGTATCTGTTGTGGTTGTAAGCTCTGATGTTGATTCGAATTGGCTAATATCTGTTGCATATGCACTTGTGATAAACTCTGAGATTGTTGTGTCACCTGGGGTTGCTGTTGCGGCGCGTTGACCACTCCGCTCTGCATCTGCATGCTGTTCTGCAAAGATTGGCCGGGCGAGACGGAGGTGTAGGCCGCCGGGAGCGTAGACGGTGTATTAATCGGCAATTGTTGGTTGCCGACCAACTGTCCGTTATCCGTCGCCTGCATCGTCACCGATGTCGAATTCGACGAGACTTGCTCTTTATTATGATTCGAAGAAGGAATTATCTGTGGCTGTTGTTGTTGTTGTTGTGGTGGTGGTGGCTGTTGTGATTCTTCAACTAAATTATTAATACTCACACCGCCACCAGCTGTTGTTGTCGTCGACGTGTTATTACTATCCGTATTATTAAACTCCGTAGAAATTTGTTCACTATCACTTTTGACTTGGTTTTGTGCGATGTTGTGATCTAAATAGTCCATACAGACCCAACGGCCGCGTTTGAACGGTTCAGTACTTTCGATTTTAACGACTTTAAACCTTTCCGTGCGTGGAGCAGGAGGATGCATGTCTCTCATCTCCGGATCATGTTTGGTACTCACGACACCTAAATTAATCACACTTTCTGTCACTTCGACACGTAAATCCGTATTAGCACTCGATTCACTGACGTCCGAATGGTTCGAGGGATTTTCACTGTTTTCCGGCGTCGCCAATATCGCGAGGCCGTACTGCGAACTGGTCGGAATGACGGGAGCAGAGACTAACGAGGAGGACGCGTTGAAAAACACGTCGTCTTTGGAAAACGTATCCTCGGAATAACTCGGCGTCTCATTCTCTAAATCCGTTATACGAGAATTGTCCACCACTTCTGAGATGTCTTCCGTGTGCGATTCGTCTAGATCGTCTGCCGAATCGTCACCACCGTCATTGCTCGTCCTCGAGCCGACTGTCACACTGGTGATCTGAAACGAAGTTTTCTTCCTCGGTGTCGACGTCGATAAAGAATTGGGTTGCCCAATCGCCTTCTCGGGTTCCGTGATTCGCAACGTCTCGCTTGTCGTCCGCTGTACAGAGTTGTTCAACTTGCTTTTATCTGAATTTTTCGAAGATATAACACCTGCACTGTCAGCCATGATAGTCCGACTAACTTTAAATAAAGCTAACCACTCCACGTTTTCGAGCCATCTCGAATGGCCCAATTTGCCCGCTCAGACGGCAAATTCGATTTAGTCGCCTCGTTAACTATCCGCATACACGGCACTCGGATATTAAGCTATTTTTAATGCAAATAAGACGAGGAGATTGGCTTCAGTCTCCATTGCCTCGGCCTTGAGTGAATTAAGACACCCTACAATAATATAACCTACCCGCCGACCAAAGCCGTACCAATTCCCGTATCATCGGAACAAAAACGTACAAATTTCCACCATTTTTTACAAAAATGACAACACACTAAATAAATTAATACATAGAACGGGATTTTCTCTGCTGGAAATCGAATTACAGGCGAAAAATGGAAAAAAATTCCTTTGTCTGTTCAAGCGCTGCTGCCGTTTATCACTAGCACACTGTTGGCGGAAGAGGGAAAGATTTTCAATTCGAACTGACAAGCAACCAATCCGACCAATTTTATCTTTTTAATCATAAATATTTTCAATCACCACTATCTTCACTCTTTTCTGTATTTCGATAAATTATTAATAAAAACTATTGAATTTGATTGGAACTTCAGAAAAACATCAATACATATAAACTTCTTTACAGATGAAATGATGTCGCTGCCATTTTATAATGGCTCATTACTAAAAAGAAATATGCTCATAAATACTATAAAATTGTATATTATACAATTATATTAGCAAACTATTAAAAAAGAGAGAAACATTTTTAATTCGAATTAACAAGCAACCAATCAGGCCACCCTTATCTTTTTAATCACAAATACATTCAATCATCATTATTCCATTCTTTTCTGTATTTTGAGAGAGTATTTAATAAAAAAATATTGAATTGTTTTCAAACTCCAGAAAAAAAATTAACACAAAAAAATCTTTACAGATGAAATGATGTCGCTAACATTGTTATGATGGATCATTAGTAAAAAGAAATATGCCCATAAACAGCATAAAATTAAATATTATTAAATTTATTAGTGGTGTAATTGACCATATTAATTATTCTTTTTATGTCTGGGGGTCTTTAGGCAAGGTGGAATGAGCCGAAGGTTATGGGTTCAAATCCCACTCGTGACACAAACTTTTTCATCTTGACCAGACTTTCCTAAAAAGAATAATTGTATATTATATAATTATATTAGCACACTATTGGTGGAAGAGG
This sequence comes from Cimex hemipterus, assembly GCA_039619505.1. NCBI lineage: Eukaryota > Metazoa > Arthropoda > Insecta > Hemiptera > Cimicidae > Cimex > Cimex hemipterus. The sequence continues at coordinate 16,802,288 of CM077103.1, read as the reverse complement.
GACACATTTTCAATTCAAACTAACAGGCAACCAATCCAGCCAATCTTATCTTTTTAATCACAAATATATTCAATCATCATTATCCCACTCTTTTCTGTATTTTGATAGATTATTTAATAAAAAAATATTAAATTTGATTGAAGCTACAGAAAAAAATTAATGCAAAGATTACAATAAGAAATACAAAAATCTCGTATATAATAAAACATACAAAGATTCAATAAAAAATATTGAGTTTCATCGAAACTCTAGAAAAAATCAATAATTGTTTTTATAGATGAAATCATGTAGATGTCTTTTTATAACAGTTCATTATTAAAGATTCAACCTCTCGGGTACAATTTTATTACTATTTGTAGTGAAATGTCTGTGCACAAATTTAAATGTTTTTAGAATGTGCAGAAGTACCAATATCTACTGAGTTTACGTGCAAATAATCTACAATGCACATTGCAAGGGAGATATGTATCAATATATACCACTGAGTGTTTTATGAACTGAATTTTTGTTTTGGTGTATTCATTATCAAAACCTTTGCCTTTTCTTTAGTTAACCACTTACCACAGACCATTTTATGATGCAATTGTTCCCAAAATAATTTCCTTAAAAACTCTTTGCCCTGATGCCACTCCTGCAATACTTCTTTAAAAATGTTTATTTCTCTCAGTTCTTCTCTATATTATTTAATCAATCCTTGTCTAGATCAGTTTCCAAATGTTTGGAAATAGAGCTGTATTCATCCTGTTTATAAATCTTGTGACTGTTGGAACATGAAAAATTATCGCCCTGTAAGTTTTCTTTCTGCTATTCTCAAATTATTTGACAGACAGATTTATGATCAATTATCTCCATCATTACATTATTCTAATTCTTGAATAACATGGCTTTATGCCAATATGCCTAAATGCTCAACTACCACTAAATTACATACTTTGTGACACTTATTTTTATCGGAAATGATGAATGATCCACAGTAAATGTGAGTTGGAACTGCATTTTTAAAACGGACTTATTTTTATCTATATTTCAATCAAAACATCAACTTGGTGTCTCAAAAGCTTTTGATTTTGTAAACATTGATCTTCTTTTACATAAAATTCACCAGTATGGGGGATATCTTATAAGTATGTCGGGTTAGAAATCAGGGTCGCTGGATTCGAACCTTGGACCTTTACCTTACAGTGTTGAGCGCCGTGTCAATGCCTAAACCCACCCATAAACGCTGCCCCCAAAATGGTCGGAGGGTTTCCAAATTATCTTAGAGATAGTTTTCAAATTGTTAAAATTCATCCTTCACTTTCTTTTGGAATTCAGCTTTATCTGGGGTTCTACAGGGCTCTCTTTTAGGACCACTATTGTTTTTTAAATTTATTTAAGATGACGATTTTTTCTTTGATTTTGTTAATTTTCTTCATTTTGCGATGTTCTAAAAATTTATCGTAAAATTTTGAATAATGAAGACATAATTCCCTTTACAAAAGTCTCCCTCAGGAATGATCCGTTGGTTTCATAAAGATGGATGGTTCAAAAATGTCTGTAATGTTTTGCTACTGTGGCTCTAAAAACTTCTCTTCTATTATTGATAATAATATTGTCTTAATTATATTAAATACCTAGGAGTCACATTTTAACCAAACATATCCTTTTCACTGCATATTTCAATGGTACTAAATAAAGCCTTTTTAGTTGCTAGGTTTCATATCCCACAATGCTCATAATTTTATAAATATAATATCCTTTAAACAAATCTATTCCTCTCTTTTCCATTCTAATCTTGAATTATCTTCTCTGGCAGAAACATTTTTTAGAACAAGTTTGAAATAAAATATTTACATTCGTCTTCTTCAAATTCCTAATATTTTGCATATATTCCTCATTTTCAATCTACTACAGGGGGCGTTGATGGCCGCAAGGTTTCATCCTTGACATGGCGCTCATCACTGTAAGGTAAAGGCCCCGGGTTCGAATCCAACGGCCCTGCATTCGAACCTGACACTTACAAATGGGCTTTTTTCAAAAACACCGGCACCCTGAGGGTTTATATGACCTCTGCTATTGCGAACCCTCGGGAAAATTTTGTATTTATCTTCATTATAATCTCTTTGAGTTTATTTATAAATAATAGAATCGATTGTTCTTTATTATTTTCTCACTTAAATTTACGAATTACACTCTATAAACAAAAACTTTCTTTCATATTCCTCTTGATTATCTTCTTCATTCGGGCATCAACTCACTCCAGAAAATGGTTAATAACCTTATTCAAAAGATTCTACAAATAAATATATCCAGCAGTTTCTTACAAATCATTAGACCGTATCACCTAGTTATTCGAAATAATGAGGTCATTACTTCTAACTTTTTTATTATAATTGGAAGTTTTAATTATAACACTGCTTAGCATAATATAAGATTTGTTCTGTTCGCTTAGTACATAATTATAATAAATTAATGTTATGTTTATACTCTATAAATATGCTGTAGGAGGTTTGTGTTCCACTTTACAACCAAACATAAAATTTTGTACTACACTAAAATTGGTTTGAAAAAAAAGACAAAGTATCGAGTACGGTCACTTTTTTAGCCGCAGGAACAATTAATTTAAAGGCAATAACATCCTATTGAACATCTTGTAAAAAAAAGTATTATCTTCCAATATAAAAATGATAAAAAAAAACAAAACAATAAAGATATTTTCTTTGTTTGCCATTTTGTAAACACCAACTACTTTTTATTGTCGTCAAGATAAAAAACAATATTGGGTGTTATTAACTGGAAAATTTTCCAATATTTGAGAATGCTACTTATAAAACAAATACAGAGCGTTCAGTTTGAAACATGTGTACTAAAGGTTAACAATAAGTATAGTTTTGCAGGCTTTCACCGCGATCAGATCAATGGGATGGCTGCACAAATTATGTTATATATTTTCATTTCTAAACATTAAAACTTTCTCAAATTAACTGAAATACATTTTTACACAATAGCAGCTGAAAAAATTGAATCAAAACAAAATAACACATAAACCGTACAAAGATATTAATTTATTACATTCTTGACGCCATGCAAGAATGGAACAAGTACACGGAAGACAAACACTTTGAGACCTGAAGATGATCTCAGTAAAGATTGAAACGTTGGCACGATAAAGAAAATGTTTTTCTGAAACCCACATCTCACCAGACCGCATCACATGATTTCTAAATAAATATTAATTTATATTTTCTATATTTATTTATAAGCAACTCTAAATATGAATTTTTTTTGTATTCATACTTTCACTTCAACTAATAATATGATGGATGTGTTTCTAGTAATAATTGACTTTCAGTTGAATCATTGCAAATGACTGAAAATGAAAAATGTTAGCATTTTTCTGTTATTCCCTGTTATTTTAAATTCATTGTAATATTATTACATACATTTATGCTACAACAACAATTTGATGTTAAAATACAATTCTTGATATTTAGTACAGAATTATGAAAGGACCAGGAAAATAAATAAATATAAAAGTGTGAACTGTTTGTACGTGAAAGCTTATTATTCCAGATAAATTTTTATTACAACAATTGAGATAATTTTAAACATTTTTATTGCAATCATTTGTTCATTTTGTTTAATTATTTTTGTTAAACTTACACTCAATGTTAAAGCTGCGTATTTAGGTGAAAGTAGTATGACAATCTATAAATGTAATAATAAAATCAAATTTCTGATGCAAGAAGATAATTAAAAAATGAATCGACATAAAATTCTATTTTAATTAATTATTCATTTAATATAATGTTTTGGTTGAGATGACAAAGGTGGTGTTCACTCGCAGGATTTTAACCGAAGACCCTTGGCTCAATACACCGCTGGTCTGTTTATATACAGAAAGTGAGCTGTCGTGACTTTGATATATAAGTCCTCTTTAACCTATCTACTGTGCTTCCCACAGGACATACTTGATGCATTCAAAGATAATTGCCAAATGGATGTAATCTTACAGACTTTAGCAAGGCACAAAGTAAATCGCAAGGTGCTTATACATGGCACAATGTTAAAATGGCTTTCTGATTTTCTTAGAAATAGAACACAAACGGTCTTCATAAACAATGTACAATTGGAACCAATAAAAGTATCATCTTGAGTACCTCAAGGCAGGCATCTCTCCCCGCTATTAATTACCATTTTTATAAATGATATATCACAGTGTTTGTCTCATTGCAAATTTCTGCTTTTTGCCGATGACTTAAAAATTTATAAAGTCATGAAAACTGCAACGAACTGCGATAAAGTACGTAATATTAATGAACTAGTAAACTGGTGTAATAATGTACTTTAATAGAAACGACAAGTTAGTATAGCCAAAAATCTGAATGAGTACAAAACAAATTTTTAAGATACCTTGTCTAAAATGAAAATATATTTATAAATTGTTACTTATGATCATCTGGTCGGCAAACTGCAGCTCTTTGACTTCTTGGCCAGGCGACAGGTGCAAGAAATGGGATTGTCGCTATTTTTAAAGAAAAAAATAATCACGAGATAATTGTATTATTCATCAGGAAGCACTATGTGTGCAGACATTTCCTGAAGAAATTTGCTCAGCAGGTTCGAAGACTTTAGAAACAACAAAGCGATGCTGACCTCGATATCGATGAGAACTTGAAATTGTGACTAAAATTAAAAGCAACATACAAACCTGACTTACCTCTACTTTCCAGGGAAATGCAAGGCCATTGTTCAAATTAGTCGAGTATTTGCAGCTTTTTAAAGGATACCATTTATATTATTTAACTTGTTATATTTTTAAATAAATATTATCTTTGTATAAGATTGATACCAAATTTTATTTAATGTACAGTTAAGACATTAATTAAAGACAAAAAACTAAGACATATTCAGCCAAGGAAAGCTCAAGAGTGTACTTTTAATTCTAATTATTTCCACAAAAATGTCTACCAAAACAAAGCTTAAGATTCAAAAATGGCTGTTTGAATAAACTTCAATTTTGCATTTTTGTTTATATTTGACTCTTCTGGATGACGAGTTTCCCGACCACTGGTCTAAGAGATATGATTGCTCTAGAATCTCTGAAACGCAGATGAGATATAAATGATGCTTTATTTTTATTTAAATTTCTAAATTACATAACAGTATGCCCTGAAATGTTATTGAAAATTATACTCAATGTTCCACATAAGGTAACTAGTTATCAAAATCTATTCTATATCCCCTTCTGTCGAACTAACTGTTTGCAATCAGCAATTATGAGAATGTGTCCATTTTGTAAATTCTTTGCAAGACCTATTTTTCAACTCAATTCATGTGCTTAAGAAAAAGCTGCATAACCCATCCCAACATCCCAAACCTTCTTTCTTAGTTTAGCTATAGATTATTATTGTTATCATCATAAGCATACCCATTCATTGGGTTAGGGTTGTAATGGGTCTGCAAGGATGAGATATTCAGGGATTTTTTTTTAAACAAGATGAGGACTCTTTCTACAACCAAAACATACATTTTGAAACAAAGTTTAATTCCAGTTTGTAATAAATACAAAGTAAAGTATACCCTGCCAGTGTTTGTTTTTGTCCTGAAGATCAGGTTGTTGAAACAAGAAGCCAGAGGGATGATTTAACGTAACATTTGATGATTTTTTTTCCCAAGAGGAATAAAAATGTAGATGTTCATGATGCAAGCTCCCGAAGGCAAGAGTCTAAAAATCCCTGCTTGTGCTGTTCTGCTTATCTCCTACTGATCTTCCCTTGCTTTAGGTCCGTGAATTTATGCTCATTATATATGTTTTTAATATTGAAATTTAAATATAATGAATGTCAAAATATATTTGTCTATTCACAAATGTTTTAAGGTTTAAACTTACACAAAGAACTTTTGTTTTATGCAAGCATATTATGTTATGCATTATATATTTTATTGCACAAAGTCTAGGTAAAAAAAAATTGCATTCAACAAATTTACTGACATTGAGATAAGAATTATTTTAAATATATATTTTTATGTCAAAAAGTGACGAGAGATAAACGATAAAATCACTTATCTACAAGGCTTCAAAATAATGCTTTATAATGCTTGATGGGTTCAGTACTAAATCTTATTCGGTGACAGAAAGATACGGTCAATGAAGATTAGGAAAAATCAGCTTTTCAATTAATCACCCAATGTTCCTTATACACTTTAATACTACTACTACTAATAATAATAAATTTTTCAGTTTAAAGTTAATTAGTTTTTTATTGTTTCATTGTTTTTTTGTTCATGCATTCCTATGAGAAATAACTGAAAATGTAAGTATTGTATTTTTGGTTACATTTTTTTTTTAATGGAATTAATGGCTTGTCATCAGTAAAGTGAGTATAATTAATACTATTATTGACACCTCAAAACTGATTATATATTGTGTTATGGTTGGATAATAATATGTACAAATTATAATAATTATGTTTGGTGATTGTGGCCGTTAGGTGATGATTATTTTGAAATCGTGAGGTACGGTCTGGTGTGATGTAGGTCTCAGAAAAACTTTTCTTTATCGTGCCAACGTTTCAGTCTTTATTGGGATCATCTTCAGGTCCTGGGATTTACAAACATTGTTTACATTTAACAAATCCAATTTTTTTTTTGCATTGTATAAATCCACTGTTTTCCACATTGTACATGTAATTGTTAAATTTAAACACTGTTTATGAATCCCAGGCCCTGAAGACAATTTCAATAAAGATTAAAAAGAAAAACATTGGCACAATAAAGAAAATGTTTTTCTGAAATCTTCATCACACCAGACCGCATCTCACAATTTCAGAATAATTATAATAAATATGAATATGTGGAAAAATCTATAATCACTAGCAATGACATTTAGTTGTATAATATTGATATATTATGATGATACATAAACAATGATGATTTATTTATTTTGTTGTTTTAATGTTTTATTTACAACCTAGTGATATCAATTATGTTACTCCAACTCCTTCATAATATAAAATAAGTAACACTTATTCTTATATTCTTATATGTAACTGAAATTTTATTTAAACACTTTTTATGTTATTTTATTTTTATGTCTGTGCATATAAAATATAAAAGCATGTCGTGCTTGTCAAAAATATATCTTATAAATATACTTGCGTATAATTTTGTTTTTAGCTTGAGCAACCATGATTGTTCTAGGGATTCATAGATGATCATGCTATAGGTTCGTCACTCCGTATCCCTCACCATAACGTTTCACAACACAATTTCTTGTATAATCTTCCTTAAAGATTGTAGTTAGTGTGTTTTGTTAAAGTTTAGAACATAGAGAATATTTATTCACTTTTAAAATATGTTTTAGTTGAATTTATTGAATAATTTTACCCATAAAAAAGAGATTTTTTTTTTAAAGCATCCTCCTGTAGTTCAAAATTGGGTTTAGAAAAACTGTTTTAAGCAGTCAGATTTATGACAAACTTGTACTTAACTAATAAATGACTAAAAATACATTACTACATTATCTTCTAAATTAAAAAAAAAATATTTGAAATTCGATTAAATTTAAAGCAACGGGGAATTAATATTTGAATGATACTCTGACGTTATCTATTAATATTATAGCCACCTGTTATTTAAGATCTGGGCAAATCTTGGATATATTTGAAAATTATTGATTTTTTCCATAACAGATAATATTTGTTGAAATAATTTTAAAAATGAAACTTTAATTTTTTTACTTCATCAACATTTATAAAATTTACTTTTATTATAAACTTTTTTTTTATGAATCTTAATTAAATCAAGCGAACCATATGCTAAAAGCATTGGAAATTATGTAAACACAAGATTAGTGTCTAACAATCTCTGGAGGGTAAATATTTATTCCCAGATAATCATAGAAGATTAGTGATAAAATAATAAATAACTCCCCTGAACGGTAGTCCTGTATAAAGGGTTACTTAGTTGATAATCGGCCGGCGGTAACAAAATTTTTTCGGGGAGCTGGACGAAATTTACAAACCATGGCTCAGCCTGAAAAAGAACTCCACAAAAACATATCCAGGTTTGAAAAGTACTGTGACAAGTTTGGGATAAATCCAAATCTGCTCATGCTCAAAGTAACACTTTTCATGATGTATGGAGGTTGGTATTCAACTGTTCCCAGTTGTACTATACTTGTTATTAACATTTATGAATAATACAAAATACCTAGGAATCTTACATACAAAAATATTTTATAGGCTTCTAGTTATCAGGGTAAAATCCATATCTCATACTTTTTTGGTGCATACCTCTATGAGATGAGTGGGTTTATTAAAAAGAGCCTTTATTAATCTCTGGCACATGTATTAAAAATGATTAAATTATAACAACATATTACATTAGATGAATTTTTGTAACAGTTCGTAACCAAATAAATAGTTTAATAAAATTATTAAAAAATATACTAAATTGTGTAGAAAAGGATCTAAAATTTTAAATTTATACCTATAATTTTTGTTAGAACATTTTTCCTATGGTTCAATTTGTTAATTAATTTTTTAAAATATAATCATAAAAGAAATATTGTTTATTCCATTGTAAAGGTCCTGGCAATTTTTGAAAAATATAAAATTACATGTTATCAGACAATACCCCTTGTTGTTATTTCTTGTTTCTGCATATTACTTTTCTATTTTTCAGCCAGTGCGTCTTTATTACCTTTTCTGACAATTCATATGCAAAGTATCGGTTTAACAGTAGAAGAAATCGCAATAATCTACTTAGCGCTTCCTCTGACAACTTTTCTCAGCCCTCCAGTGACAGGTATAAAATTATTTTCGCCGCAACGTTAACACGGTATCAGAAAAATGATTTTCTCCCCCCAGGGTTTCTCGTCGACAAATTTGGCCATTATAAATCCGTTGTGATATTCTCACTCGTGCTCAATGGGCTGTTCCACCATTCGCTGATGCTTATCCCGCAGCAGGAAATTCCAGGGATGGTGCCACTGGCGTACGTTCTGCGCCATCCAGAAACAGGCAAAGTAGAGGTATAAAATGAAGGTTTTAATCCTCTCACATTACTTTTAGCATTTTTGTATATTACTAGTATACTACATAACTTATTTATTACCATCTTAATAATAATTTATAATTGATGGTAAAAATTATAGAGATAATCTCAGTGTGTATGTGCAGATAAATAAAAATTATCTCTTATGTTTATAATTATAAAAATGCGATGTAAAGAAAAAATATTAAATCAGTTAAAAAAAGATTTATAAGCTATAAATTTTGCACGTGATATGGTCGGTCATTAATGTGAAATTGGTTGTACAAATATGTAATAAGGGTAAACTAGCTCAAAATAAGCCTTATCAGTGCACTAAAAGCATAAACTAAAAGCTTTTTTGAGCGAAAAAAAATTAAATAATAAAGATTTACTTTCTGATACGTACATCAAACCAGACCGCATCTCATGTTATCTGAATAATTGTTGATCAATAGTCACTAATCTCTACACATTTACTTTAATAGAAAACGCATTTGACAATTGTGTTTTTTTTTTTTTGGTAATTTTAACTTAACAATATTTTGGCTGAATTATATAGAGATAATATTTTAGGTATGGTGGAGTCCATGTCCAAGTAGAGAATGCCCCGATGACGAGGAGTTGAATTTAATCTTAGACAACTGCTATGACCATTGCCTACTGAGAAATTCTTCAGTCAAACCGCCCAGCCTTTTGGCAGGGATACATGATAGCATTGCTGTAAAACCACCTACATTCATACAGCCACCACACGGAGTTAGAAAATTTATAATAATTACTGTTATAGCAGTAATAAATTGAATACATTTTTAGAATGCATGGTGCCAACCGTATTACAATTCTCCTCATCAACACGATAATTTTGTCCATGAAAAGGATCTTCAATTCTATATGGAAAATAAAAAACTTGGGACAACCACACAGTAATACATAATAAGCTAGTTATTTAATTAAAATAAGTTTATAAATAATTTTTGTTGTTTCAGAAAAAAGAAAAAAGGAATGACAGGGAATGCAAAAAATAATACTATGAAAGGTAAACCAAAAAATGAAACTTTACCAACAAATATTACCATTCTGAAAGAAGAAATTCCACAAAACAATTCACAACAGTCAACTTTATTTATTATCGATATGCATACTGACCTTGCTAGGGCGTCGCAAACCCTTGGTTTGTTCATAGCTTACGCAATCCGTTGATTAATATAAATTTAATTTATATAATTTTTGCCTTAGGGATAGACATAGAACCTGAAAGTGCTGAGGAAGGAACTGAAACAGATTTCAGCCAGCACTTCAGTGAAAAGCTGTTGGTCAACAACGGCGTTAATTTTACAGCATTGGAGGAATCGGATCTAAGATGTGGGGGATTTGTAATGGCAACGAATCTGACGTATGGAACGCTGAAAGAATTAGCTGCGGACTGTATGCTTCAAATCTGCCAATTCAGGTAATGAAAACATTGTGCATATTTGCAAGCAGTATTCATAGAAAAGTGTAGGGATGGTGGTCCTGAAGTCTGCCCTCCTGACTACAAGGAGTCTGGCGATCATGTCTTTTGGATATACTTCGTACTGCGATTTCTCGGCACAACAATGCTTGCAGCTTCAGTAACTGTAATGGATCCAATTGCACTTACAATGGTGCAGGAATATGGTGGTGAATTCGGAAGAGAACGGCTTTTTTCTACTTTTGGAATGGCCATCTTTTCCCCTCTTTCTGGGGTGCTTATCGACTATAGCAGTAGAAACCTTGGTAATTTTTTTAATAATCAATCTGTCTATATAAGTACAAAATCAAACGTACATTTTTTTTTTAATAAAGGGTATACTGATTATTCTGCTGCTTTTTATACGTACACTGTACTCATGGCGTTATCTTCTTTGGCTGTTCTTTTGATGCCTGTCGGTGCCAAATTACCGAATGACAATTTAATGAAAGACATGTTGAAGCTTATAAAAATGCCCCACGTCATGATGTTTGTTGTGTTTTTATTTATTCTTGGAAACTGTTGGGGTTTCATTGAGTCCTACTTATTTTTATATTTGAAAGAACTCGGTGCATCTAATTATTTACTCGGTAAGTCAAAAATTCAATTATATTTTAAACAATATGCAATAATAAAAAAATGTAGGAATCACCGTTTCTGTTGGAACGCTGAGCAGTATTCCTTTCTTGTATGGAGCTGAGAAAATCACGACCAAAATAGGACATGTCAATATTATAGTGATCGCATTTTTTGCCCATGCTGCAAGACTGACAGGATATTCATTTATATAGTAAGTATAATAATTAAGTAAATATGTTCCTTACCTTATTTATTAATTTTAATCTGTGTTTTTTAATTTTGACAGTGATGCTTGGTGGTGTTTTCCTTTTGAGGCCATTGAATCATTATCTGTCCATCTCATGTGGGTCGCAGCAGCTACTTACTGCACAGTCATCGCACCAAAAAATTTACTCGCTACATTAATAGGAATTTTAGGAATGGCCCACTTTAGCCTCGGTACAAACGTATTTAAATTAAACATAATGGACATATATTTACATTTTTTGAAATTTAAAGGTAGAGGAAGCGGTAGTTTCTGCGGTGGTTTACTAATAGAAAAAGTTGGCATAAGACAGTCGTTCAAACTTATGGGTTTAATGTCAGTCGTGGCTGGGACTATTTACGGCATCCTCCATTTCTTTTGGCTGCACAAATACACCAACGACAAAGAAGATGCAAAAGGTCGGTGATTCTGTGAAAAAGACATTGACTAAAAGTTGCTCAAAGTTCGATTTCTAGATCACACTGAGGTAGAAAAGTTGAATTCCGAGAGAGATGATTTAGAGAAGGATGAAAAAGAAAAGCTATCTGAAAGTTGTGAGAGACTTAGCCTGATGATAAGATTCAACCACAGGGGATCACTTTCTTCCCTTACAGGTAAATAAAAAAATTATTTTTCTGTAAAATGTCAAAATCAATGACGCAACAATGACAAAAATATGGTATTTTTTAAAATCTACATGAAAGAATGATTAAAATCAAAATAGTGGTTTGTATGTATTGCTTACTAATTTTTTAATTATTCAATTAGTCGAAGACAACTTAGTGTGTAAAATTGTATTTTTAGTAATGTTTTACACAATGAGGCAATTCAGCTTGAGGGGGCCATATATGAATATAAAAAATAAGAGAAATAGGAAATTACATAATCAATTTTGTAAATATTTGGTTCTTCATCAAGGAAAAAACGAACTATCTAGTTTGATGGAGAACATTTTAAACAATGACAACGTTAGAAGAAAACTAAAATTTTAAAAAATCACAATTTTCATTGAAACGAGTGAAGAATTAAGCGATTATTTAAATAAAGGCTGCAAGTGGGATGAAATAGCTGGAGGGTAGAAGTTTGCCGTCGACGGCAAATGACATTAAAGGCAATCATTCTCACCATTGTAGTGTTCCATCTAGTCAGAACTGGAGTTAAATCCCTTAATAAATAAAAGCTCCTCCCCACGGATCTTAAGTTGTAAATCAATTTATTGTTCTCAATGACTTGTTACCACCCTCTTTCGAATAATAAACTCAATTGCCGTTTGTTTGCTTGAATTTTCGGAAAGGAGCTTTCGCAAACTTTTTCACCAAGGGAAAAAAGTTGATCGTAAGCGATTTAAATAAAACGGTTTTGTCGTTTGAAAAGAAAAAAAAAGACGTTAAATAGAAAACGACCACGACATAATTTACTGTTGTGTATTTCGCTCTGGCGAATCTGTTTTTGTTTTTTAAATCTTATTTTTAAAAGCCCATTTGTAAATATGCCGGGTTCGATTGCAGGGCCGCTGGATTCGAACCCGGGACTTTACCTTACAAGACTAGAGAATCTTTAGCGTCCGCACATGGCCTATTCTGCCTTATCGGACGTTTTGATTCTCAAGATGAGAGCTGACGCACCTCTGCATACGACGGAATAGTGTTACCGCCCTGCAATGGTGTAGAGGCACACAACCTCGCTCTCCGCTTGTCCTCTCCGAGTGGTCGGGCCCGCATTGTGCATCGGGTCATATGCCGCGTGCAAAGGGCTAACAAGCCGAAATACATCAGCCTGTTCTCCCGCGCACTCCCAGAATATTGGGGCTTCCGTAGCGTAGAAACTACAGATACCATAGATGAGCATCGCCTATGGTAAAAACCTCCTCGAGCTCAGCCTACGCCTGCCATGCGCATACCACACCGGTCACAATGTGTATGTGTCATACAGTGCAAAGCATACTCGAATTGGAGAAAGTGAATCACTACCCGTTTCCGTCCGTTATTCAGCATAATAATCGCGTCTTCAACGCCTATACACTGCCGTCCAATCCGCCGTATCCCGTGAGGTTGGGTGAGTAACGATGGTGATAAGCAAGCTTCACGGTCAGAAGTAGAAGACAGCCCCTGTCTAAATTCCCCACAGGGGCGTCACCAAGAACCACCGCGAATCCATTCCTAGTGTTCCTACTAGGGATGAATTTGAAACATTTAGTTACCCCGCGGTACAGATGGCCATACTATGCAGACAGGATTCGGTCAGCCCTCGTGTGACTCTGCTAAGGCACCCTCCGCCCATGCTGACACTAGGCCGATTCGAGTACAGCTTGTGCTTTAGAGAGGTTGCCATGCCCTCTGGGCTAACCGTTATTTTATGCCCGGATCTCCGTCTTGCAAGGATTGGGAGGGATCACAGGATAGAATGAAGAAACCCGGATTGAAAAAAGGGACGTGGATGAGAACTCGAGATGGACCTTTTCGGGATCTCGAGTTTCAAACTACACTATACCCGTCGTCGTCGCAGTTCCACATAGAGTGGGCTATGGCTCCTCCGGCGGATACCTTTACCTTTCTGTGATGAGCGCCGTGTCAAGGCCTAAACCGTTGCTGCCCCAGTCTATTAAAATGTTAAATCGAGGATTTACGCTACGAACTTTTAAATTTTCTATATAAAAGTCAATATTACCGGTGATTTTTATGTATAAAGTCCCTTTGTGCCATCCCCCATTCATTATTTCATTACGGTGAAAACCAGGGCCTTGAAATTCATACTAGGACGCTTGCATTATTGATTGACGTTTCATAAATTTTTATTATTTACTGACCTGCATGTCCAGGAAGAGTTTGAATCAACTCTACATTATTCACAAGCCGTTTCTCTCCATGCATAAACATTTTATCATTATTGAAGTTTACACGTTGAATTATATTCCTCGATCCATATTCCGGCCTAATTCTTGGCCATGGCTGCTCCGCAATTAGAACCTTATAAATATGTATATGTAAATATTCTATCCAGTGCAGAATTTCCGGTGAAAAATGAGTAAAACGTTTGTTTGTCGGATTAAGGTGTTAAACGTCTTGATTTTACGCAATTTGATAAACCACAATTGCCTCACGCTGTTGATCAAAATATGATTAATTTAACTTAATCAATAAACCATGGAGTAAATAGAATGGAACTAATTACAATAATTAAGAATAAAAAGCTCAATATTTCTTTTAAAAAATAAGTTTTAATTGTTAACTTAATTTACAAAAGAATTATCTCTATTGCTACTTCGAACAACATCTTACCAGACCATCAATTTGGCTTTCGAACCCATCATTCCACCACTCATCAACTTCACAGAGTGACAGATTTCATTACTTCGTGTCTCGAGCAGAAACTGTACGCGACTGGAGTGTTTCTAGATATTTCTCAGGCCTTCGACAAAGTATGGCATGAGGATTATTATATAAATTAAAATTATTTTTACCCCAGGTATATTATCTCATTATACAATCATACCTTAAAGAGAGATTTTTCGCAGTAAACCAGGGTACGGAGACTTCTGGGATGGAAGAAATACTTGCGGGTGTGCCACAAGGGTCAATACTCGCTCCGCTGTTGTACACAATTTTTACTTCTGATATGCCCACAAATGAGAATACACTTACCGCCACATACGCAGATGACACCGCCATATTAACAAGCCATCTCTCTTCTACACAAGCTTCACTCATGTTACAAAACCACTTATCAACAATTGAGAAATGGAGCAATCTTTGGAAAATAAAGTTTAATCCCTCAAAGTCACAACATATCTCAAAAGTCGTGAGACTTGCCCTAGCATATACTTATACAATGAACCTATTCCACAATCCGACAAAGTTAACTATTTAAGACTTACATTTGATAGAAGACTAACTTGGAATCCACACACACGATTAAAAAAACAGACACTGAACAAACGATTTAAAATTCTTTATTACCTACTCAACAGACAATCAAAATTACCATTAAAATCAAAACTTTCGACATACATATACCTACTCAAACCAATTTGGATGTATGGGTGCCAAGTATATGGATCGGCCAAGTATTCCAATATTCAAAGATTACAAAGTTTTCAATCCAAAATTTTAAGACTAATTGTTTCTGCCCCATTTTATGTAAACAATAATACACTTCACAGAGATCTTCAAATCCCAACAGTTTTTTCATCCATCAAAACATATTACAGACAAAATCACATCAACACACAAATACGATTACTCCATTGCCCACAATTACCACGTAAAGGTCTGAAAAGAATATGGATAAGAGACCTCTTAAATGATTAATATCATTTCATTAATCCAGAGCGGCTCCCAATGGGTAGCTTTCTCTATAACGCCCATAATGCCAAAAACACAGTCTGATATCCAATCTGCTGGTTGTATATCATGCATGTACAGTTGTAGATATAAATAAATGAAGTAAAAAAAAAATTGTTAACTGTTAGTCGTTCATACGCACCATTTTATATAAATTCTCTTCATCCTGTAACTTGATAAAATCCCGGTTAAGCCGGCGTGTTCAAAATAAACCAAAATCAACGAGGAAATCTGTTTTGTTGATATTTTAAGTTTTATTATATCCAACACGTCGGTTAGCCTCCGACCGCGTAAATCCAATCGGATTTCTCACCGCCTGATAGAATTATTTCCAGGCGAAAGCTCGCTTGAGATGTGCCAGGCTAAATCGAAAATTTCTCCTGTTAATAATTATTTGTCGTTAAACGGTTTTCGGTGCTAATTTACGCCATGTGGATTGTTCCGCCATACTGCGTGTGTTTTGTACAATAAACGGGGGTAGATCCTGCTCCTCGTTACCGCATTCCGAAGCGGCTTCCTGTTAACGAGCTTTAAGCCATATGGCGTGAACTTCGGATTTGATATCTACAATCCTGTAGATAGCGAGACTCGGTTGGTTGAAACGTAATGATGATTTTATTTTTTATATCAATTTTAGGATATGGTTTGCCATACATTAACCTCATCTAGTGCACCCATGTCACAAAAAATTCTGCTCTCACACACTCTTCTACTTTATTATTGTTTGCATAGTTTTTCATTGACCTGAAAGGAGCAATGTTTGAGCCGTGTTGTATTTATTATCACGTAGCACACTTCACTAAAAGTAAAATTTTTGACGCATCAAAAACAAATTAAAAACAACAATCTTATTTTTAGAAAAATTGGTTCTATAAACTCGTGCAAGGAAAATTTCCTTTTATTTTATTATTTTTTTACGAGGGTTGGCATCAGCAGAGGCTATATCAACCCTCGGGGTACCGGTGTTTTTTAAAAAAAAAGTCATTTATAAGTATGTCGGGTTTGAATGCAGGGCAGCTGGATTCGAACCGGGGACCTTTACCTTACAGAGATGAGCGCCGTGTTAACGACTAAACCATTGTGGCCACCGACGCCTCCGAAAATTTCCTTGAAAGTTCCTATTGAAAGAATTATATTATGTCAAAGGAAGATCCCTAAAAAGAAATTAATAGACAATGATTACTCGGAGATCGTGCCAACGTTTCGATCTTTATTGAGATCATCTTAAGGGCCTGGGATTTATAAAAATTGTTTAAATTTTACACGGTTTCTATTTTAGTGAAGTTTTAGAAGTGTAGGTTAGTTTAATTTTATGATCGACGTTACACGGGATATACTTTAAAATTCATAGCTACACTTTAGAGAAATTCATCATATTTTATGTAATAATTGAAGTACCACGTTAGAGCTTAATTGCAGCAATCTCGTACTTAACAAATTATGTATGGTCAATATCAACGTCACAACCTCTGATCGAGCTAAGCAGTGATCCAACAGGGACATAAAGCGGCAAGAGCACGTCGGTAATTAGCGAGTTTCTTCTGATGATCACTACATCCTATGAACACTAGTCCTTGATCACTACACGAGCTGTTATTAGAGTTTTTCTATCAATAATTTCTTTGGTTGGTAAGAAATGTGAGTTCAACAATAGAAAATATAAATTCCTATAAACTACCCTCAAGGGAAAAAAATTGTCTTCCGTACATAAATTAGAACCGGAGATATAAAATAAAACGCTTGATGAGTTTTTGTTGATTTCGCCGTTCTCTTTCATATTTAAAAACGCATTAAATATAAACACCCTTGACGTAGGCTGAATTGGATATATTCCGCTTTCCAAGGGTTGTAATACCGTCGGACGTAGATAAAATCCGGATGAGTTATGAATTTTTAAGAGGAAAAACACTGGACATTGGTAAGAGAACTAGTCCCCCCCCAGCGAATCCAACCCAAAAAAAGCATATTTTCCATTAAAAAAATGTATTTAAACACTTTAAAGGTTTTTAAGACAGTTTGGTTTTTTTGAGGGGGTGGATTTTACCTTATGGACCTCTTTTCGACAAATACAAGACGGATGGACGTACATTGTCAAGTTTTTCCAGTTCCTAATCTCATTTCGTGGTTATATAAATATATTTTTTCTCAGTAGTCGACACTAAGGATGAACTGTGACTGGTAAGAAATAAACACAGCCAATGATAATATAATAAATCATAAATGCTTAAACATAAAGGGGTTTATCGTACTGAAACGGGAAGCTGTATAAAATAATAAATGTTATTACGTTCAAATGGAACATAATAAATAGAAATAATTATAATACATTTAATTTATGCTACGTTCCATGCGAATGAGGCAGACAGTGGAACTATCCGCGCGCTTTGGAGTATTAATCATTTGGAACCAAAATAGAACAAATTCCTATCGAAATTTGTTCAATCAGACATAATTATTATAATATTATTAGCTAAACATACAGAAATGCAAAATTGTATTATTCAGAAGCAGGCGACTTCAGTTTTTATATTAGCCTTAATTTTATATTTTTATATTATTATAAAAACCATCCAAGGGAGAATTTAATTTTCAGTTACCAGCATTTAATATGTGTGTTTTTAAAAAATTCATTTTCAGATCCCCGCTCGTTGAGCAGGAGAAACAGTTCGAACGCAGAAGTGAGCAAAACTTTGCTAAAATCAGCCCTGGAAATAAACTACAGAAACTCAAATCCCCAATTAAGAACTTCTACGCCACAACTCTCAAAACTTTCTCATAAAGTAAGTAAACCGTCCTTCCTATGTTAAAATCAGGGCCGCATTAATTAGAGGCCATCGAGAGAAAAAAAAAATGAAATTAAAAAATTACAACAAATTTTCCGTATTTTCCGGACGACTTTGGAAATTTACAATTATATAATATATAATTTATAGTATTAAGATGTATATAGTAGAACTGTTTACCATCTCTGTCCTTAAAACTGCGTGAATGTTTATTACAACAGCCTTTAAACTGAACTACGATTATTTTGTTTAGTTGTTTTAATGTAATTGGTAAATTGACTATTTAAGTTTAGTTTTATTTCACAATTATGCTAAATATTTAATATTATTTAGAAATTCACTGTATTGAGTATGGATAAGGGGGACAGATTTTGTTTTATTTGAATTTGAAAGGAATTTCACTTCTAAACTGACAGATAGTCGAAAATAATATAATATAAACAGTTATGTTTTTTGCTTTCATTTGGTCAGTAAACATTTCGATTGGCAATCGATCATTCCCCATTTAATTTCCTAGTTTCGTGGACCGCTTGACCAATTAATAGCTTACAATTAAGTTAGCCTTTTAGTTGAGATAAAAATGGCAAAAAGGAGGGGAAATTGAAAAGGTGGGGTTGAGATAGGAAGTTGATGTCCGAGTTGATCCAGGTCACGATAGCTCAAGTGCGGCGTATCTAGCCGAATATCGTGGGTCCGAATCCCACTCGTGCCATTGACTTTTTCATCTCAACTAAAAACCTTAATTAATTGTAATAAACAGTTGTTTTTTACTTTCATTTGGCCAGAAAACATTCTGATTGACATTCTAAAAAAAAGTTAGTTTAGTTAGTTAGTTCCCCCCTTTATTTTAATTTGGTTTTATTGGGGCGTTTTTGCTAAAATCAAATGGATAAGAACATAAATTTTTTAAATGGCGAGATCCTCATCAATATATATTTTTTAATCGTTTTTGACCAATTTATTAATTTATCATTTTAATTGGTAATAAAATGATAGCTCATGGTGTTGTAAGATCTAAGGATTAAATCATTTATTCACTTTTAATTATGCTATTAACATTTTTATATTTTATACACAAATTAGACACATAGAATTATTTAATTTAATTTTATTTAATAGCGAAACGAACCGGCGATGTAAATGTAAATATTTACGAGGGTTCGCAACAGCAGAGGTTATATAAACTCTCAGGGTGCCGGTGTTTTTGAAAAAAGCCCACTTGTAAGTATGTCGGGTTCGAATGTAAAATAGGGCCGCTGGATTCGAATCCGGGACCTTTACCTTATTGTGATGATCGCCGTGTCGAAGACTAAAGCTTGCTGCCACCCCTCCCCGCATTGATCTATTAAAACTTCTTTTAGGCTTATGAAAAACTAGATAAAAAATGACTTATCTGTGGGTTTTCTGCACATATACAGCGCAATAGAAAAGAAACTAATTTAGTTTTAATAAAATTTTTTCTGGTTCAGGGTATTGAGAGAATTTGAGAATGTAGAGATCTGGGTTATAACTATTGTTTTCATCGTCAATGTTATCCAAGAAATTAAAAAAAAGCTTGTCCAGATCGCGTGAAACGCAAAATGATTTACGATTTAAACTTCTTCTGCTGCGATCTCAGTGCGATTAGTGTGAAAGAATTGTGTGTTTATGTAAGAGAGTGTGTGATTTCTTTGATTAAAAAAACTTTACGATTGTCAATTGTTTATTTTTACCAGTCCAAACGAGCTTAATAGAAATCCAGAAGGGGTAACTTACCGTTATTGATTCCCTTCGAATAAATGGGCGCGAGAGGGGTGTTAACTAATTTTGGCTAACTTTGTTTCAAGTTGCCGTCGAGCCATCATTTAGCCTGGCTCGTATGTGAGAATGAATCCCATTTTCTATAACGGGATCGTTTCGAGTGGACAAAAAGTTCCAGTTGTATAAACGTTATATTACAGAAGTTAAAAAGCAGAAATTATTAGGAAAGTTTGATCTTACATCTTCTCCGTTAAGGCTACAAGTCTCTTTCCTCTGAATCTCCTGTCAATAATGTTCTAAGCTATTAGTAGAACAAACTGTTGATCTATAAATGAAAAGGATTTTCTCTATCGTGGTATTTTCCCTTACACTCTTTAAAATCCTTTTAGGGGCAGTTAATAAATGAAGTTATTTTTCAAAAAATAAACGAGTCAATAAATAATAATAATAATATAGTGTTAACCGTATAATTTGAACTTTACAAAAGTTTTTCGTTTTAAAAAAAATCAACAACAAAGTTATATTTCGAGTAAAGTAGTACCTTATATTTCAAGGTGAAAGTTGTGATGTTCTCAAATAACCAGCTTACATTTGTAGGCTTTGTTATAGTACAGTTCTAAACTGGCATCGAAATTACTCGGTCTTTTTTTAAATAAAAGTGAAATAAAAATAAAATTTATAACTTTAAAAAATACAGAAAAACAAGTTTTTTAATACAGGCAATTTAACCTTGATTTTAAAAAAAAACCACTTCTTTTATAACCGAATTTCGCCAACACGTGTTCCACCAAAATACATGTGGAAGGACTTAACATATGCTTACAAGAAAGGCGACGATATTTAAGCCTTTCCCAATTACGCTATCCATATAATCATGAATAAAATAACCTAATATGAAACCCTATTAACTACAATACTGTTGCGAAACGAAATGATTTAAATTTTCTTTTGTTTATATCAATTTAATACGAGCGTTTTTGAGAAAAGGTTATAAAGATTTTTGGATGAAAGCAGAATATATTTTGTATAAATAAAAAACAATCTGAACCGGATACGTTTTTATAAATAATCCACCTCAACGTCTATTTGTTAAAAGGTTTCCACCTGTGGTCTTTCAGATGGTAATGAACACACTTTGGTTGTCGTACAGACACAGTGAAGATGGCGATACTATCAAATTATTAAGCTATTTATTGATTACGCTAAATTTGGTTTTAAGGATCACTCTTCTTTCGAACTTATAAATAAACAAAGAGAAGTATCCATTTACAACATGAAGTTTTTAGATTTATTAGTTTTACTTTTTGGAATTACAATATTTTGTTTAACTCTTTTCGCGTTGTATCTAACTGATCTATTTAAATTAATTATCAATTAAACAAAGATTTTACAAACATGTAGAAAAATTAAATTCTATAGACTCTTCCATTATACATATGCAAGTTTAAGAGGTTGAGTATATTTTGTTAATCTACTCATCATGTTAGGAGAGATATTCCTACGTTATAAATATTCTTTTAGAGCTTTTTTATACGAATTTTAAGAATCCTTAAGAACACATAACGTATATTTTAATATACATTTTATTTAGACGTGTATTTTGTGATTGTTGTATAATTGTATAATTTCTACTAGGTAGGATGGTTTATTCGACAATCTCATATTATTAAATAGATTTTATAGAGCTATTATTTTATATTTTATTATGTCTACTATTTTCAAAAGGTCTAAAGCTTTAAGTCATGTATTCTTGAATCATATTTTACTTTGCTTATATATCTTATATAGGCTTATATACGGCAGCTTTTAATTTATGGTTAGTGTCGTAATTTAGATGTGATATTACAGCTAGACAGCGTGTAAAATATGGAAGCGTTAAAACTTTATACAATTTCAACTTTATGTTTTTGTTATTAGTTTTCAATAATTTTTTAAGTTGGAATAAAATGTAGTATATTTTATTACATATTTTATCAATTTGTATATTCCAAAAGTATTTATCTTTATCAAAAATTAATCCTAAGATTTTCATGCTATTGTGAGAAAAAGAAAGAAAGAGAAAGAGAGAGGGAGTGTGTGTGTGTGAGAGAGAGAGCGAGAGAGCGATATTGTCTGCCTTAACGGCGCCAAAGGCCAACAATTTCGCAAAGCCCAGAAGTCGTGCGGGTTTAGCCTAGTGCACAAATTTGTACAGGGGCTATTATTTAAAACCATACACAAAGTCTAGCGTTATGTATATATATAATTGAGAAATTCGTATTCCTTTGTTTCATTAAGACACTTATTTTATATAGACATTGAGCCGTAATAAGTCTAGACGATTTTAATGGAAGTGCAATAATACATGTCCCAGCAAATACATGCACATTTGGTGTCATTTTCTAGTCAATATTTTGTCTTGTCTAACCACAGTTTGAACGATTTGACAAGCGAGAAGGAAAGTGTGTGTGTGTGTGTGTGTGAGAGAGAGAGAGAGAGAGAGAG
>CM077103.1:16763004-16779211 GCA_039619505.1 Cimex hemipterus | reverse complement strand
GAGAGAGAGAGAGAGAGAGAGAGAGAGAGAGAGAGAGAGAGGAGGGGGGAGATTAACATTTAAGCATTATTTATGCCATGTGTTTATAAACCTTTTAATAATATAATAATATTAGAAATCGAACAAGAATGGAAGAACTGTTGACAGTGTGTTGGAGTTAGACTTAACCCGCGGAGTGGAGGTGGGGCTAAGTCAATACCACGAAACGACTTTTTGATGATTCTCTGAACTTTAAAAGTTAAGCGTTAAAGTAGGTTTTATTGTTTTCCTGATGGCCGAACGTTATTTTCGCTGACTGTTTACTTCATCATTGGAAATAACTGTTTTGTACAAGTGTAATCATAGAATAGAGCTCAGGAAAACGTACGAATTGTTAAGTGTCTTTTAATTCACAGTCTAACATTTTTGAAAATTGGACAAATTTTTGGATCACCGTTGTGCAGACAGAAAAATCTAACATTTTGGATAAATTTTATTTTTTTGTTATAAGTGAATTTTACTTACCGTAACTTTCTCATACGAAGTTGAAATTTCTCATATTGACTTTTTCCTTTCTTCGAGGTTGAAAGTGCAGGAAGGAAGAAGAGTTCCTATAGATTATGGCAATGAAAGGCCTGTCTAAGACAAGACAAGTCTTTCATGTAATTCGTTTATGAAAACGCCTTCAAGAAGGTTTCCAGCTTACAAAGTTTCCCTTCTCAGGTCTCCACACAGAACAAAACTTACGGAGGGGCCAATCAATACCAAACTCGGTCCTGAATTCCGTCCAAGTTATACCTGGAGTATTTCCTTTTTTTCTTGGGAAATTATTTCCCCCAGAAGCTGAATCCGGCCCTAGGAAAAACGCCAACTTTTAATTCTTTGCAGACAGACAAGTTTTATCACTTAGATGAGATGGTACTGTTCCTGAAGATTTCACTTTTTCAGAAGAATTTGTTTCGGTTTAATTTTTTTCTTACTTGCCTACGAGTTTGTGATTATAAAATTAAATACACTGCTAAAATATTTATTTAATAATTTAATTAAAACCGAAAATTGCGGTAAAATTGACCAAAATGTTTTAGATTCCTTTGTACATAATTTAAAGTCGTTGAATAGAAATTTTTATGAAAGGAATTTTTATTATTTGAAAATAGAAACACTTAGTTTCTCGTTAAAAATATTTTAATCCACCTTTTTACGCAATTCGGTCATATCAAAATTAGACTTAGCAGCTAATGTAGGTATCTTAAATATTGAAATACAAAAGTGACCGAGCGATGTAGAAAAATAAGTTTAAATATATTTTTTAATTAGAAAACAATTGGTATTCGTTTTTTCTACCCCCAAAAATTATGTACATAAATGTTTTGGTAAAATCTGATAACTTTGAAAGGACTTATTTCTTACTGCTCTTACTTTATCTATATTAAATGGCCACCCACATTTTTATTAGTAAATACTGCAATCGTTATATTGTTTTTTGTTGTTCGCTGAATATTTTTTGAAAATATATGATATAGATAAATAAAAAAAATTAAACTGAGAAAAACAATTTTACCAAAAATATTGCTATGTAAACAATGAAGAGGTATGGATCTGCTCATGCGTTAATTGCTTGCATTAGACGGGGCATCGATTATGAGGTTTTGAGTGTAGTGCTGTGGAATTTTTTAACCTCCTCCATCGGCGCCATTCTTAATTCATGCAAATTCCCCAGCATCACTGGGCGACCCCTTTACCTTCTTTGAAAACTTGGCCCAAACGTATTCGCTAATGTTTAAGTTGGGGGTACATACTGTTCCAAGGAGCCACCAAGCTAGCTGTGTGTGTCATTCATAAAATATTAAACGACAAGAATTTGTCGTACGTAGTTATACAGTGGGCAGTTAGGGCTTCAAGTTTAATATATGTATCTTCACCTAACCCTTAAAACCATGGTTGTCAGCTTAAAAATTGTGGAATGGAAATCCTTACGGCAAACACCGCGGATTTGCATTCAGTTTTGTTTATAAAGCTCGAAAGTTTTCTTTTAATGTTTATCTACTACTCCAATTCAATGAAAAATTGCAATCTATCGATCTTACAATTTTATACTTATCAGCGTGTGTGTAAATGTATATGTTTTGAAAGAATACGACATGGTATAAACAAAATAATGATGATAATTAGTCAGGTATCTCAGGAGTTTTAAATCGTGAGTGGTACGGTAATGCTTCGCAGGGAAGGACTTGGTTACGGAACTGAGAGAATCGCTAAGAGAACGGAGATGGCGTAAAACTAATTTTCACTTTAATGGGCCTGCATTAGACTTCACCCGGTGAGATGAAACGACTCTGTTAAAAAATCAACCTTTTTGGCTTTCTCAATTAGAAGAAGACGCTGAGGTAAATGGAGAAATGTCTCGGCTGAATTAATTATT
The DNA here is from genome assembly GCA_039619505.1 of Cimex hemipterus. Taxonomy (NCBI): domain Eukaryota; kingdom Metazoa; phylum Arthropoda; class Insecta; order Hemiptera; family Cimicidae; genus Cimex; species Cimex hemipterus. Next base: position 16,776,810 of record CM077103.1, on the reverse strand, counting down.
CTATTTAAGCCTCTTCGGGCCCATTAGCCGGCTGGGAGATTGGTAGTTAATGTTTATACCAAAACATCGAATAGAAACTTACAAATATAGAGGGTAAATCTAAATGACATAATTAAATAGTAATTTTAGCAAAATACTATCTAGATTGGAGATAAAAATGGCTTTAGGATCATTTAAATTTAAAACATTCAAACACACGAAGGAGTAAAAAGAACAATACAACCTAAATAAAAAAAAACTAAAAAAGAAAATACAAGCATTCACGAAATAGATTAAATCCAACCTATGCACCCTCTACACAGGATACACTGATGACCCCCTAGGACGACAGAATTAGAAAATAATAATAATAATAATAATATAAACATCCTGGACCTAACAATTACTAAAACAGACAACAAACCAAAATTGAACTTATATTGAAATCCAACAGCGAACCAAAAACATCATCACAAGTCAACACGAAACAACCCCACCGATTCAAAACCGCAGCACTAAAATAATTGGAAGATAATAAATGATAAGTCCATTACAGTTCGTCGTCCGATTGACGATTAATATTTTTCAATTAATTAATATGAAAGGTTGAGATAAAAAAGTCAGCGTCACGAGCGGGATTCGAACCCACGACTTTCCGCTAAATACGCCGCTACTCTACCCACTTGAAGTATCGTGACCTCGATCCGCTCGGACACTAACTTCCCATCTCGTGACGATGACTTTTTCTTTATTTCAACCAATTCCTTTCATAAATATTAATTAATTGAAAAATGTTAATTGGTCAATCGGACCACGAACAGTAATGGATTTAATAAGTCAACTGAAGGGGTCGTCGGTGGCCGCAAGGTTCAGTCTTTGTCACGGCGCTCATCACTGTAAGGTAAAGGTCCCGGGTTCGAATCCAGCGGCCCTGCATCCCCGTATTCGAACCCGACATACTTACAAATCACTTGAATTGATTTCTCCCCTTTATTTTAATTTGATTTTATTGGGACGTTTTTGCTAAAATAAAATGGATAAGAACTTAAATTTTTTAAATGGCGAGATCCTCATCAATATATATTTGTTAAATGTTTTTGACCAATTTATTAATTTATCATTTTAATTGATAATAAAATGATAGCTCATGATGCTGTAAGATTTAAGGATTAAATCATTTATTCAATTTTAATTATGCTATTAACATTTTTACATTTTATACACAAATTAGACACATAAAACTATTTATTTAATTTTATTTAATATCGAAACGAACCGGCGATGTAAATGTAAATATTTACGAGGGTTCGCAACAGCAGACGTTATAGCTCAGGGTGCCGGTGTTTTTGAAAAAAGCCCATTTGTAGGTATGTCGGGTTCGAATGTAGAGCCGCTGGATTCGAACCCGGGACCTTTACCTTATTGTGACGAGCGCCGTGTCAAAGACTAAAGCTTGCGGCCCCCGCATCGGTCTATTAAAACCTCTTTTTGGCTTATGAAAAATTAGATAAAAAATTATTTATCTGTGAGTTTTTTGCACAAATACAGCGCAGAAAAGAAACTAATTTCGTTTTAATATAATTTTTTCTGGTTCGGAGTATTGAGAGAATTTGAGAAGGTTGTGATCTGGGTTATAACTATTGTTTTCAACGTCAATTTTATCTAAAAAATTAAAAGGTTGAGGTTGTGATGAGAAGTTAGTGAGCGGCTCAAATGTAGCTGAAGTTCGTGGTTCGAATCCCGCTCGTAACGCTGACTATTTTATCTCAACCAATACCTTTCATAAATATTAATTTATTATTATATTATAAGATAAAAATAATTATTAATTTTTATGTTTTACTATTATTGAGTTTACAGGCCTAGAGAAATAAACCTAAAATGTGTGATATAAATCCGCATCTGCAGTATTTTTTAGTCCAGCTTAATAAAAAAAACCTAGCACACAGTTGAATGGATTGACTTTTCTATTCTTTCAATGGGTCACGTTGTTCACGGTCCTAAAAGTCCTGATATATGATCCGTTTTATATGGTTATTCTCGATTTGCCGTTGGAATAAATTTCTTTTTTTCAGTTCGTACGCTTTTCACGAATGTCGCTGAGTTTTAAAAATTTCAAAGATAGAAATACTAGGTATATCAAAGCGTTTTTTGAAATTAAAGACAAAATGTTAGTTTCTTTTTTTTTAGGATGAACATTGTTTTCTTTTTAATCGATTGTTTGAAATGGTCAACCTAAAACACCCAAATCTCACCAAACCTTAGCATTATCTTTCGGTCCCGTTCTTACAAGTTGTTAATGAAGGTTCATTTGGCTGGCCCTGCGGTCATTGGCAAACTATGCTGTTATACCGAATCTAATTTCAGTCCGCAATCTCTAATTCTCTAAGAATTGGTTCGTTTATTTGAAAACAAGTGGGAAGATCAAATTTGTTCGTTTGTCCATCTCTTGATTAGTAGAATATGTATAGTTTTAAGCAATATTTACATTACAATGCCAAGAAATTTGCTTTTTTCTCTATGTATGCAGTTGTTAGAGCGAGAGAAAACAAGATTTTTACAGTAATTTTTTTGTTTCAGTATCTTTTTTTGTTCAGCTTCATGTACTGAACCCTGTTGATACAGGGGGGGAAGAGGGGATTATTAACTTTTCAATCTATTTCACTAAAAGTAAAATGACAGGAGATGTATTTTTGGTAAACTAAAAATTTCGAACCCCTTAATGAATTGCCTTTTGAATTTCCTTTTCAAAGGGGAAATTTAGCTAATTATGAAATTTTATCAAAAGCCTCAAACGACGTCTAACTTTTGCGGCTTTTTTCCATCCTTCTACATTCTTTTAATGACGGATTGTAAAATGACACTCCGACTGAGTAAAAAATTCTGGCAATTAAAAGAAAGGGAATACTGACTTATTCTAATTAAAGATTTTAAAACCAAGACGTAATGGAGGTTTTGTTTTATTAAAAAATAAACAAATTGCAATAATTCAATAAAGAGTCAATTTTAAAATAACAATATAAAATAGATTTGTGACGGTTAAAATAATAACAGTCCTTCGTGCTATATTTTTGAAAACCGTTGAGCGACGTCGGTGTAGCTAAGAAAATATTTTAAATTTTCGGATAAAAATATAGCACCATGGACTGTTATTATTTTACCCTTAAATTGCTGGTATCCCCTAAAATATTATACTAAGACCTACATTCTTCTCCATTTACACCCAAGATGTATCTTCATCATTTAATGATACAGCTAAACTTTTTCTCATTCTGATTTTTTCTCACACCTTTAACCCAAATTTTCCTTGCTCGTGGAACGGGAAAAGTGAAAAATAAAGATCTCTTTCTGGAAAAGTCACTGAAACCCCCACACCAAGTTAAAAATTCTTGAAATAAAAAGAAAAACGACGATTATTCTTGGCAGACTATTTAACCAATGATATAAGCTGTCATTGACTAACAAACAATTCGTATACAATATTCCAATAAAGTCAATACGGACATATGGAGTCAACTTTGGGGTTTGACTAAATGCCACAATATCCGTGGAATCCAGATCCGATAATCCAAGATCCTCCGAGAATCAGTCGATGCTCATTTCTACATACCCAATCTCACTATCTACACCGACCTCAACATTCCTTTCGTCCATGACCTGGCCGGAACCAAATACCTCGGATTCCAGTCCACCCTTCCCCCTCATACTAATCCCCTTGTAACGCACTTTGCATCCTCCACTCTTTCAAATAACACTGCTGGACGCTATATTTGCTCGTACAAATATGTTTTAAATTGACAAAATGTGACAAAAAAGTATTATTTATATGTTAATTTTTTTTAAAGGTAGTCAATGATTGCGGAGGGACTCCTCAACCCGGTAAAAGAAACAAGAGCCCCATTACCGCCGGAAGCCTGCCTGGAGAAGAATTCAGAGTTCGAAGGTATACTAACATTAAATTTAATTTTAGTGTCACTAAATTTATTGTTAAGCTGTTATCCTGGTTAAGCGGAATGTTTATTGATTGAAGTGAACCGAGTGACCGAATAGCAGTCACGTTGAACATAGATTCCTGTCGCATCGATCATCGAGCATAGATTGATGAGGATGTATAATCCATTGACGTATTAATAAAAACGATATAATTTATTGAATTTAAATTTGGCAAACGCAAAATAATAATTGTACTTTAGAAACAATTTAATTAGAACAGACTTGAAAAACATCAACCCTAGAAAATAACCACCCATTGTTCTCCATGATATATGAAAATACAGTTCATACACTCTTAAGATTTTAGGTTTATGTGGTGATTAATTTATTAAATTTTTGTATTGATTTCCGATGTATTGAGAAGATTTTCGTACGTCCAAGAAGTTAACTTTTTCATAATTTCTGAAGCGTATGTCCTTTTAGTAGAATTTGTTAAAATCGTATTACGTGCAGTCTGGCTTGTATGTAAAATACTGAAATAATGGAACCTAAAAAATCAGAAACTCACAGAACGATTACTGGAAATTGCGAAATGCCAAAACATGGCTGATCAGGATCATGTAGGCCAACTACTGAAGATTTCAACGCAAAGTCGTAAGGAGCGTTCGAGAATGAGGTAGTTCAGAAAACACCGACGTTTCGACCTTTATTCCGGTCATCTTCAGGGTATAAAGTGTAGTGATATTTTGATATTCCGATTGACAAAACAGGACAATTGGCCTACTAAATATGATCGGAGACAGTCAGCTTACAAGAAAACAAGATGGGCTGGGATCATAAAGTTACAATTATGTCAAATAATAAAAGTCGGAAATATGGAAAATAAAAACATAGGAACAACAATAGCACGGATAAAATAATAAAGATGGTTAAAGTACGAAACTAATCACATTGACAAAACCAGAAATAAAAGATAGACCGAAGATGTTTAGGCACCATCAAGTTCTATTTCGTTAAAATTGGGCACATAATAATGCTAAAAGTAAGAACATAAGTACGAGAAAAACGCACAAACAGAACATATCAAAATGCCGACAAGCTTCTGTCTGGAAAACTGGAAAAACCAGGCTAAGATGTAAATGTACTGGTGCCCGTTTCATATTCGGCTGGATTTCTCTTGAACCAATGACGCAATAAAAACTCAGAAAATTCTTTTGTAGAAAAATTATAAAAAGTACCTCAGACCCAGTTCAACTTTAAAATTTCAAATTCGACCCTATACATCCTGATTACATCATTTTAAAGGATTTTTTTGCTCTGAAAACAACGGTGCAATCGGTCTTAAAATGGTGAAAAAATGACAAAATGATAGAAAAACGTTTGAAACCCTCCCCCCCAAAAAAAAGTCATTTGGTTTTGGTATTTCTTCCAGGATGATTTCCTGGTTCCTTAACTCATTTTAAAGTTGTCGTAAAAACTGCAAACCTGTTCCCTAATGTTTGAATTTGCTAATGAATAACTGCAGTTCGAAAAACATTTGAAAAAGCCATCAAGTGCTGGCCGGTAACCTAAAAAATATGCATTTCCGAAATTGGTCATTTTTTCGTGCAAAATCAGGTGGTCGATTTTATTTTTATATGAAGTGTATAAACATCATCACTTTATCCCCATTACAAAAATCAACAGTATAATATATTTTTCTAACTTAAGTATAAATTATTTAAATAAAATAAGAAGAACTAAAATTGCTCTAATTAAATATTTTTTAAATCTTTGAACTGTAAATTTATAGTTTCCGTTGTTTGTTTTGAAATTAATTTCAATTAAATTTAATGCGGTCGAAAATATGAAAATTTATGTAAAGTGTTTTGTTTTCGCCTGCAGTGCAGGGTAGAACACGATGCTAAACTGTTAATCAATGCTGACAGTTAATCATTGCTGATGAACGAACCTTTTTTTTATATAACGAAAGGATGGGACTGCTATCTCCTAAGCCAGTTATTGCTGTAAAAAAGAATCAGAAAAATCCGCTCGTTAGTCTAATTAACATTAATCCTCAAATGGATTTGGTAAAATCTCCGTTACGACATAAATAATTACGCCGAAGACGACCATCTGATAAAATCATTTGTAAAATGAATATCCCCTTGTATAATAAATGAATTCCCAAACAGTCAGAGGCTCGGGCAATATTAATACTTAAATCCATTAATAAAACATTTTAGAGGAAGAAGTTTGCTTAATTTTACATGGCGACGATATCGTCAACCAATAATCGACCTGTTTTTAAACATTACTACTTACAATAACGATAGAAACTTGTTTAAATCATAGATAAAAAAAATGAAGGTAAAAGCCTCGTTTTTATTTCTTACCTCTGATGTGAGGCCGTAACTTAGCTTCGTTACATTGTAGTCACAGTGAAAATTTATAGCTGAAGATAAAATCATCCTGTGCGTTTTAGGTGGATTCACGCCGCAGACATGTTTTCCACCGTTATAACACATATTCCACGGTTTAGTACTTCTAAATTTATCTGACTTTTTACAATTTTATATTATGCCGTTTAATATTTAAAAACAAAATGTAACCTTTAATATCAATTTAAATTCTGACATAGGGTCCTCCGTTGATAAGATTGTTTATTAATTATTGTAATATTGTTGTACATTATTATTGTAATTATTGTATTAATGTAATTATTAATTCATTCCTCGTCTTGTGTTAAAGTAAAGTTATATTCAATCTATCACGATAAAGCTGCATGTATATATATTGGGTTGTCCGGAAAATAATGCAGGATTTTGGTATTAAACAAAAAAAAAAAAAAAAAAAAAAAAGAAACTAGTTACTTTAAAGCAATGTTCTTTAATCAAAATAATTTCCCATACTCTCAATACATTTCTCCCAACGTGTTGGTAACTTATTAATTCCGTCTGAGTAGAATTCAGAATTTTTAGAATTGATAAAGTCAATAAATGCATTTTCCAGTTCCGTTTGATTTTTGAATATTATGTGTTGTAAGTAGTGGTCCAGGTGTCTAAAAAAATGGTAGTCAGTAGGCGAGAGGTCCGGAGAGTAGGGTGGGTGAGGCAAAGTTTCATAGCCAAGCTCCAATAATTTTTGTGACGTTACACGTGACACATGTGGTCGAGCGTTGTCATGCAACAAAATAGGCCCTTTCCGATTGACCAAAGAGGGCTTCATTACTGCCAATTTCTGATGCATGGTATTAATTTGGTTACAGTATGATTCAGCATTGATGGTTTCGCCAGGATTTAAGAAGCTGTAGTGTATTAAACCAAATGAAGCCCACCATACCGTAACCATTACCTTTTTTGATGAGTTGGGGGCCAACTCAATCGCCTTGAGGTGGTCAGCGACGGTCGTTTTACTGACTTTGAGTTGCTCTGCAAGTTCTCGAACAGTTGTTTTGGGGTTTTCTTCCACCACTGATCGCAGAACATCATCATTAAGAGAGGAAGGCCTTCCACGACCTTCTTCATCTTCAAGGCTGAAATCTCCCTCCCGAAATTTTTTAAACCACCTTTGCACAGTGCACTCATTAACACAACCCTCGCCCCAGACTTGGTTAATGTTTCTAGCCGTTTGGGCTCCGCTTCGGCCGAGTTTAAACTCGTAAAAGAAAATCGTACGAAATTCTCGCTTTGACATTATAAGGATGACTGAATTATTTCCAAGTAGCGGAATGCTACAGAGGTAAACAAACAATATCATTTGGAAGAGGATTAATAAGTGTTGACATTCATACAAATGAGTAATCCTGTAAACGTAAACAGAATATTTTATATAGATTTTTTTTAATGAAAACTTAAAATCCTGCATTATTTTCCGGACAACCCAATAAAAAGCATTTAGTATAAGAAAAAAATAGACTTATAAATGAGAAAAATTCACAGAACTAATGGAAAGAGTAATAGTTGAAAAAATAGAAAAACGGCAGACCAGGATGATGGGAGACAATAAAACTACAAGGCTGTAAAATTTTGAAACTCGTCATGGTCATAAAGACTTATCTACATTAACATCCAAAGACTTACTACTAAAGGAGTCGAAATATTGACGGATTCTGTTCTTCTTAAACAAGCTTACTACGATGGTCTACGTACTACGATCAAGCTACAACTATAAAATAACATAAATACTGAACGTAGAAGAAAGAACATGAGGTCATAGGTAAGGATGATTTTTAACATTAAATTAGAATGAAACCTCACCATGACTGGCAAAATCACTGCTGAGACTGGAGAGGTCTAAACTCAGAGGAGTGATAGGGCTACTAATCGGTCACTGGCTTCTGACAAAACATCCACATAACATGGGCATCATCAACGAAGACCCAACCTGCAGATTATGAAATGAAGAGGAGGAAACAGCCACCCATATCATCTTCGACTGCGAAGCAACAGCTCAATGGAAATTCAACCTAAAAAAGCTTATGGAATGAAATTGTAGCAGCGAAGGTCAATGACCTGATACTTGTAAGGAGAATTATAATCTATTGCGCTGAACTAAGGATCTAGTTAGCCGGAAGGCTGCAGTGTCTGGGGAGTACAAATCCTGCTTCCTAATTCGAGCATGCGAACTGCCAAAACGCGCTTGAGTGAACCAAGAAAAATAGCCACCCCAATGATCACACTCCTAGTATAAAAAATTGTAAACGTTAAACCACAATACAAAATTTAAAAGCATACTGACGAGGAAACAAATAGACCAAATTGTAACATTGGCGAAATTCTGAAACCCTTCTGCAAGGCCAAGCCAGAAAGAAATTGTAGACCAAAATGGTTAGAGGCGTTCAACCTACAAGTATATGAAATATTGAACGTAGGAACATGGGGACCTAGGTACGGTAAAACAAAGGGACCAGCCATTGAAGTTGGGGAAATGTCGATTAGCGTTTGACAATAACAGAAACAAGTCCCCGACCAAAATTATTTGGGGGTGATAAGGCAAAGTAAATATAGTGAACACAAGAAGATGAAACATAAGAGGCGAGTACAGCGTACAGACCAACCGCTGAATACAAAGAACTATGTCACTGCATCTAAGAGAAAGAATAAAAGTACACAAGTTTTTTTTTTTTTTTAACGAGGGTGACTCGGACCGTTGTTATTACCTATCTTTACCTTACTGGGATGAGCGCTGTGTCGACGCCTAATCCGCTGCTCTCATCACCTCCCAATACACAAGGTTGATGTACGATTACGGTCCTCCAAATATAAAAAATAATGCAAGATATGCAAATTGAAGGATATACCTACTGGATAAAATGATCGGACAGACACTGAAGATACTGAAATGCCAAATAAAGTTCAACTGACAAAACCATAAAAACAACACACGAGTTCAATGAGTTCGAGTAAAACAAGAAAAATAGTCATACCAGAGTGATATGGGATGATCATATTCAATCATATAAAGTGATATGCATAGTGCAAACTGAAAAAAAGCATTCACGCAAAATGAAAATCGCACAAACCAATCACTGAAGATGATGAAATGTCTCTACCTGTCTGTGTGTGGATTATGATCAGAAACCACCAAATATGTAATTAATGTACTAAATATAATAACGCAAAGGACGAATGCAGAAGATAAGGCACAGACTGTCTAATGAAGATGGTAAGGCTTCTGAGTTAATAAAATCTATATGCTTGTGCTTAACTAGAATATTTAAAAGAACTTAATAAATGTTTATTTTAGAATTTTGTACAAATGAAATTTTTGAATTGAAAATTAAATAAATAATAGTATTATATTTCAAATGTTTCAATAAAAAGGAGGAATTCGTTGCATGTGGATAGGCCTTCAACGAATTACCATGTTATTGTTTTTTTTTTTAAATTTTCATAGTCAGCTCAACGGCTTCTTATTAACATAGTACATTTTTATTCAATGGAAATTTTTATTTTTCGTTCTAGTTCGTGACGAAAACACATTTTTCTATTGATAAATGGTGTTGTTTCTTTGAATCACACATCGGTTCGAAATATCCATTTCTGCTCAGATCGTAAATCGAAGAAAAGTTTCAACGTAAAATTAAACCCCCGGTTTGTGTTTCACTGGTCGACGAATAACAAACACCATTCAAACGTGCATAATGTTTATCTCTTGGTTGGAATCTGGGCAGTTTGAAAGGGAATTGTTTGGCAAAGGTCGAGCCGAGGCGACTTGTCCCAAAATACGCCAAGGGAACTATTAACCAACTTTGCTTATACCGATGATATAATTCAAGATTCATAATTGTAAAGCCGAGATAGGACTGTCATCATCCTAATTTGAATAGATTATGAACAGATTAATAGTAGAAAGTTGTAAATATTAACTTCAACATTTTTTCATGTTATAAAACCAGGTGTGAATGAAGCACAATGTCGTAAATAAGTAGGTGAATTGAAAGCTCCTCTGCCAGTTGGGAGAAAGATATACGAAAAGATTGGTATGGCTTGTGGGAGTCTTTTGTTTTTACGATTTAGGCCCGCTAGTAAAAATAGGGTGGGGCAAAACCCATAATTTGAAGCAAGGTCGTGCGTTGCCCTGACAGGTTCTTACCCTGAGATATCAGCCCCATTCCCTTTTGAAAACAAACCTTTCTTCCCACCGTATCAGACCCTCCGACAGAGATGCTTACTTTCTATTGAGAATGGAAGGGTTTATTGATTTCTTATGATTGCTCTTTAAGATAATTTTTTTAGGGTTTACTTTTTCCGAATCCGGTTTGACAGTATTGAATTGAGGTTTGATCGTGTTTATTCTCACTTTTAATGACTCTGAAATTTTTGTAAGTATCCAGTTGAGTTAGTTCTTGTGATTTTCCGTCTTTCTATCTATGTCGCCTTGATCGTTTCCAGGCTTTTTTACTCTTGCTGTTTGTTATCGACATCCTGGATTACCATTTATTTGCTTGTTTTTTCTGTCAGACGAGTTTCCGCATTTCCGTCCTTTATCTGTGCATTTCTTTATTTTCCAAACTTCTGTGACCTGAATTTTGAACTTCTATCCTGATTGATCACGATCATTTTGGAGTGATTGTATTTTTGCTGGTTTTACCAGTCAAACGCTAATCGATATTTCACCATCTTCAATGGCTGGTCCCTTTGTTTTTACCGTACCTAGGCCCTCAAGTTCCTACGTTCAATATTTCATATACTTGTAGGTTGAACGCCTCTAACCATTTTGGTCTACAATTTCTTTCTGGTTTGGCCTTGCAGAAGGGTTTCAGAATTTCGCCAATGTTACAATTTGGTCTATGTTTTTCTCGTCAGTATGCTTTTAAATTTTGTATTGTGGTTTAACGTTTACAATTTTTTATACTAGGAGTGCGATCATCCTTGGGTGGCTATTTTTCTTGGTTCACTCAAGCGCGTTTTGGCAGTTCGCATGCTCGAATTTGGAAGCAGGATTTGTACTCCCCAGACACTGCAGCCTTCCGGCTAACTAGATCCTTAGTTCAGCGCAGTAGACTATCCTTCTCCTAGGAAGTATCAGGTCATTGACATTCGCTGCTACAATTTCATTCCATAAGCTTTTTTAGCTTGAATCTCCATTGCGCTGTTGCTTCGCAATCGAAGATAATATAGGTGGCTGTTTCCTCCTCTTCATTTCATAATCTGCAGGTTAGATCTTCGTTGTATGTCCTGTTCTGTGGATGTTTTCTCAGATGCCAATGACGAGTTAGGAGTCCTATCACTCCTCTGAGTTAAGCCCTCTCTAATTTCAGCAGTAATATTACCAGTCTTGGTGAAGGTTGTTTTATCTTAATTTGTTGCGTTAATCAGGTTGTTGTGTTTCCCCAGGTTTTGGAAATTTTGGATGCATTCACTGACTGAGTTTTGATGTAGTTCTTTTACATGTTAATGCTTTAATGGTTGCTTGGCTATCAGTGTAACCTCTTTTAAGATTTTTAATTTTTGAATTGGTCTGTGAGTTGTTCTTGCATCAATATCCTTATGCGCAGCATTATATATACTCTGCCCATTTACCCTCTAAACAGCAGGATCGAATTCCGAAGGTCAATATTTTAACGACTTGTAGCTTGATCGTCCTTGCTCGTCTGACATTTGTCTTATAGATTTAGACAGAGTCTGAAACTTATTTCTGGTTTTATTAGACTGAAGATTTTTGGCAATTCGTCACATTTGTTAATTACATTTTGCTTTTCTCATATAAATGACATACAACTTCATGGTCCCTGACCATGTTGGTTAAGGTGTTTAAAAAATTTGAAAGTCTGAAGCGTTGATTCGAGATTCGAAATTGGTTTTTTGTAGCGATAATATTTCGTGGACTATTACTTTCTGTTTTGTCACTTTTGTTCGTTTTGCCATTTCTGTCTGTTTTGGCAACAAGTCTTTGCGCTTTTCTCGTATGTATATTCTTATATTGTCGATTAGGCGAGTTTCGCCATTTCTATTTTCGGACCCATCAGTGGTTAGTCTGGGCGTTGTTGTAGAAAGAACCTTACATTTTATATGTTAGATAAAATTCAATGCTTATGATTAAATTTCTTCTCATTGAAATGCAAAAGTTTAATCATGAAACTAAATGAATAAAATAAGAATTAATTAAATATTTAGAAAGGGTGCAATTATATTTAAATAATTATTCGTCGCTGGTTTTTTCTTTTAATATAAATTTACGCCCATTCGTTTTGAGATTTTGTAAGACATGTTGTCTCACGTTTTTCACTAATGCTAAACAAATATTATACCGGCCCGCTTTTTTTGGAGAGACGCAATTACGTAAACCGGTTTGTGATCATAGGTGGATAAGAAATCAGGGGGTTAAGTTGCCTGATCCTTTATATGGGAGGAAACATGCCTGACAGCTTCCTGTCGAGATAATAACAGCAATGCGGGGTGGCGCGATTGATTGGAATTCCGATTGAAGGAAATTCCTTTTTCAACCATGTGGCTACAAATGACAGGAGAAAATTGATCAACGGCCCGTTTGGTGCTGTCTTTCCAACATAAATTAGTTTCAATTTTATGAATTTAATTATTAATAATGACTAATTTATAATTGAAGATTTTTTTAATTACAAAATACAAAAAAATTATTGATAAATTTGTTTTTTCTTTCTTTAGTAACTCAATTTTAGAAGAAGACGAATGCGACTCAGGATCGGATGGAAGTGTGTGCAAGGAGAACAAGGAGACAAAAGAAACAAAATTAGAAATAAAGTAGCACTTTTAAGTGGAAAATAATTTGGAGATAGAAAAAAATCTACTTAAAAATTTTTATAGAGAAAATAGTTTTATAGATAATGTTTTGTTTGTGATATTAAATACACTGATATTAAACAATGTTTAATATATCTATTTTATATATTCATCAAAACTATGATGGTTCATTGCTTGCATTTTTTAAAAATAACAATTATCTTTGACGCAGCTTTTTCGTTAAATTTTTTAATAAGAAAATGTTAATTTTAATTTGAAAAGGTATAATGTGGTGTTAACAAATGGTCAGTTTGAAGTGAAAAAGGGCTATTTTGAAATGAAATTACGTTAACTTGAAGATCAGCCATTAATTATAATTACATATAAAATAAGCTAATACTAAGATTTTCTTATAGAAAGCATTTGTCGATGTTTGATGTGGTGAACATGAAGTCATCGGTTTGTGAATGAAAATTGTGAATACGTGTTTACATTTGTTCACATTTTAAATGATTAATTTAACATTCATAGTCCTGATGTAGGGGATACGTTCATTCAAAGCTTGGCGAAGGAACGGAATATTTTGCGTTTATTGGCTTTATCTCAGTCGTTAGAAAAATTGTCCTGTACGTTATAATAATATATAATATATTAATATATATTATATGTAATATTATAATGTAATATTATAATGTAATATATATATCCT
>CM077103.1:16685869-16704883 GCA_039619505.1 Cimex hemipterus | reverse complement strand
TATTATTATTATTATTATTATTATTATTATTATTATTATTATTATTATTTTACGAGGGGTTGCAACTGCAAAGGTCATATAAAGGGGTGCCACCTCAGGGTGCCGGTGTTTTTGAAAAAAGCCCATTTGTAAGTATGAATTCGAACCCGGGGCTTTGACCTTACAGTGATGAGCTATTTTTATTTATTATTATTATTAATATCATTATTTCCAATTACAAACCATACCCACCGGTAATGTTAAAAGACTGAGCAGTAAAGTTAAATTAGAAACGTAGATGCTTGATTATCTCAAACCTACATGTGTGTACATCTTCCATAGCTAAAAATAGCGTAAATCAACAAAGCTTTGTGCCAATAAACTTAAAATTCGTTAACTAATTTATCTTTTTGCTTTATTTTACACTTTATTTCTGTGTAAAACGGTTATTTATACGAGAAACACTAAGAAAAACGTGCTGTGTATGTAGTAAAAACTCTGTTACGCGGGTTGTGCGGGCAGATGTGGCTTGAAAAGTTTAAGAAAGAAGATTTTTACTCGAAGAGAAATATAAACCAGAATGACCAACAACGCCCTACTTAAAACTTTTGTATCAATATAATTTTACGATTCAACATTTAAGAGTGAGTGAAGTTATATCCAAAGGAAGTGTATATATATATATATATATACACACACATAAATCTAATTAAATACCATGTCTTCTTATTAAGTAAAGCTATCTCGGAAAATGTACTGCATTTGAGAAAAGTCATTCACCTTCATGACAACGGAGAGCCTCATATTTCGTTGAACTGGGTAAAATTGTTGCACTCGAGCTGGAACGTTCTTTCCCACCTGCCATACTCGTCGCACTCAGTTTTATTACAACTTAAAATTATTTTAAAAAAAGTGAAATAAAGTGAAATTTGTTTCCATTAACGTACAAAAAACCTTTGCGCAATGTGTTTATTTGTCAGTTAAATATTTAATATCTAGTAGGACGATGTTTGCAATATTGATGATCGGTTTGGGTCTGATCTTCGCATTGCAACACAATGTTTACTAATTGGTTAAAATCCACAAACGATGTATCTAAGCCGAAACCAGATATTCCCTCTCTAACATTCACTGACTCCATAAAAATATAAATTCCGAATGTCTTCCTACCAATCGTCTCAATTTTTCCGATCTACAACAATCAGATTCAAAACCCAACTTTTAACTCTTCACTGAGCACTACCCAGTAACTGCGCTTTTGAAAGCTTCCACCTTTTGCTGTAAAATTGGACTTTCTTCCGCGTGGCAGCTACTAACTGAGCTACTACCCTCTGGCTTTATTATTTTGCATTCTTTTGCTTTATCGAGCCCCTAAAAAAGACAAGAAATGTGTTCGACTTTTATATATCCTCATTACAATCGTATGATACACTTAATACGCTAAGGTTACAAGTAATTATTACTTATATTGTCGGGTGTTTAGTAGCGGTCTAGTCTGATTTAGGTTTTAGAAAATAACATTTTTTTTTATCATGCCAACGTTTCGATCTTTATTGAAATCATCTTCGGGGCTTAAAGTGTGTGTCTTTTGTGTAGTCGTGCCATTCTTGTGTGTTGTATTGAGAGTGCCTATTGTGAGTTTATAATTAATGTAGATTTTTTTATACTTATCATATGTTTACATATTTTATAAGTATTAGTTCATAACATCAATTGATGGCACATGCATGGCCTGCATTGAATCAAAATTTATGTCCTTATTGACATATACCTTTATGTCGCTAAGCGGTCAAAATTAGAAGAGACAAGTTGCAGTAAAAAACATTAAACTGTACAGGACTTCAATAATACACGGTTCGCTAACAAAACAAATGCTGGCAGAAGAAGAAATGCATTGCCGCACATAGAGGAATATTTATTAGGGAATAAGTAAATAACAGTTTTTTCTATTATAGTATACGAGTTATTTGAGTTTACAAATAGACAAGCAAAACGAACGAAATGTTGACGATACAATTCTCAATATCAGAAAAGGTCCTTCAAAAATGTTTTCACCCTAAGCATTTACGCATGGTCTGCTAGGGCTGTTCATAGTTCCGTAATCATATTAATTCCATTAGATTTCGTGGTCCGATTGACCAAATAACTAGATTCAATTAATTACTATTTATCGTATGAACATTTCCTAAACTGTTTAAATTTTCTAATGATTCGAAAGGTAAAATATTAACCTTTAAAAATACTGCGCACCCTCCCAAAAAAAAAAAAAAAAATTATGTAAAAATGAACAAATTTAATTTTTGAAGTAATTTTTTTAATGGGCTTAAATTTAATAAATTTGCTCTATTAAATAGGTTTTTCTATTATGCGATTAATGCTTTATACTTATCGCATTTTTACATTGGTAGATAACATCAATTTAGGGAACTTATATCGTCCTTTATTTTACTACGATTTATGCATTCATTCATGTATTCCTTAGTGTTGCTATGAGAGTAAAATTTAATGAGTCAAGTTGAAAGACAAAACCACTGCAGAACAGTAACTTCAATAATTCACGCTTTACCAACAAAACAAATGCTGGTACAAGAAAAACCGTTTTGTCGCATATAGAAGAATATTTATTAGGAAATAAGTAAATAACTTGTCTTCTATTACAGATGATTTCTTCCAGTTTAGAAATAGAGGAGTAAAACTCACGAAATTGTGACGATATATTTTTTAATATTAAAAAAGGCCCGGTCCATTTAAAAACGGTTTTGTTTTCAACTTAATCATTTATGCATGGTATACCAGGGCTAGTCATATTTCCATCATCATATTAATTCCATTAGAATTCGTAGTCCAATTACCAAATAACTACCTTCAATTAATTACTCTTTATGTAAGGAATTGGTTGAGATAAAATATTAATACTAATATTACACAAATGGCTTATCTACTTTTGCCTTGAGGTTGCAATTTTGAAGCTTAACCTTCTAATGCATGAATTTGAAAATACAATATTTTTTTAGAAAATCTTTTTCAAAACCTATTAGACAAATTAACTCTCCAAAATAAGTTAATCGACGATAGGGGCAACAGAGAAAAATAAAAAATTAATTTGTTAAAATTATTGATGGGGTTTATTGTTTGGTTTTAGTAGTTAACTTAATGGTATAGGCTAAACCCGCACGACTTCCAAGCGTTGCGCAAGTGTTGGTCTTAAAGCCGTTAATGTAGGCAAAGTTATAAACATTAATAAAAATATATATTTGACTTTGTAAATCTTGAAGCTTCTGGATTTTTTAGAAGAAATTTTTATTTATTTATTTATAATTAGAATTATAATTACAACCAACAAAGTCATACAGAGTATGTTGGATTAGTAAATAAATACATTGTATAAATTCAGTTTTGTTAATCTAAATTTTTCTAGCATTGTATAAATTCATTTTTTTGTAAATCTAAAAAATCTAGCATTGTATAAATTCAATTTTATTATTCTAAAAATTTCTATCATTGTATATAGTTATTTGTTATGTAAATCTAAAAATTCCTAGCATTGTATAAATTCAATTTTTTAATCTAAAATTTTCTAGCATTGCATAAATTCATAGGTTTTCCCACATCATACAATTATTTGTAAACTTCAAAAAATGTTTACAAATCTCAGACCCTGAAGATGTTCCCAATAAAGACCGAACGTGGCATAATAAAGAAAACGCTTTTCTAAAACCTGCGTCGCTTTTCACGAACTCCGAATAATCATTACTTACATTATATTACACAATTTATTACGTATTACATCACTAATTAGCTATATAAAAAAAAATTCTCTCGTCGCTTTTAGATAGCCAAACATTATGAAGCTCAATGTGGATTTGCGGAAAGTTTTGAATGAAAAACAAAGTTAAGATTGCAATAAAACTTAGTCGGTTAAATCCCATTTTTCTGATAAGAAATTCTTTTAAAATAATTTGTTCATGAAATGTTTTTCTTCTTACAAAATAGGATCTTCACGTCTTATATAAATATGTGCGTATACACGTTTAATTAATAATTTTGAAATTACCCGAATCAAGAATAATCGTTAAAATTGTTAAATGACGTAACGCCACTTTTGCCAGTTGTCACTGTGTTAAATATATAACCGTTTACGCCTTAATAAAATGGAAGTTAGATTAATTATAATAATTCCGGTTCGCGGAATTATGTCCACTTGTAAAATAGGAAGACGTTTAAATGATGTCAGCGAGGGTCGTTAATTGCGAGATGAACGGGAACAGACGTTTAATCCCAAACGTATTAGTGATGCTAGATGGGATTCTGTAAGCCAAAGTTAGTGTTAATTAGATGATTATGAGGAGAAAATTTTCGTTTGTTTTTGAATTCAGCTTTGATGAGCAAACCTTTCAAATCCGACCATCAGAGTTCATAATAATTATCGGGTTTATCTATAGACTTTATAGTTTAAATGTGTGTATATTTATCAAAGGTTGTTCAAGTAATGTTTACTCAAAGTGGGTAATTTAAATTTAATGTTAATTAAGAAATGAAATTTGTATAATTTACATTTGAACAACTTTCGCCTAGAATCAGAAAGTGTGTAAAAACATTTTTATCGTTAACGAAAACATAACATTTTGCAACACTCAATATTATCTTATAATTATAATTTTTCCCTCTTTTTTTACCCTTTTCTGTCATTTTAATTTCTGTTTCCATCTCCGCCAAATTTTTCTATTTATTTCATGCATTTCCGAATTAATATAAACTAGAAAAGCCCCAAAGCAGAAAAAAATGCTTCAGGTCCGAACCACTCCTCGTACTCCCCGACATGTAAAAAAAGACAATTTTTTATTTATTTATTTACTTTTTTTACGAGGGTTCGCAACAGCAGAGGCCATATACACTCAAGGTGCCGGTGTTTTTGAAAAAAAGCCTATTTGTAAGTATGTCGGGTTCGAATGCAGGGCCGCTGGATTCGAACCCGGGACCTTGACATTACAGTGATGGGCGCCATGTCAAAGACGAAACCGACGCCCCCCAAAAAAAGACAATTCAAATCCAGCATGAAACAATTTACGAACTAAAACAACATTGGCATTATTAAAAATAATAAAACATTGTTGATCTAAATTTGTGTTCTTTAGAATGTTCGAACTGGGATATATTTACAATTTTTTGAACCATTCATTTACCAATTTAGAAACTCACATGGCCACTAAAGAAATTCTGGTTTTTAGATTTTGCAAAAAAAAAGATGATTTTCGGTGATTAGTCTGTGAGTTGTTTTTTTGCCATGTTTTTGTTCAGTTTAAAAAAAATATTTGAAAGTGTAAGAATTTACTCAGTGGATTTAGACTTTTAGGTAAGAACACTCACAGTTAAAACCTTAAAAATCAATCACCAAATAGTGCCAAAACCAAAATACAAATTTATAAAACAACCCAGCAAATAGTAATATTGCTTTTAGCAGTTTTTCTGTCTCTCATTTTTTCTAGCATTTTTTACTTTTTTGTTTGTTTTTATTGCTCTTTTTGTCATTCTATCTTTCTTTGCATCTGCCTCTTTCTGTTTCACTGTTCCTACCATTTTTTCTCTCTGCCGCAATCAGAAGTGTTTATTTAACGCCGAATGATCTGGGCAGTTAAATTTTTCTCTCGTTTTTCTATATTTGTTTCTTTCTATTTCTGTCCATCTCTCCCTATTTTTTTCACTCACTCTCCTTTTTTCTTTCTGTCTTTCTTACTCTGTCTTTTTCCTTCTATCTCTCTCCTTTTTGGTCATTTTTTCTTTCTGTCTATCTTTCTATGTTTTCCTCTCTTTATTTCTCTCTCTCTCTCTCTCTCTCTCTTTCTCTCTCTCTCTTTCTTTCTCCATGGATTCATGGTTATATTTTCATCCAACAAATTGCCATGTTTACTAAATAAATTATAGTTTAAGATAGTAAAAAATGTTATACATTGCATTTACAAAAATATGTTTGTTGGTGTTGTCTAAATTGTTTTGTACAGTGGCTTTAAAAACAGTGAATAAGATATTTATAGGCCTAATCTTTTAGGCAATATTTTTATTATTTTATTGTATTCATACATTGTATCAGGACAATATAAAATCACATTTTGAAAAAGTATTCTGAATGAATGAAGTATTTTTAGTAAATTATAATTTAGTTAATGTACTCTTGTAAAAAAGATTTGACTAAATACGTTTTAAAACTCGTCTACGTATAAAACTGCTCAGTATAATGTAAAATCTTAATGTAAAGTAAATAAAGAGATACAAATTTAAATTAGACGATATTTTTTTTCACGATATGAAATTCTCTTTTCTTGATCCAGTAAATTAACTTTGAAATTCAATAAGGAGGACGATAAATCAAAACTTCCCTACTAATGACAATTTACCATCTAAAGCGTTTTCAACTCGGAGAAAAAGGGCAGGGGATTCATCTCCTGGCTTAATATCCGAACAAGGGCGTAAAAAGGGCGTCGAGTGGATAAGGGTGAGGCCAGCCGCTCTACCACCCCCGCCCCACGATTCCGTGCCGGCAGTTTCTCCTGGAAATTAGACCGTGAGTGAGATAATATTTGCTGAGAGGCGGTGCACAATTAGACTGTGGGAGAATGCTCACCGTCAGACAGGAAATTGCGTGGGAAGTAGGCTCCAAAGTCCAAACTTTACCACAAAACCGAGAAGAATAATAATGGATTAGAACTCGACGTAATTTTATTGTCCTAGGTGATTTTTCTCTTCCTTTTGAAAGTGATGAACGTGTGAAGATAGGTGTCGGTTGACCATAAATCCTAATATTTCAACTGTTAGACATTTGATAAAACTTCAATTTTCAGCCCTTTAGGCTCATTAACATAATAAATCTTTAATGTTACTGTGTATTTAATATTTAATATTTAGGACAGAATATTTTAATCAGCATTAAAAATTCTCCTTTATATATGTTTGTTGTATAATCTACTGACTGGCAAAAATCCCACCCACTTGTAATATATTATTAAATATTATCATGTTTATATATATTAATCAAAGTTTCACATTTTTGTACTTTA
The DNA here is from genome assembly GCA_039619505.1 of Cimex hemipterus. NCBI lineage: Eukaryota > Metazoa > Arthropoda > Insecta > Hemiptera > Cimicidae > Cimex > Cimex hemipterus. The sequence continues at coordinate 16,697,852 of CM077103.1, read as the reverse complement.
ATTATTGAGTTTTTCCCTAAAAAAGTAAATTGCTAAGGAAAATGAAAAAAAAGACGGACAGATACAATTTGTTTTTAATTTTGTTTTAGGCATTTAATTGACATTTCAATACCTCGTTTTTCCTTCTCTTGACTTAATTACATCTCGAAGACGCCTCGGAATACTTTCTACCAGTCTGGAAATGTATCTTTGATGGAGGTAAGCCAATTCTTCACGAAGAGGACATTCAAGATCGTGGATTGTACAGGAAGTGATGGACGTCCTTTTGAATTTTGAGGTTAAGGTTCAAGTCGGAAAAACCCGGTCAGGCTACGACCCTGATGTTATGCTGTTGAAGGGGCGTTGGGGCATTTCATCCGGGATAGGCAACGTCTGATGTTCCGAAATTTTTATCCACATAGCGAGTGGCCGTTCAAGACTCTCCACGGACAACCACCAAATCTGTGCGACCCTCCATTTAAATGCCCGCCTACAACATCACTGATCTTCATTGAAAAGGTTGGCTCTGGGGAAAATTACAAAATTCGTATTGTTCATTTATTTTTCTCCACTATCTTTCGCGCCCATCTGGAGACTTTAGGGTAAATCTACACTCATCCGTAAAATATACAGTGGACGAGTCGTCCGAAGACCAATGGTTTTCACGATCATATGCGATCCGTGCAACACTGTTCTGGTCGATTCTGGTCCTCTTACGTGGCGAAAAACAATAAGTCCGTATTGATTTAATATTCTTGAAGCAGTGCGTTCAGAAATTTGAACACCTCGAACTTCCTGGAGGTGCAGGTTTCACAAAATTCTCAAAGTCAAAAATGGTCATCAGGTGGTTCTGTTACTCCAGGGCGTTGAGAACCAGCCTACTATTGTAGGACCTACATTCTAAAAAACGTCTAGCGGCGTCTCGCAGTATTTTGTAAGGAACAACATCCTCCGCACTAAGTAGCATTTGTAAGTTTAAAAATTAAAATTAAAAAACAAAGATGAAATCTAAACAGTCAATTAAAGTTTTGGTTGAGATCAAAAAATCAGGGTCTCCAGCGGGATTCAAACCCAGACTTTCGGCTGCTCTACCACTTGAACTATCATGACTTGGATCCGCTCGGGCACCACCGTCTGAACGCCACCTTTTGAATTTTCCCTCCGTTTTGCTATCTTTCAATCTGGGGTTTCAATCTCGCTAGTGACACTGACATTTTATTTCAACCAAAACTTTAATTAACTGAAAAGAATTTATTTGGTCAAGCAGACCACGAAACCGAATAAAAACTAAACAGTTTATTGCATCACAATTCAGACGAGACAGAATGAACATTTTAAATCCGGTGAAAAATAAACATTGAAAAATCTTTTATCCTTGTTTTGGGATTAAGTGTGTTTACCTCTAATTTATATTCCCAACTTGAAACATAACATAAAGAAATATTAATTGGTAACAACAATAAGGGAAGGATTTTTTTTAACGATCAAAAAATAAATTGGGTGGAATATTTTGCCTGCCAATGTATTCTTTTCAGTTTATTTTATATTTCATATACTATATAAATAGAATTACATTTTTGTTAAAGTGTAGGGTCCTCAATTAATTTTATCTTAAACTTAATCACAGACACAAAATGGCGGTTATATTTTGTGAAAAAATATACAGTATACGATCACGGGTTATCAAATTGAAGAAAAGTTAAATGACTAATTACAATAAGATATTTTGTAATTCCTGCTGAATATGCCACAGTTAAAATTTGCAAAAGTACTAATATAAAACTGTTAACAGCCAATCAAAACATTACGTTATATGTGCGAATACAGGAAGTATGAACAATCTACGGGATAGTCGTTCAAATAAAACCAGAGCCTCAAGTACACAAGGCACGGACTTCAGCTGAAAGTCGTAACACGTTTTCCCACGGAAAAAGCAATTACAGAAAGATGGAAGTCTAATGATCTACCAGAAGGTAATGAATTTTGATACAAGGCATAACTAAAAGTGAATAAAACGTTAAAATTGTTGTTATATATATATATATATATATATATATTACTTTCCCTGGGGCTGTTCTTGAAAAATGTCTTTTCTTAAGAAATTTCTTATTTGGCATACTAGGCAATATCAAAAAAAACACTTAACAATCTGAACTAACCACAAGAAATATACAGAAATGCCACAATCAAACCACTCAACAAAAAACAAAAGAGCTGTATTGTGATGCACTACTTACACACTAAAAACAATTCTATTAAATATCGAAAATTGCAGGCGAAACAGCGAGACTAGGCGAACCTGCTAAAGCGACTAGCGTCGATTACACGTGTTCATCCTCTTGCTGTCCAATCAACAAAACCACTAGATTAACTATTTGCATCGAATTTATTTTTAATAATACAAACAGTTTATTATGTGAAATAATATAAAATTAAAAATTATTACAAAATCATGAGATCTAGTCAGGTGTGATGTAGGTTTCAGTAAAACATTTTCTTTACCGTGCCAACGTTTGAAAAAAAAAATCCATTGTACAAATTCCATTTTTTCCACATCTTACATGTATTTGTTAAATGTAATCAATGTTTGTAAATCCCAGGCCCTGAAGATGATCTCAATGAAGATCGAAACATTGGAAAGATAAAGGAAAGGCTTTTCCGAAACCTACATCACACCTGACCTCATCTCACGATTTTTGAATAATTTTCAATTAACGTTCCCTAATAATCAAGGCATAAAATAAAATTTGACTGTCATGTCCTATTACTCCTTAATAAAGTTTAACTTTAAACGCACTCGTACGACACAATTTAACTTACGATCCAATTTTATATTCAAAGTCTAAACAAATTCTAACCCTTCATTATGACCATCAAGTTTCTCTCTTTCTCTCTTTATCCGACATTCAAGGTTGGAAAATGCAAAACATGAATATTTCATTGGCCAGAGGGCCACTACTCTGCGGTCGAGGGCTTTTTATTTACGATGGGCTCTCGCGCTACTCAAAGAGGCATGAATTTCAAACAGCCGAAGAAAGTTGAAACCAGCATCGACAATGGAAAATTAACAAGAGCTCGGGGTACAACTTTTTTCCGAAGCTTTCTTAAATGCATGGCTTTCATTGTTTAAAAAAAAACTGGGTGAGTGAGAAGTCGTAATTATTCCTTACAAAAGATGAATTATCAACAATATTAATTTGTCATTAAACTATTTATGTACTAACAGACTATAATAATATATGAAACATATATTTCATTTTGATATCGCTAGCAGACAAATTTAACCTTTAGACTTTATAAATCTAAAGAAATTTTAATTTTTATAAATGTTGAATGAAGTTTTGAAAATATTAAAATTGTTTCAGTTTCTTTATAGAAAAAAATTACTTGTACTGCGATACGAGTCTTGTGTGGGTTACATCTAACGACCGTCGTCATAACGTTTCGAGAGGCGCAGAAACACGTCCGAAATAAAAAAAAGAAAGAAAAACCGCACAAACAAACAAGGATGAATAAACTGTTGGCAAATGGTTTCTAGTAAAAAGTTGGTATAGTCAGTTGATGTTCTGCGTTCTCATTTTTCAAAGTTCCGTTAACAAATACTGTGTTTTTTAAATCTGATATGTGCTTATAACTAATTGATTTGATATGTATAAAACACTCAAAAACATTTAATACATGAAACAATAAATATCCACAAGAAATATGGGCGGTTATATAAAGTATAAATGTTTACAGTTAGTTTGTGAGTGAGCGACTGTACAAAGAGAAATATACTTCGGATTTCAAACGATCCAATGTGGAATTTTTCAATAAATTCCTTTCAATCCCGGCCATTTACATATTCCTATTTTCGTAAATATATTTCTTCTGATAAACCGCACGTAGTAGTTACATTTTACTGTTATAAACAGTGCTTTATTCCTTTCTATATACATTGGTTAATTACTTTTTAAAAACGTTTTTTTATATATTCCGATGTGTAGAGATTTGTGGCGGTTAATCAATAATTATTCAGATATCGTGAGATGCTGTCTGGTGCGATGTAGGTTTCTGAAAAACCGTCTTTGCGTGGGCGCTCTTAAAACGACACACAAAATGTTTTTATGAAACCCATATCACACCAGACCGCATCTCACGATATCTGAATAATATATATATATATATATATACACATTTTCCAACATTTTTCTGAAGCTGATAGAGTGTCATTTTTTAAAATAAAAATGTCTACTTTACAAATGTATATCATATTTATGATACATAAATTGGTCATTAATAATAATTATTGTAAAACCGGAGAACTAGGACAAAGTTTATACCTTGCACAGTATTTAAATCCGTTGTGAAGCTTTAATGTATTATCAGGTTGGAGTTTCGTGAATAAGATTTTTTGTTGATGGCAAACTACATTTTATGAATATCGAGTATACTCAGAAATGAATTTGATATGTTTTCTCTTAAACGTCCGCTTGATTAGTCATTAACTAAATTTGTCAATTTGTTTGTTTTAATCCCTATGTCGCACAATGAAAAAGCGAAAGAACAACACGAAATAAATAAGAAAACGAAACCATTCCTGTAGGAACGTTAATAAAGATTAAAAAAAGACTTGGTTGTTATTGTCACGTTGGTTATCAGCTGCAAAGTAGCAACCTAATGACGTTTTGTTTTATAACTTCATCATTACACTTTTTTTAGGCTGTATAATGACAATGGGCTTGTTTTGACGAGTCCCCTACTTTCAGATTAGCCACCCATATTCTCCAGAAGTTTACGACCAGTTGGATTTTGGTTCGTTACTCTCTACACTCCTGCTTTCTTTTTTCTGTTTAATATAGAAACATTCCAACTTAGAGATAGCAAGAATGTCTTTTTTCAAATATTAAGCAAAGATCGTTAATGTTGTAAAAACGATAGGCCCAAGGTCAAACCCTCTGGGTAAAAAGCCCGAAAATTCACTAAGGTTCTGATGGTGACAATACTCATCCCTATCATAGAATGCTGTTTTATTATTAATTTACACGTTAATAAGTAATTAATAAACGAATTAATGGTTAATGTCTTATAAAGAATTTTACAACCTAGTTTAACAATTTTATTGCATGCGATGCCCATCATATGACACATTTCCATTAAATAAATTTCGGATATACAGGTGCTTGAATAAAAAAGCTCGCATAACGATCAATATTTATACGTGGACATCGGACTGTTGGTTTTTAATTAACTTTTCAGGGGTTGCTTTGTTTTTTCAAAGAGCGGTGTGGTATTTTTGCGATAAATGAAGTTGAGACGTTGAAAAACCGTTGGCCCTATCTTTTTCCTTGTTGAGAAAATAAAAAAAGTCTTAAACAAAGGATGGTGGTTAATTGATAAATGTACTTCTCCACAATTTGAGGTGTTAATTCAACATTTATATAATTAATGATTGATTTCCTTTCAAAGAACGGACAAAAGAATAAGAGTTTTGCTTTTTTAAATATAACCACTTCTCCCTGAACTATGTAGCAATTATTCCGTTTTTCTTTTTCGTTAAATTGATTAAGTAGTATATTGTATAAATTGTAAGCGTTAGAAAAATGTTCGGGTATTGTAAGTTTCGATCATTGAAATCGTAAAGTAACGTGAAAAACATTTCTGACAATTTTGTGCTGTAGCGATTGGTGAGAGAGTGCGAACGTCTGTCAGATTATTAAATATCTTTCTCCAATAACTTGATCGGTCTATTCACGAATCTGGCGCTCAACAGTAAAAAACAGACCATCAATCATGAGCAAATAGACGATATAGAAACCTCTTAAAAAAATTATATCCGTAACCTACATCTCAAATGGTTTACGACCGTTTTCATAAAAATGAATAAATACATGACAGCCTGCTTATTATAGAAAATAATTTCTATGTGTGTTTAAAGAAGTTTGAAAAATGCAATTTATAAGAAAAATGCAATTTTATCTGTTGAGTTTTTTTTTAAAATGTTGATACGTTGATCTGTAATAAGATGTTGATAAGAGGTCAAACGTCACATGAGACGTTGTGATAAGAGTATAGTCAGGTTCAAAATATTCAAACGTTTGTTCCTAGTCTGAATAACTACCATAGATCTTCTTTAAAATAAACTGTTATAAAATATTAATGACTGACGACCATTTTTTTTAACCATTGTAAGAAGTAAAGAAGTAAAGAAATAAAGATAACCATGTTGATCTAAAAAGTAAAATATTTGCTCTGTGTACAGGCGTTAACCTACCTAAAAAAGAGTTTGGTTTTTTTGAGATGGCCTATTATCCCACCTTTAAAAAGGAAAAAAAAATATAAATTTGAACACATTATATAACTTACCGAATCAATTTTTAATTTGGAAAGGATTTATCCGTATTATACAATTTTTGTAAAAGATTCGGAAATGTTTGAATAAATAAATACTGTGTTCTGATGGTATACTTATATTATTGTAAAATAATACCTATACCTACACTAGAACAAATCAGTCTATTGTTTTTATCAAAACGATTTTACGCTGAGGCATGCAGTTATATATAAAATTGCAATCGTTGCAATCGGATAAGATTTTTTTCTTCATATATCTCCCAAAAGTACACATTTGAATTAATCTCATCTATTTTTCGCTCACAACACATTCAGACTGGCTAGTGTCGAGTGTCCGCTGACGTTGCAACAAACTTTCTTTCCTATCGACTTGCATCGAATTTAAATACAACTTGGTATAGAGTATATTTCCTGGTGAAAGAAGGTCTGCTTTTAGTCTGCACCATAAATAGACGGTAAGCACATATACTTAATGGTTACAATTTTTAATGTTTTACACGTTTAAAATCTTTAATTCAAAATTTTAACAAACCTACGTCAAAATTAAACGCAAATTCTGGATCACTTTGGAAAATGAACAGGAAATTCGATTATATGATTATCTGCCTGTTTTTCCCCATTTATTCCAAATCATTTCGTCAAGGTTACAAGCTTTTTATTTACAATAGTTTATCATGAAATCTTTTATTATTTATAAGTATGATTCGCTGAGTTGTACGACTAGAGATTTAAACTTGTAATATAAAAATTTAATAACGCTCTGTTTAGCCTCGCATATTGTATGCTTTATCTTCTTTTTTATAAACGAAAACTCTAATTTATGTGTAGTTTATATTATCTGGGGGGTTACAAATTAATTCCTTTTTGAAACCCTTTATCGCAGACAAAGGTAGATCCTTTTTTCAATCCGTTCCAAATTCCATAGGCTGTGCCGGGTTTCGAGCCGAAATCGACGCAGTCAGCATTCTTTTATGATTTTTAGTACACTATAAATGAAGAAAAAGGCACAAGACAAGAAAAAAATAACGAGATGGAATTAGAGGGAAAGAATGATAAATAGTGAGCGAGAGACACAAACGTGAGAAAGCATCTCTCTCTCTGTTTCTCCCTCTTTCTATAGCAAAGGCTAAATAATAAACAATAATAAAATTAATATTTGTTTCTCAACGTTCTGTTTTATTTAAATGGGTTAAGAGTCTATGTGCGACACCTGCCAAAGAGCATATATATTTTAATTAGATAAAAGCATGTTTATGACTTTTCCTAAACATTTTAAATAAGTTTTTAAGTCAAATTTTAAAAGGTACTTTTTCAAAGGTACTTTATTTGAAAGATTAGTTTTTTTTATCTTCTATAACTTTAATTGTACGGGGTACCAAATGACTTTTTAATAATTTTTAGCAATGGGAATAAAGTTTTTATATTGCAGAAAGTGCAAAAAAGAACGAAGGATTCCGTGATTAGCAAAATTAATTAGAATGGTCCGCGTAAAGGGTGGTTAATAAGTGTTAACTTTTAAGAAAAATATTGAGATAAATAGAAACATACAAAATATTTGGAAATGAAGAACCACATTAAACTTGGTTAAGTGGCTGATGAAGTTGTCGATTTATTCAATGAATAGCCACATATTTACCACCGTCGAATTTGAGTTTGTACAATTACACAATCCTTTCAGAGAGAAGAAGATTGTCCTCGTTATTAACGCCATTTGTATTGTTCGTAAGATGAAATATTTGTCTAAACGTAACGTTTATTTCTTCGAGAGGCAACGTGATTTTTTTAAAACAAAAACAATGATTATTCAAAAATAGAGACCACCAAGGAAGGAAACGGAACAACTTAGAGAAACTTCCTTTAATTAGGTGATTAATTTTACGGTAGCCATCTTAGGCTTAATTAAGCGTCGAATTATTTAAAGCAATTTCAACACATCTGTTTTAATCAAAAGCTATATTTCTTCTTAAGGAAGATTGTTTTCAACTGCTACGCCAAGCCGGGACAATAATGAAACTAGATACCCAATGATCAGATTTTACAACCTTTCCTTGTTACCGAAGAGTGAATTGTTTTGGAAGTGTTGCCATTTCTCTCTTTTGTCCTGAAAATAATTGCGATTGGGCGAGCGAAAGACGAGATAATGTAAGATTTTTCATCCTAATTTGGAGTACCAGATCGATTCAAGTATAATAAGTAATTCATAACGTATGTAATTGATAAATCAATGTAAATCAATACAGAATCATTAAAAAACCCTGAAAAAAATGGATTTTTTAAATTATTTACTTACTTACAATTACAGCTTATTTATTTTTAAAAACACTTAAATTGATAACTAATAGGAATAAGAGAAATAATTTTTTAAAACAAATTAAATACCAGTTTTAAAAATTGTTCTTTGCGTTTGTTGTGCATGTTTTGTATAAGCGTAAAATATGCAAGATATGTAAATTTACAAGTGCAAAAAATTTGTCGAGTAAAATAGGCCAAAATATTTGCTTTCTAAAAAAAAGGAAAGATGTTGAGTTTCGTTTTAAGCGGAGCGCCTCTTAGTAGGAATTTTATACCCCAACCAGGTTCTAATCCACCCTTAACAGAAAAAATGTTTTTTCTGTTTTCTTCCTTCTCTCTGTCTGTCTGTCTGACCGTCTCTCTCTCTCTCTCTCTCTCTCTCTCTCTCTCTCTCTCCCTCTCTCTCTCATTTTTACGTCTATTGACCAGCAAATATTTTTGAAGGAAAACAGGAGCTTCAACGTTTCTTGTCTTTTGATAAAATCCGTTTGAATTAACCACTGGTGGTTTTTGACAAATTAAAAAACAAAATTTGATCCACCAAGCATAGATGTTACCCTAATTTTAATAATGATAACATTAAAAACTTATTCCTATGCTTATTCTAACTCGTACTAAACTTTAAACTCACTATGGTGCTTACCAAATGTTTTGTGGCATTATATTCACAAAAGTAAGTTCCAAAATGATTTTGATTAACAGCATTCTCTTATTTTACCAAGTTTTCGAAGAAGGTTGCCGGTATTTTATACAATTATAATTTTACAATTATTTAAGTTTCTCGTAAAGAAGACCGCTCATGATGAAAAGGCCGGAGACATAGAGTTCATCGAACAGGCAAACCGCCCTGCTAGAAACTTGAATATATCACCGTACAAGTTAACAATACAATTCTCGTATAAACTATCTTTGCTCAAATTATTTGTGGGATAGGAGAGGTACCATCAAATAGGGAAACAAGATCTGTTATCTATTGCTTCCAACCCATCTGCCTACCAACGACAACGTTAACAATATGAGAAATATAATTCACACCTCTATTCATTACTCGAATTGTACCGGATAGATTGATCTGGAATTTATACGACTGAGTCGTTCAAATAGGACTCGGCCATTGTGTTGAAAATGGATTTTGTCCACTGATAATCGACTAGTGTATCCTGCCCAACTTTTTAAATAAACTTTGGCTTCAAAAAGGACGGAAGGAATTTTAAACGGAGCTAACAGAAATTTGTTTTGACGCAGGCTTTATGAACCGGTCCGAATCGATTGTGAAGTGTTGTCACAATAAGGTGTGAAAAAAAAAATTCGGCCTCCCCAAAGCCAAACAAGCGTTCTATTGAATCACCAAATGGCATTTTCGCTTTGACGTCAGATAAAATACGAGAGCGAAAATAAAAGATTCCTAAAAACGATTATAACTCTGTTAGCTTTTAGAACATTAAAAAAAGATTTCAGATATAACATATTACAATTATTATATTATTAGTCTTTAATTGCATCAATGTCAAATTTTAATTATCTAAATCTACACTCTTTGGGAAAAACAACCTGAAACAAATTTTAGCGAAATAAAAAGTACTTTTTAACAGCACGGCGCTAAAAACAACACTTACGCTAGGCATACAAGTCGCGCGGGTTTAGCCTATTCTCTTCCCTTTTCCTAAAACAAAACCATAAACTGTACCGATAATTTTAAAAATCCATTTCACATTTGTCCTGGTCTGGTTGAGTCAATCATTTTGTATATTGTATGGGCTTAATTCGTTTAATAAATTTGGTATAAAAAATTCTGAAAAATGTAGTATCTTTCAACTTTGGTTTAAAATAATGTGTAGAGCCTGATTGTTTTTGCTTTCGAAAAAAAAAAGAATTGGATTTAAGTAAAAAACAAAACAATTGATTATATTAAACTTGAAATACACGTAAAAATAAGGCATTTATTGACCTTCTATCATTTACTTTCCCTTAATTAATTTTCTATTTATACGTAACTTTTAATATAACCTCTTCATTACGATTGCATCAAACTTGTACGTCATAAATAATAGTTTAAATATTAAAATGTTAAATATTAAATGTTTTAAGCATTTAGAATAGAAAGAGATTTTTTGTTTCCACACAAATTACCAATGTGTATAATTAATTTAAAACATTAATTCCGTTTCAGCCGTTAAATTTTCTAAACTGCCGGTGTACACAATGGACTTCTTTGGTGTCTACTAACCCGGTTAAAGCTCGAACTCTAAACAAAGTAGACAGGGATTAAATCCTTCCCTAGTCCTAATTGACTTTATAATGGCCTATGTTTTCTCAGAATTGTTCGAGACAATCTGTTTGTGTCTCATTTATAAGTTTCTCGACTCTGAGGGAGATTGGAACGTTCGAAACCGTTTAAAACGGCTGCGTTTGATTTATACCCCTAATTATTTACTGTTTGCATTTCATATAAATAAGCTCCTGTTCAAATGATCCCCTAACGTTTTTCCTTAATGGCTCGCATCGTTGTTTTGACTTTTAAATTAAAGCTTTTCCTTATCCGCCGGCTTTTCTTGACTCTAAACCGTTAAAACTAATGAAATGTCTCTTTTAATCGCTGAAAATGTATGAGTTATATAATAACAATTCTAAAAACAAAAGTACAAAACAGTATAGTATATGAAATAAATTTCTATCTTTTTTTTCAGAAATTTAAGCTGATTTTTATAAATACCCCCTTCTTATATTTTTCAATGATCCACTGGTTTTATTTTTTAAGCTTGAATATCTATTTTATAATTCACAATTTTTTATTATAATTTTTGGCTCTCTGTAAAATGTACGTATTTATGTTAAAATGAGAATTCAAATTGGATTGGAACAAGGAGAGTTTTGAATTTGACCCAGTTGTACTGTGGGCGGCGGGTTTTATGCTTTCGTCGACCTCCATGTAATTACTTTTAACGACAGTGACATTTAATGCTGATTGCCCGTAGGGATTACCACCCTGTCAAATCAATACGATCCGGTTTTTTTTCCTCTTTCACTCTCGCGTTACACTCTTATTGCCATTCTATTTTGTGTTTTCAACTGGAAAATCTTTGTTTCTGGAAATTTGAATGACGCATTTTAACCGAAAATGAGTGAAAATTTGGAGCGATGTTTTAATATTAATTAATATTCAAATTTTAAATTAATGTATCTTAACATAGTATAAAAATATATTCACACACACAATATTTCCATAAATTACTTCCTTAATTAGTTTTATAATTTTATTATCATTTTTGAAATTACAACAATAATATTACAGTAACATATTAGCCTTGTATATTGACCCGGCCCACCTATATGAGGGAGAGAGAGAGAGAGAGAGAGAGAGAGAGAGAGAGAGAGAGAG
>CM077103.1:16635243-16670869 GCA_039619505.1 Cimex hemipterus | reverse complement strand
AGGGGAGAGAGAGAGAGGAGAGAGGAGAGAGAGAGAGAGAGAGAGAGAGAGAGAGAGAGATACCGACACTATCATAATTTCAAATTTTAAATGTTAGATGCACCTAACTTTTTAACTTTTCTACTCACGATTACGGTTTGGTTATTCCCTGTTACAGTCCTTGGCAATATTAGAACTGAGTCCGCCTTCAAAAAAATTTGAACTCGTCTGTAAAAAATTAATTATGTTAATTTGAAGATACAATTAAGATTGGTTTCCCCGATTTCCTTATGGTAAAAAATATTTGCTTGGCAGTATCAACTGACTGCGTTTTTATCAAGACCACACCGCCATCTAGAGTTTGCGTAAATTTCAAATGTGGCCGTTACCAAACATTTTGGTCTGAGGTTTGTCAGAAGCATTTTGCCATGTCACAATTTTTAGCGCTGGGATGGGAATTTGTTTTAGGATCAGCTCCCATATATTCATATTTGGACTTTGTTGAGGGAACTTGAGGTTAGTTTGACTTTAGTCGTTAGGGTCGGAACACCGTTTGGGTAATCTTTGGCTGTCCTTTTCTTGTAAGTTGGTATAGTGTTCATTTATTGATAACTCCAACAAATGAATCAAAATGAGAAGAAGTAAAAAATGTGCATACTATCAAAAAGAAAACACTTGAGTAATTAAACAGAAATGTTTAAGGATTCATGGCATGTATACGTTTTAATTGAACTTCAACTGAGTGCAAAGAATCGTGAAATACATCTATTTCATTGGAATAATGATTCAGTAATCTCATTATCCTCGGTAGAGGGTAGTTAATTCATATTCTATTCTGAAATGTGAGACAAAGAACAATTTATTGTTCCTTTGTGGTGCACACATAGTGATGATAATAAGTTTTGGATATCAAGGGCCCAATTTCACAATTTCCAACCCTAAATGAGATCACCATAAATGTGTTGTATTCCCGTTGAAATGGGGCCACGGGACACTTGCATATTCCAGATGGTTACGCACGAGGGATTGATAAAATATTTTAAATGACATGATATTTTTAAAATTTTCAGAAAACCTAGTAATAAAACCAAGATTGGTAGAGTAATTATTCAGAAATCGTGAGATACGGTCTGGTGTGATGTAGGTTTCAGAAAAACATTTTCTTTATCGTGCCAACGTTATCTTTATTGAGCCCTGAAAATGATCTAAATAAAGATAGAAACGTCGCGTGATAAAGAAAATGTTTTTCTAAAACCTACGTCGCATCTCACGATTTCTGAATAACTATCGATTAACGGTAGAGTTTTACCTCGAATTTTTTGGTCACTGAAATCGCCTTTTCTTTTGAAAACGACACCAAGGTCCGGAGATAGTGGCAGCCTCTTCCAATCTCTGCCCAACAACGAAATAATTAAAACAATGAAAGTCACGAAGTAAGATGTATTTGTTATTATTCAAAGGAAAACGATTCTGCTCACATCAATTATTGAAGCAGTCCAGTAACCTAACACAGTCGTGAGCTAAACTTTTGGAGTTAAAAATTTTCGAATCGTCTTCCAATAAAAAAAAAAAAAAAATTACAACCCTTGAAAATTCTACAGACATTAGTGAAATAAACAAGAAGTAATATGGGCCCGGAGTGAGAACCCTGTGGTAAATTTTATTTGATACGGAGTTATTAACCGGAATGGAGAAAGAGCAACCATATAGAAATGATTCGACGATAAACTGGGACAAGTGGATCTACCTATGAAGTAATGTTTTCCATAAAATAAATGATATACAACAACTGTCGTTAATTTGTGAGTGTACGAGTTTGTTTGATTGATAAAATTGTTAATTGGAATCCGTTCATTTTTGTTCTGTTTGGTGCATCGTTTCAACCCGCAGTCAACAAAAAGAAACTTTACAATTTAACATTCATAATTGTAATCCTGAATAACGTCGTAGGATTTTCAACGTAAATTAACCCAAAAGCAGTCTGTGTGGTTAATTTATTAACCTAGGACTTATAAATAAACAGTTAAATTGAACGATTGTTAAGTATTGCGAGGCTTCCTTTAATGGCATAAAATGGCTTTTTTCTGCTTAAGTCTTTTGACTATAACGGCCATCAGCCTTTATTCTACAAAGAGGAAAATTCTTTTGTGTTTTTCCGCTCGAAAAATAAAACACATTCTCTCCTTAAATAACACGTTTCAAAATGTGTAGTGATTAGTAGTGACCGTTAATCGATAATTATTCAGAGATCGTGAGATGCGCTCTGGTTTGATGGTTTGATGGACGTTTCAGAAAAACATTTTCTTTATCATGCCAACGTTTCGATCTTTATTGAGATCATCTTCAGGGGTCTTTCAACACGACTCGCAAGAATGGCACAATTACACAGAAGACTTTGAGCCCTGAAGATGATCTCAATAAAGTTCGAAACGTTGGCACGATAAAATGTTTTTCTGAAACCTACATCATATCAGACCGCATCTCACGATCTCCGAATAATTACCGTACAAAATGTCGATATGATCGAATTGGTCGGATGTAAAATCAGTTATTTTGAAATGTTTTTATAATAGAAATAACTTTTTGATTAATTAAAATATTTTGTCTGGAAGAGAAAAATGTTTCAGGAAAAATTGTCTTCACGATAATTTGATCATTTTTTTCATGTATACATAATTTCAATTTATTCTAATCAACGCGGCATTTTTCATTTTTTATTACTCTCATTTTTGGCTTTTAATTTTCCAGATCTGATCAATATTGTTATGAAATATTGTACGAAAGAGCTGAGCATGTGGGATCGGAAATATATCAATCGGAAATGGATCGTTTTTTTTTGCATTACAATTATGGCGAAATGATGTCAGGTGATCCGTGTGGCAATTTCATGGATCAAATCACCGGATTGGGTACCGCTTTCCAGCCAGATAAGGCCTTTTTTCAGATAATTTCTAACCGGCGTAGGGCTTTGTGGGCTTAACGGGCCAATTTATCTTTAAAAATAATTTTTTTAATCCATTAAAGCGATTGTGAAAGAGAACGAGAGAGAGAAAAGATTTTCAATTGAATAAATTGAACGTCGTGCTCGGTTCATGTGAGGTTGTTGTGCCTTATGTCCACCACAAAGGTTTTTTATGTTTTACTTACAACTTTTATAATTGAAATATGCGGTTTGGAGAACTGAATTGAATTTGTGGTTTTAAAAAATTCTTTGTTTCTGTAAATATTATTAATTTCTTATTCACATAATATATTTTATGGATAAGATAGATTTTCCTAATCGGCATTAGTGTATTATTTCAAACTGATCGTATTTATAATTAGAAGTCAAAAAAGAAGAAATGATAAAAAAAGGAAAAACCATTTTTAAGATGTGGGAACGTTTTAGTGATATGTAAAGAATAAAAGTCTAAGATTTGCAATGCCTAGTAATAGCCTGAAAGGTGTTTTACATTTTGATGTTGTCTAAGCTAAGTCGAAAGATAAAGTGTAAGCTCTATACCACATGCAGACAAATCGCTTGTATGAACAGGAACTAAGCATGGCGTTTGCGTTTGATACGAAAGTATTCTGGGCCTCGCCACTCCCTGTTTATAACCCGGATCTCCGACGATTATTACTCGTTGACATTAATGCCTTTTAAATAAGAAAAATTTTAATATTGCCGTTAGTCAACTTTGTTTTTTTACAAATTAGCGGGTAAATCTAATTTTTCATACTGTCTCAAATGAGACCTTCAATGATGAGAAAAAAATAGTTTTTAAATAGCAAATTTTGCTCCTGTACATAATTGCAATTTTACATGAAATGTGAAAATTACATCTGGGGTTTTAAATATTGTATCGTGTTTATAAAAACAGGAAGGGTCAGGATCTTGCCTCTCCCTGTTTATATCCCTGACGCTCACCTTGAATGTGAATCATTTTTTCCTTGTCTTATTTAAAATAACCATTTTACCATTTTATTTTACCAATATGGCTCTTAACGTTGCAATTTACATTTCTTGACAAGAAGAAATTAGGTCGCCCTATTTATAAACCTGACCTCTCACTATCTCTTAAATTGGCTGTAAGTAGAACAAGAAAAGTCCTTTGTCTGAAAATAAAAGGAATAATGGCATCATCATGCGATGTTGAAACGGAACAATTTCTTGTATTTTCACTGTAAAAATTCACATCTTATATAAATTATTTATATAAAAAATGTAATTTATGTACAATTATGGTCAACAAATTAGATCTGTGTAATCTGAAGTGTTTTAAATCATTTTCAAAAGAAACAATGATAATTAATTATAATCAAATTGTTTTAATCAGCCCGCTTGAAAAACTCCGAATTTTGCAATTTACTTTGAGATGGAATTGTAATTAGCCGTTTTATATTGAACTGCCAGAGTAAAAAAATAAACAACAATGTCCGTCATTTTCGAACAAACCCAAGCCACACCCTGGGAGTTGGGATTATTTGAAAAGCTCCCACATACAATCCGTTCACTAATTCAAACACAAGTACTGTTTGGAAGTGGGGAGAGTTTGAGTGTTAAAGGCGGTTTTTTGTTCCTCGTTTCATCACAAATTCCCTCGGGACGACACCAGAATACGATTGTTCTACGCACGAATTAACAAAAATCACAGAATTATTTAATTGAAAAAAAAAAAAAAAGTTAAAATGAAATGGCTGATAAATTATTTATATTCTCGTTATTCATTTTGGAGAAATTCAAGGGATTAAAACAAGGTAAGTAAATATTTGATAAAAAGGTCATTTTTTGAGCTTTTGATAGTTATTCATTTGTTAAAGTACATCAAATCGCAATTATATACAATTTCAGCGAAGAAAATATTCCTAGAAAAATTATAATTTACTAAATCATATTTCAAGGTTTCCCACTCAATCGTTATAATGATAAAAATAGCAAAATGACAAAATTTTTAACAATATTATTCAACTTTTTATTTGTCACGTTATTTGGAATTTTTTGTGTTGAGAAATTAAAGTCTTAATTGCAGTCGCAGATTTGAAGTGTTTGTCTCTCCCTACTTATAACCCTGATGTTGCTTTGTCTAACTGCACCATTTTCCCGGCCACTGTTTTTTTTTTTATCTCAGGCCGTAGGTTGGGAAAGAGTTATTGTGATTTTTCATTGGTCGAAAAACTTCGACGGGTCTTTAAATTTATACTATATTTTGAGCCAAAATTGCTGAAATACGATTCTGAATGTTGCCTCTCCCTACTTATAATTCTTACGTCGAAGTATTTAATCTTTTTCATAATTCTTAATAAGATTTTTAGCGCATTGAGCTAATATTGTTGATTATTAATATACATTTACTCAATTAATTATACACAATTTTTTTCGAAATGAAAAATCTGTGTCTCAGGCGGGATTTGAACGCATGTCTTTCGACTTAATTCGCCTCTTTTCAAAAAAAAAATTGTGTATACATAATTCAATAATTATAGAATTAAGAAAAAGTTGGTTAAAATAATTAGAAAGTTAATATTTAATGGTCGTGTACTTTGGAAAAAATGGAGAAAAAAGAAAGCTTCTCTTTTTGCCATGTCCTGATTATAACCCTAATGTCGTGATTCTTAACTACTAGATTTTCCCTAGTAATGCCGCCTCAGAAATTAATGATATAGGAAGAAGGTTTTAAAATTAAATTGGTCACGCTATTGCGAGTTTTCCTGGGTTAAGAAAATTAGATTGGTTTCTACACATTAATATATGCTTGTGCTTTCTCTCATTTCTTTTTATTAGTTTGGTGTTTTATGGACTATTATCAGGTCAGTTTTAATGATTATCGTTTTATGATTGACTCAGGACAATTCCATACGCAGAGATGGAACGATTTAGGTTCCTGCTTCTTCTTGCTATCTCCTAACGTGTAGCACCTTTTTATTGTGGTCTTATCTGGGAAGTAACTTTTTAACAATTAATATAAAAACAGCTTTTTACTTTATCATCGTTTTTTAAAAACAAAGGAATATTATAACTACTAAAATTTGTTAAATTGCTAATCGAGAAAAATCGTAATAATTGCTTTCCTAAACAACAAAATTTTAATTTTTATTGCTTGCCCGAATAACGATTTTGTGGATTAATAAATAAATAAGGACTGTTTTTTTAAATTTCGGGTTGAGCATATGTCTAATTTGTTTTTTTAATCGACGGATTCTGGTTTTTGCCTTTCCCTGCTTATACGTCACTCTTCCCGTCTGCACACAACACTGCTAAATCAGACGCATGGTTCTTGAAATCACTTTCGCAAGTTTTTAATCCAAAAACCATTCACTCACATGTTTTTAATTTTCAATACATTCAATGGATCCAATCTCATGTTGTTCATTTGTCTGGGAGGTCGTTTTTTATATTTTTTTTTAACTGCATGATTTTTCACCTTATTTGTTCATCTTCTGTGATGGAAAAATTAAACGTAAATACAAAAAGAAAAACACTGAGACAAACAATAGAACATGCCAAAATACCAAAACAATTTTTTTCAAAAAAAAACAAAAAAAAAACAGTGAAACAGGCAATTAAGTATCTACTTCCAGGTTCATAACATTTTTAAACGTATGTAATTATTGTTTATAATTTGTTTATTGTTTATAATATTCAATGTAAGTTTAAATAAAAGTAGTTTTCCTAGGTTTAAAGTTTTTTCAACAGGGGAGTATTATAATTAATAAAGATTTTGCTGTGGGGGCAAAGTTGGTTTACATTTAGATAATGGACATTTTCTAAGAGAAAAACTAAAAACAAATCAATTTACGTTCTCTTTTATCTTAAAAATAAATTCGCGGTTAAACTGGATTTTGTTTGTTAAATAGAGATATTAGCTACTTGCACAGTTGGAAGCTTTGAACTACGCCTTCCCAAAGTAATTCAAACCGAGTCGAAGAACAGTTTGGAGTTATTTATGTCAATTACGATGGCATTTTCTTGTAATTTAAGAAAATGTTCATAGAATATAGAGCCTACCATATTGGATTTTCTCGAGGCGGAGATATTCCTTACTTTTATGGGAAGATGCGGGAGAAGAGTCGCCAATTTCCAACATTTTTTACAGTTTCCTTTACGATAGTCGTTTTTTCCCTG
This sequence comes from Cimex hemipterus, assembly GCA_039619505.1. Classification (NCBI taxonomy): domain Eukaryota; kingdom Metazoa; phylum Arthropoda; class Insecta; order Hemiptera; family Cimicidae; genus Cimex; species Cimex hemipterus. The sequence continues at coordinate 16,663,788 of CM077103.1, read as the reverse complement.
CCTCTTTTCTGAATTAGGGTCCGAACGAGGCTTCTAAATTATACAACTATAAATCATTTATACTTGATTGACTTTTTACGGTTAGCTTTTTTTTCACAAGCCATACGAAAAGGAAGGAAAAATAAAAATACAAGTATTATAGTTTATACCCTATAAAATGTATTCGCCTTCCGTTTGATTTTTATATCGAAGAATGTAAAAACCCAGCAATAAATAATTCCTACTATTTTTCGTATTTCCCTGAACATCTAGATACGTTACTGTAAATTGTTGTTGTTGTAAAATTTCAAAGGATCAACACCAATTTCATTCGAAAGTAAAAGTAAATAATTCTTGACATATGGGATTACTTCCCATTGGGTGTATTTATTGATTATCACTTTACAATATTGACTGATGTTAATAGTGGGTTGAGGCTTCAACCCCAAATATCATCAAGGGTCTTCAAAGGCTGATAAACTCATCTTCGCCACTTTTCTACACCTTTAACATAGTATTACCAATTAAAATTAGGTCCACGATTCGAACGAAGAACGGCTGGGTTGATATTTTTTAAACAAACCGACAAGAATGAGCTACGAAATCAGCACTGACAAAAACTTTTGACATAATGTTTTTTTCTCGTAACATTATGCCATTATTAAACGATCCATTAGAAGTAAAAAAATTTAAAATATTAATCATTTATACATTTCAAACTTTAACTTTGGAACGTTTTTTACTTTTAAACGTTATGGAATAAACTACAAGAATCTCTACCGTTTCGGATTTCTTCCACTTGTTCTGATTTTTTTAAGATTTCACGACCTTGCCCCAAATAAACGATGATAACTCTGAAGTTAAAAGGTTTTGGACGAATCCGTTGAGACCATCGAAAAGTACGTTAAATTTACAATAAGATGTGATTTATACTGAACTTGTAACCTTCGAGAAATAAGCGATTTAGTAGCAAAAACTTTGAAAAATATGCTTTTTTTTAGTGGAAAAACATTGGTGATTTAAAATCCTATTTCCAAGCCTAGAGACCAGCAAATTTCAGAGAACGTTATCGATCAAATATCCTTTTTATTGGTCAAATTGATTTTTATTTTCTTTTTTCAAAGAGGAAGAAATTGATGGCCTAATGGTAAACTGAGGCTGAAGGATTGACAAGGTGGAAAATTAAAAACAAAATACTTAAGGAAATTTTGAATGAAGCTATTAACTGTTTTTAAATTTGGGTTCGAAACCGAAAAAATGTAATTGTTTACATATTTGCTAACACGATTGCATCTATGATTAAAGAATAATTAATATTATTATTTTCCAGAATAAAGGAATTTTAAAAATTTTTAGTTATCTATGTCGTATGTGAGTAACAGTATGGCTACTTTTTTAAAATGAAGAATACGCTGATTGACATATTATGTACGGCAGCGCGTCGAAAAAACATTGCGGAGGGTGGAAAGCATTTAGAATCAAAATTAAAAAAAAATGTTTCATAAATGTATTCAAAATTTCCTTTATTTTTTATTTTTTTATTATTATTAATCTTCCCCCTTTATCAATCATTCAACCACGGTTTTTTTCTTTTCCTTCATCAAATTTTCATCTTTGAAAAAAGTAATTAAAAAAGTAATTAAGAAGCAATTGTGCCACTAAAATGGATATTAAATGAAGTGAGTTTTCTGAAATTTGCTGGTCTCAAGGCTTTGAAATATTAATTTAGAATGAACGTAGGAAATTTTTCAACTTAGATAAAAAAAATATGTTCACGGTACTAAAACGCTTCATTTCACCAGTGTTTACAAGTTTAGTATTGATTACATTTTATTGGGAAATAAATGTACTCTTGGATGGTTTCAACGGATCTGTCCAAAACGTTTTAGTTTTGAAGTTATTGTTTATTTGAAGGAACGTCGTGGAATCAGAAAAAATCAGAAAAAGTGAAATAACTCTCAAACTGTTGAGATTTCATCCATACTCAATTAAGACTTTTTGGTTACATTTTGAATGTAGAATCGAATGAGATGGTTTGTAACACGAGAAGCGGAATCAATTCAAGAAAATCTCCGTCGTTTTTTGATCATCTGCATTTAGTTGGAAAAATTCACCCATTCGGGTACCTACGTTCGTATATATTATCCAAATTAAATTACTTTTATTAAAAAAACGGATTTATTACTGTTAAGGCACATCCGTACGTTTTAACTTACGTAGTGTTTTAGTTGCTGCTTTGTTTGTAAAATATTTAAAAAATGATATGACCCAGAAGCGGACTTGATGTTTGTCGTTAAAATTATTACCTTTTTATATGCCAGATTTATTATTGCAACATCGTAACCTTTGACATTTGCCTTGGACTAACAGCAATACTACGTGGCGTCTTTGGCATAAAAATAGCTGTCATGTGATAACTATAATGAAATATTATGTTAAATCTTAAAGGACTTTATTTACAAGCGTTTATTCCTTAGGATCCTCTATACATATTAGAAGGAAACAGTTTTATTTGTATTGCCAAATAAATAATGAAAGATGTAATGTTGTAAAATTGAACGATTAACAAAAAATGTATGACTAGTAACCTCTCGTCCTAATGATGATGCGACTTGATGAGCATAAATACATAATTATGAGAGTTACGGAGTTCAGTTTGCAAAAAAAATACATATTCGCGGATATAAATAAGACAATTGGAATTATGTAAGAAAAAGAACAATGGTTTTCAAATGAAACATTGATAAATTAGTGTTGAAACGTTTTAACAAAAACATCAAAAGTTGAATCAATTTTGAGTTGTTCTCGGTTCAGTATAAAACTGAATTTAACCGAAGTGCTCGAAAATGTTCATTTGTAATATTGTTTTTCATTTTTAGCCGCTATTATTCCATAAAATGTATTTTTATTTAATATTCAGCACAACATTGTCTCATCTTTTTCCCTGACGTTAATGTGCAAAAGTGATTTTTAAAAAAATCAATCTTATACCAATCATTGAATCCGTAAGGGAAAGGATTCACTCGATCAACTCCGATCAATGATAAAAATGCGGAAGAATAAATCAAATTTTCATAACCACTGGATCGGATGGTAATCACGTTTCCCCACCTTTTCATCAGTGATGATTCATCACTTTTTGAACCATTTTGTCGTTGAGCTCTGATTTCACACCCGATTATGTCAATAGGGGTTAATTTTGCCATCAGTTTTAATTTAAACCTTAAATGCTTAAATGCCTTTTTATTTAAAAAACCTTTCTTATATTATTTATTATTGTAGATTATTTATATTTTCCAAATGAATGTATATTTAAAACGATTTTTTGTATTGAACTTTATATTCCGATAATTTTGAAAGTTGTTTGCATTAGTTAGGTCCTCGAATTAATTGCATTTCGAATCAAGAATCAATAAACAAAGAGAGGAAACAACCAATTTACACTCTTCAGCATCAATTGACCTTTGAATGCAAATTCGATTAATTTTCTCTATTGCCGCAGTTGTTTTTACTTTAAATAAATTCTTCTAAATAAAACGGACCTGTTTTGACAATATTTATTTAAAAAAATTATTTATAATGTTGGTACAAAAATCTTTTTTTATAATAAATTTCGATCCAAGTTGGAGGTTGATATCAAAGCCTGAAAAGTCCTCGTTTCTGATAATTTTCGTCGGTTTTGTCGGCCATACGCGTTTCATTTATTCGTCCTCATTATTCTAATTATTTATAATTGTGAGCATGCCGTAATGCATACTCATTCCATTAAATAGGTCGACAAAACGACAAGAATGCTAGTCCAGTTAATTTCAAATGTTGAGCTAAATAATACAATCCTACATCTAACAAACCACTAAAAATACCGTTGAGGCTAGGATGAAAAGATAAGCCGTTATCAATCAGCAGGTGCACCCCTTCGCAAATTATACACAAATTTCAAAAAAATGATAAGAATCATAGATCATACCCGTTATTTATTGAGACAACTGATGTTAGCTGTTATTATTTCAAGTTTGGTTTGTCCAAAGTCCCAATTTCATCTTTTTTTTCAACATTTTCATATCCTTGATTATTTTAAATTTATTATTTTGTTAAGACGATATAAAGAACAGAAAATTTGTAAGGATCACGACGCTGGAGAGAGAAAAAGGTCAATTATTAGCAATCCTTCGTAAAAGGAGGGAGTCACTGCCTGGTCTTAGGCCTGTACTCACGAACGTAAAAAGGCTGTCTAAAGTGAGTCGCTGGCTGGCTTTCGTACTGTTCGCACGAAGTACAATCGTCTTCAGCGTTCAACCAGTCTCCCGAGGACTCAACATGCAAGAACGTACATCAACTATCTTCAGCAGTCTCTCCCGAGGTCTCAACCCGTACGCACGAACGTACATCAGCGGTCTCCAGTCTTCTCTCTGGCTTACGAAAGGTGCGAACGAACGTCCCTTTGACGTCTTCCGGCGAGTGGCCCCCAGATTCTAATCTCAAGCTCTAAGATAAGTGTCAAATCGTTCGATCTTCACAGTCGTGATTCGATAAGACGTACGAATGTCTAATTCAACATTACCATTGTTTTGTATTAACTTTCTCCTAACCAATTCTCTATATATCTATATTTATATATATTCATTCACTTTGTTTTGTTTCTTGCCAGATTTTTGATTTCCGAATTTTTATCATAAATTGTCAGTTAATAAACTTAATCATCAAACAAATTGTTCTTCTTTTTTTAACCTTAAGTCTTTTGCGCAACAGCCGGCAACTATCCCTGGTAATGCCGGACTTGTAGGATAGATATCCAATACTGACTCCCGCCGGCGTCTACGAAACAATATTTGTATCGAAAAGTCAATGTTTATTTTACTTTCAAACATGTTCTGTATGATGAAGCATTAGTTATTTCCAAAACATTGACGATTTAATGATTTATTGAAAGAATAAATGCTTTAATTTTTTTTGACATATTTCCAAAACATGTTTTATTTGAAAAAAAAAAAAAAAAAAAACATTGCACTCAACATTGATGTATATTCTGGGTATATTTCACTTTCTAATAAACAAGCGTACTGACGAACATAGATTATTGAAGAAACATTGTCTCTTTTCTAATGATGTTTAACTTAATATATGGCCTGAACCTCTGTAATATAAATTATTAGATAATGCAGGTTTTGCGGAATACGTTTTATTTGCGGAACTATGTACAATCAAATATTATAATCGAAGCATTAATGCTTTGTTATTAGTGTTTGACCTGCGGTATTACGTTGAACTATCAGACATTGAATAGCAAAACTGTTCAGATTGAATATTGTTTTTGGCAAAATTTCAAATGCCATTGAACATCATGTTTTCATGGTGACATTTCACGTTTCTCCTATCAACCAGGCAATACTGTAGAATATCTAACGATCTGTTTCTATTAAATATCATGGCACCTGCGTAGTCATCCTTAAGATTTTTTTCCATTTCATATGTGGCGTTCGAAGACAAGCTATTTCAATTGGTTGTGGACAAGCGCACATAGAATTTTGAATTTTGATTGGAGCGACCAGGTTTTTTTTCGTTTGTTGCTTGAACCTTCTTCATTCTAGTATAACTGTAATGATTACAGACAATCCTTTTCTGCTTCGATTCACGAATCCCGGTTTAAGGTCGAAGTTAAATTTTTGCCCGTCCAAAGTGGAACAGAACTGTCACGGCGGGATCATATTAACGCCCGGGCAACTTAAGTTAATAATCCCAGATCCCAGCCCTAACTTTGTAGATTTTCAACCTAGTGCTTGTCACGCCTCGCCACCTGTTCGCCTAGAGAACTTCTACCCACAACAGGCCCATAATGCTTACTGTTGAGTCTGCTTCCACCTGGGGAGAATATTAATTTTAAACGTTCAACAGAAGAGAAGCTCTTTATTATTCAGAAACGTGCTTCATGCACAATATACAAAGTAAAAAAGAAAAGAATATTCACGACTTTATGCCAAGAAACGTTTCCTCTAAAAAATGCTAATATAAGAATTTTTTCCGCAAACTCCATTGAGTTGAGTACTGATTGTATAATTAATTATTAATCATCTTTTAAAAACTTAAAAAAGATATAAATTATATATAACACTCTAATTATTACAATTCAAGCAATAAAATTTTTAAAAATGGATTAAATGTAGAAATAGTGAAATTGTGCGTGTTATTTCAAGTTGAACAGGAAGGTGCTAACTAGTTTCGCTGTCACTATATTTTATTCACAGAAAGCAAAGTGAAAATCTTTTTTAATGTCATGACCCACAGTGATTATTTAATAGGATCTTTATGAAATATTATGAATTATTGTACTCTCTCTATCACTGAAATCTGTACTGTAATTATATCTGGCAATATAAAGGTTACACGTATGGATTCCGAAGTTTTCTGTATTGTAATAACTACTTTTTCGCACAAACCTAAGGACTTTCTTCCGTACTTATTTTCACTCCCTTGGAGTAGAAATTGTGCTAAAGTGCTTATCATTCACAAAAAGGTTTGTGCCGATGTCTCTGGCATGTTTCCATCTAGGCTATGCCCATCTTCTTCATGTGGTAGTTAAAATGGCCTTGGCTAAAATAAAACCCTATTATTTTTTTCAAAACTTTCCCGCTGAAAATGAGTAACATGTTTTTTCTTCCTTTTTGAGGGATTATAAATATTTCAACGAAAAGTTTTGTCTAGTGCTTGTGGTTTTCTTTCTCGAGTCTTGATCCAACTTTAGTTCACTCTCCGCAGCTCTTAGCTGTTAGCTGCTCTTAGCGCACCAATGCCATCGGTGAGAGATCTTTTCTTAGGATAATTGATCAGCCTGTTCGTTGAATTATTTACCTTTATGTAGCTAAAATAGTTACTGTCTTTATAGCAGCCTGACTGTCCGAAAGCATGCAAACCTGTGCACCTTCTTCTTTGCAAACCTCTGTGCACCAAGTTGGCTTGCGCGGATCTTAGCTTTGTTACAGTGCGATTCCCACCTTTCTACTCATATACCTATTTTTGTTTCCATCATCGTACCAAATATGGGCCCTTTTTAAAATTTAAGCTTCTTTATCAAAAGTGTATGTTATGTAACGTCATAGCCTCATTTTCTCTAGAATAGAATTTTCTATAAATCTGGTTTTATTTCCCTGTATCTCAGGCAATCAAAAGCCACCATTTTTACATTAATATTTACCGGCGGGAGATGTACGATTTCCATTGCTGTTGTTCAACATGTATGCCAGTATGCTTTAGGCCTGATGAAGCAACAGACTCATTGTCTAAAAACTTTTATTGTATGACTAAAAAACTTCTTCGCGTGGTCAATTTTTGTAATAAATTTAATATATTGTTATTACGGAAAAATCAAATTCAAAGTAAAAAGCAAAACTGTAATTTTATTTTATCTTTGTTTTAAAAAAGTCAGTTTAGCTTTTATTATTCATTTGAAATGTTTCTAACAGTGTAAACTTCATTATCAGTTAAAAAACAAAAGAAAACTCGGAGAATTTTTTAAATTCATGTCTACACTCGTGCCGTAATCCATTATTCAAGCACATTTCACTTTCAAAATAGATAAATTTATGTATGCAGGGAGATCTAGACTTTATTTCTAAGAGAATACTGTTACGATTGTAGACCGAGAGATATATGTGATTCACGAGAAGGTTGTATAGTTGCAATAAATATTAATTTAAATTATATTAAAAAATAAAATTTATCACTTAAAATCTTTTATTTATTTATTTGTTACAATTTGAAATGTAAAATTTTTTTAGTAAAAACATTTAAATTTAGAAAGTGTTTACAAATCGGTTCCTTTCAATCTAATAAATTTTACACTGAATAATTTTTTGACAGATTTTATTTTCTTCTTTATTTCTAGGTAAAAGAAAGCGTTACAACATCAACCAAGAGATCCGAGCGTGGTATATTGAATCAACATTGTTTGCCGGTTTTATTGCTCCATCCAATTCTATTCGAACTGGTTATAACTTGAGCCCCGGTTCAGTTTCTAGGTCATTGAACAATGGGAAACATATTGGATGCCCCGATTTCATTTCGAAACCTCAACCGGCACACTTCATTGAACCTGGTGCAATTAGCAAAAGGTTTTCAAAACGGTTTCCGAGGTGTAAATGGATATCGGATGAAGAGCGTAATAATGCGAGGGGTTCCCTCAGAAGTAAATTGTTCGTTTCGCTCCAACCACTTATCTCCATTTAAAAAATATGTTACAGAAATTTATTCGACTAAAAAACAAATATAATTGTGTGATATAAGTGATGTTTCACTATATACTCTTTTCAAGATGATGGGCAAGAAATAAATTATATTTTCCACAATAGGGCTTCCTTTTGTGAAAAGGACAATGCATTTCCTACCAACACCTTATTTTGTACTTTCTCAAAATCAGAATGGACACTATATAAAAGGCAAACCTTTTAATTGAAAATTATTATATTTCAGGCCGATTCCAAATTTTACCTGTCTGTTGACGATACATCTACAATCTTTTAACCAAGAAAATGTGTAATATCTAACTAAATTTGTGTTAAAACAATAAAGTTGAACAGGGCCATATTGGGCAAAAAATGAGAAATTTATGGTAAACATTCTTCAACTTATCTTTTCTGTGAACGAGTTTAATATTCCGCCATCACCAAAAGCTATGTTTTTGTCAGAATTCCGTGTTTTTATCTGGTCTTATAAAGCCAAAAGTAGGATTTGAATAATCAAAAATGACTGGGGTGAAAAATACGATGCTAATGAAAAATTTACGATAAAACTAGAAACCGAATGTTTAAGTAGAAAAAAAAGAATGCAATTTACTTTACCTCTCATTTCTGTAACAATTATGAAATTTCCCATTCTATCTATGTGAATATTCTACCATTACCAAAAGTGAGCGATTTCGAGCTGAATTTTTGTTAGAATTCCCTGCTCTTGAGTGGTCTTATAAAGCCAAATTTAGATTTGCATAATGAAAACTTTTTCGGTTAAAAAATACGATGTTAATGAGAAATTAGTGGTAAATCTAAAACCGAACGCCTTAAAGGGGAAAATTATTTTTAACACTACAGGACGGTGATTTGATTATATATTTTTAACGAGGAACAAGCAAAAAATAACATTTGTAATTCTAAAATAATTATTCTGCGGAACCCCGTAATTTGCATAATAAATTTTTTCCGGATAAAAAAATACTATGATTTACGTAATTTATTTGACCTCTATGTTCTGTAATATTCCTGAATTTTTCCCTTCTGGATTTAATGCTCCTAACAGTATTAACGCTTATTGGTTTATAGAAACAATTTTTTTTACATCAATTATTTATATCTACAACTGTATATGCATGATATACAACCAGCAGATTGGATTTCAGACTGTGTGTTTGGCATTATGAGCGTTATAGACAAAGCTACCCATTGGCAGCCGCTCTGGATTAATGAAATGATATTAATCATTTAAGAGGTCTCTTATCCATATTCTTTTCAGACGTTTACGTGGTAATTGTGGGGAATGGAGTAATCGTATTTGTGTGTTGATGTGATTTTGTCTGTAATATGTTTTGATGGATGAAAAAACTGTTGGGATTTGAAGATCTCTGTGAAGTGTATTATTGTTTACATAAAATGGGGCAGAAACAATTAGTCTTAAAATTTTGGATTGAAAACTTTGTAAACTTTGAATATTGGAATACTTGGCCATATACTTGGCAACCATACATCCAAATTTGTTTGAGTAGGTATGTGTATGTCGAAAGTTTTGATTTTAACCGGCGGTTTAATAATTTTGATTGTCTGTTGAGTAGGTAATAAAGAATTTTACATCGTTTGTTCAGTGTCTGTTTTTTTAATCGTGTATGTGGATTCCAAGTTAGCCTTCTATCAAATGTAAGTCCAAAATAGTTAACTTTGTCGGATTGTGGAATAGGTTCATTGTATAAGTATTTATATGCTAGGGCAAGTCTCACGGCGGAGTGTAAAGGTGATATGTTGTGACTTTGAGAGATTAAACTTTATTTTCCAAAGATTGCTCCATTTCTCAATTGTTGATATGTGGTTTTGTAACATGAGTGAAGCTTGGTAGAAGAGAGATGGCTTGTTAATATGGCGGTGTCATCTGCGTCTGTGGCGGTAAGTGTATTCTCATTTGTGGGCATATCAGAAGTAAAAATTGTGTACAACAGCGGAACGAGAATTGACCCTTGTGGCACACCCGCAAGCACTTCTTCCATCACAGAATTCTCCGTACACTGGTTTACTGCGAAAAATCTTTCTGTAAGGGATGATTGTATAATCAGATAATAAGCCTGGGGTAAAAATAATTTTAATTTATATAATGATCCCTCATGCCATACTTTGTCGAAGGCCTGAGAAACATCTAGAAACACTCCAGTCGCGTACAGTTTCTGCTCGGGACACGATGTAATGAAATCTGTCACTCTGTGAAGTTGATGAGTGGTGGAATGATGGGTTCGAAAGCCAAATTGATGGTCTGGTAAGATGTTGTTCGAAGTAGCAATAGAAATAATTTTTTTGTAAATTAATTTTTCGAATAATTTAGAAGGAACGGGTAACAAACTAATAGGACCATGAGATGATGTGGAGCTTAAATTTTTATGGGGCTTTGGGATCATTTTAATGTAAGAAAGTTTCCATTGTATGGGGAAGTGTGTAGTCCTCAAAAGTGGGTTAAATAAAGAAATCAGAAAGAGGATTGCTTTTTTGGGAAGTTCTATTAGTTGGGGTAAAAAAATAGATTTCCTTAAAAAACTGAAATTTCGATCACCCAATTCACTATTCACACAGTATTTCAGTCAGAGAATAAGACTGTAATAACAACTTGACGTTACAAGTCTCAAAACTAGGAATCAGTGTTGAAACCTGAAAATTATAAATTTCGCAATATATACACCTATTTTCTAAACATTAAACCAGCGGTTCGTTGTAAAAACTCCATCACTCAATTTTCCTTTCATTTACATACCAAAATATGAGATGAAGTCAAAAATTCAACATTCGGATGAGAATAGGTTGGTTTGTTGAGGGGAAACCGGCAATTTTCAAGGAATAATGTGTTTTTTAGACGTTTAAAAAAAAAGCTTCTTTGTTCTTTACTTTGGCACAGTTTTTTCTCTCCTATACGCATCATAGTATTCTCTCTGTCGTTTTTCAGCTGCCTATTCCTGCCGATTTGAATGCAGCACTGTTTTAAATATAGCTGTTTAGAGTAAAATCTTGAAAATCCTATAAATTTAGCCATTTTCTGTTTAGTTGAAGAATAGCGTCTTAACGGTTACTGGTTTGTTTCATGTAGAATCCGGATAAGACAACAGAAATATAGTATCATGAAACGTTTTTTTTTAAATAAAATTGTATCACAAACTTTAGTTTCATTGCGATGAAGTGCAAAAATTGTTAAATTGTGTAGTAGACGAATAGTTACAGTTATAGCTATTAGTTGTTAGTTTATAGTTATTTTGTGAGTTTGAGTTTTTATTGATAATTCAAGATTCTTGGACTAACAAAATCACTCTAAGCTATTAGTATACCGATTCAAATTGCTTTCATTCACACAGACAGAGAAGTTCACTATCATTTCGTTCAGAAAGCAACTCACTGATGGCTTTGAAATTATGAGTGCAATTTTAATGAAAACTCAAAATTTTAATAATTTCCTTTAAAAGCCAGTTCACTATTCTAACAGAAATAGTAAATATAAAAAGATGACCACTGGGAAGATCTTAACTTCAAGTTTTATGTTAAACATAGTTCTACAATTTTGAGTCGTGCACAAGTTTCATTGGTTGGTTCTCTTAAAACTTTTTTTTATGATTTACTTGCGAAAAAGCTTCTTTTTGCCTTTTTCTGATTATATTTGTAGCCAGCGTTAAATTTCCTTTACGGATTTTCATAATTTTTTCTCATCTTCTTTACACTTCGTTTTTCAATAGATTGTGACTAATTGGGAGCCCAACAGAGTCAATTATTTTTTGCAATTTTTAGCAGTTATTCGACCACCGTCCACGATTTAGAAGGTTTGCTGTAATTTAATCGATTCGCGTTCATTATTAAGTTTATAGAAAAAAAAGAGAAAACAATATTCATGATGATTATTGATGAATGTGTTTCATTTTTGGATTTTTGACAACAATTTCGAACAGTTTCCTGTTGTCCCATCAATTTGAAAAAAATTTCCTTGGATTCAGCGCGCAAAAAAACCTAAGCATTAAAAACTTGAGAAACATCTCAAAAATTGCGTTTCGGCCCTACTGTGCCACCCAAGGTCCCATTAACGGCCGACACAATTAGATTGTCTTCAGACTAAAAAACAGTTGGCCAACTTTCAACAGGCTGCTTATTCAATACCATGTAACGCCGAAATACGCACACCTGGCGACTAACGGGAATTGTTTTAACACCCCTAAAACAAAAAACCTTTTTATAAATAAGTAAAGAACGCAGAAAAAGTCGGCTCACTTCAGTGCGGGACCATTAATCATTTCAAGGATCATTTAGGTTTTTGGAAGGATAGGAGTAAACATCCATCACCATAACTAAATACTGCATTGCAATCGGTTTTCAGCGTAATCAATATGAGAAAAAAATTATATTACCTAAAATACAACACAGACCGAATTTATATTTGTTTAATGCGTGGTTTATAAATAAGTCGTAGAGTATACACGAAGGACACAGGGAAAAATAAATAAATCACCGAAACTCGGTAGACATCACTTCAATATTTCACATTCCACCAGTGATTTTTTTTATATCATTGCGTTTCTGTTGTAATCCCATTGTTACCAAGCAATTTACGTTTTATAATTTTAATTTTGAATAATTATTCAGAAATCGTGAGGTGCGCTCTGGTGTGATGTAGTTTTCAGAAAAACATATTTTTTTATCGTGCCAACGTTTCTTTATTGAGAGATTTCATCTTCAGAGCCAGGTGTTGTCCGCATTTTAGCAAAAAAAGTTCTCTGATTGATAGCTTAGATTTCTTCTCATTGTTGGCGATGTCCTCAGAATACTTTTAGCTTCTTGCCCATACGTAGTTTAATTTTAAACATAAATGTCTTGTTGAAAGTTAAGTCATATCGTGTCAGTCTGCATAAAAGTGCCACCATTTGCCAACAATACTAAACACCAAGTTTTAACTGCACGAACTTTGACATAAAACATTATTTAACTTTTCAACCCTTGATGAATGGGGATATATTTCACAGTTAAGAATTAGTAAAAGTAGTGTTTCGGCTAGTGTTATAAGGGTAAATCTCAGAGTAGTATTAATCAGCCTGAGAGGTAAAATTTTAAGTCACACCTAAACAATATTACTATTATAATACAGTTAAGCCTACTTAATATAATAGTTATAGAAGATGAAAAGACATTTTTTGAAATGTTTTTACACAATGTTTCTACCCCTTCAAAACCCCATAGAAAGAGATGATTGTAATTGGTACGCCTTTATAAATATATTTTCGCCTTCGGAGAAGCTTTTGAAATTGAAGACCGTTCAAGAGAAAAGGGAGACGACGACCATTAGGACAATTTGTCGAAGTAAGCGCTTACCTGGATCAATGTCAGTCGAGATAAGAGAATAGCATTATTACAAGTTATAACAACCTACCTGATAGGATTACTTGTCTTTTGAATTTGTAGTAGAGTATATAAATAATTTAATTGTGCTATAGCTTGTTTCCATTTGCCTGTTTATTTAAATAAAATTTTCTACTTCCAAGAGAAGAAACCAATGCGCTCTGCGAAGAAATTTTATCATTTAAAAAAGAAAACAAAGACGATAGTCGGCTTTTGGACAAGTTGAGTATGGAACTAAACAAAAAACAACATAATTTTCCAGAGCCAAGAAGTGAAAGAAGAAAACAATTTCATCCAATCAACCTAGGCCTTTTTCACTGGCCTCCTCCGAACTTATTCATATGAATTCTACGCAATTCATGAGACGATGCTGCGCGTTATAAAATTAGCCATTTGACAACGACCAATGTCAGAATTTTAAAAGCTCTGACTAAAAAAATCGGAATTACAATTCTTCTTTAAAAAATTAATTGACATTGAATAAATAAATAAAGACAGTCTAGATAAGGATAAACCAAAGCATTGAAAGAGAATATTTTAATAGAATTGTGCAAATCGACTAAATTAGACATGAGTACTTGAGAAACAACAGAATTTCAAACCACTGACATTTCATTTCTTTCGAGAACGAATTGACCAAGACAAGAAAATGGGCTCAAAAACTTAAAAAAACATGTGGTATTTGTTTGGGTTCCTAGTCATGTCGGTATTTCTGGAAATGAAAAAGCTGATCAACAGGCAAGAAACGCTGCAAACCATCCTCAAAGAACAGATAAATTTCTTCTCCGCCCACATTATATAGCCGCTTATGTTAGAAACATTATCAAACGAAAATGGGCGGCAAGATGAAATGCCTGTAGAGATAGTATGAAAGAAATTAAGCAAGTTGTACATAAATGGCCAACTGTAAAACCTGAGAGAAAAGAACTTGTAATTCTCTCTAGATTGCGATTAGGTCATATCAGGTTAATTCATAAGAGACTTTTAATAGGAAACAACGTTCGAACTTGTCCTCGATGTACGCGAAGTGGAGAACGCATCATTTTGACAGTAAAACATATTTTGGTCGATTGTCCCACTTTACAACCCTTTAGGCAAAGGCTCAACTTTTTGAGAGATTTACAGTAGTTACTGGGTCCCCCGTGTTTTTTCTCAAATTTATTGTAATTTATAATGAGATTTAGGCCTTTTCCCAAATTGTTTTACCGAATAAGAGTTGTCAGTGCATGATTTTTTTTCAGAAGTTTTTGAGGCTGCCGGAGCAGAAAAATAAAATGGAAGACAATACAAATTGCGGGGTAATGCACTGCAATGCCCAATATCGCAATTTAAATAAGAAAAATGAGTTTCTGAGTCCCCTGTTCCGCTTTTAGGGGAATTTTTTTTTATTGTATATAGTATGTGTTATGTGTTATTGTGTTTTGTCTGTGTGCAAGTATTTATTGGTGTGAATGGCGAGGGGTGAGGGTGAATAGAACGTCACCATCGCCCCTCGAACGATGAAAGCGAGTGAGTGTGTGTGCGGGGTCGATGGCGGAATATTAATAAAAGTACCTCATCGACCCCAATCTAGCTTAGTTTAATTGTAGGTCGGTGGAGGAATATCAAGTACTCCACCGACCAAACGGAATAAGTGTACTGTATGAATGTATTTAATTGTATGAATGATGTGTCTGAACAGGTATAGAATATAGACTGAGTGTGGGGCTGAAATGACCAAGATGTCGGAAGCCCCAGCAAAAAAAAATAAATAAATAAAAAATAAGAAAAATAGCTCCTTCAAAAAAATGTTATTGTGTTTTGTTTCGTATTATTGTTATGTAGAATTAGTTATCATACTTTGAGACTGTTGCTAGTCTGACTCCATTATTATTAATATTAGCCAGACAAGCCTATGGGTAAATTTTAAATTATGGAAAAACTCACAATTTTAATTAAAATAAAACAGAAACAGAAATAAATTTTTTAATTTCATTAAATTTAATGTAATTTGGTGTTCCGAATTAAGAATTTGAAAAAAAACAACAAAGCTTGGATGGCAATAGGATAAATTAGATTACGAGTGAATATTTGTAGTCACTCAGAAGAGATATAACTAATCTAAAATAGAATGTTAGAATGTTAGGGCGTGACATGACCTTAGCCGTTAAAACGCCATTAAAAATTAATAATAATAATAACAATAACAATAAAAACCGGCTGGGAAATGTCTTTAAATAGGAACAACGAAACTTATTCAATGAATCAACCAACCTAGCCTCACCATTCAAGCATAGTTGGACAACCAAATTTCAGAACGCTCGAAAAAAATAGGTTTACAGAAAACAATTAAGGAAAGAAAAAGATATGCGATTGACCGGTTTTAATCACGTTTTGTGTGATACTAGTTAAAAGAAAATATTAGAGATGTGTTTGAGTAGGAGCGAATTTTTATCTTGCTGGGAATGAATTTTTAGCTTGTTATGAAAAAAAAAAAAAAAAAAAAAAAAAAAGTGGATTGAATGTTTTAAATATGGTTAGATGTAAGATAGTAAGATATAATTCTGTTTTGAAAGCCAAATGATGCTTCAAGTAAAGAAGGCCATTAAAGAAAAAAAAAACCACCACAATAATACGGAATTTTAACACGTTTTTCTAAAGGAAATATCAAAGCAAACAAAAACCAAACATTTTGGGTTGAGTAAATTGTCTGGTTCGTAATGTTATCTTCTATAAAATCGTTTACATTTTACGCCAGTGAAAATAAGCAAAATAAGAATGATATGAAGAAACACTTGTCGAACAGTTTATTTTATATCTCAGGTTTCAGTTACCTGCGGCCGGCTTGAGCCATTCCGTGTAGTTTATTTGTTTTATACGTCTGTTCAATTCCCTCTGGAGGGTGGAGTTATTTTAACGTGATAATAATTTCTGTGCTTTCGAAAATAAATAATCAAAATAGTCGAAGTGGCTTGAAAAACAAAGGTTTTCAGAAAAATATCGTACTTCTTATTTTCCTCAAAATATATATTCAAGTGTTTTACTGCAGTATGAAAAAAAAGTCAACTTTGTTTCCTTCTATAACATATGCTAACCCCTTTTGGTACATTGTACGGGTCACAAATTGCATAATAAAGTTACGATATACGGTTTTTTTAAATGTTTTTAATTATTTTTATTTTTTTTATTTTGTTATATTTTTTTATACTTTTAAAAAAATGGCTTTATGTACTTAGCCAAAGACAATGTATTGCATTGCGTATTCCTTTTGTTTTTTTTTGGGGGGGGGTAAGGGTATCGTGAAAAAAGGGCCAGAGGCGACGGTGGGAATCGAACCCACGACCGTTTTTTTTGAGAATTTGTTGGATGACGTAGCAAAGTAGATTAAAAATTTGTTTAGAAAAAAAAGTTTTGTGAAAGTAATAGCGGGTTATAAATGAATCGGTGAATGTTAAAAGGGCCATTCTCCAATATTTTGGGGTATGTGGGTTTTCTTCATTATCGTGTTCTATGTGGTCTATCTCATCGTTGGAAGTTGAAAACCCTTCATGAGATTACTGAAAAAATAATAATGAGTAGCACTACTCATAAGTTTACGGTGGTCGAGCTAAATGATTCGTCCACTTTTATCAAAGATTCAGTGGGTGGTGGTCGGCATTTTATAAAATAACCGCTTGCTCGCTGGAAACTGCAAATTTTCCTAAATCCAATCGCGTCCAATTTTCGGTCTCCCGATTTAACATGTTTGTTTATGATTCTGAATTGAACGGAGTCATAAAAGCGTCTGCATATGAAGGCAAAACACAGCACACTTTTCGATTGAGAAAGAACGCTACAGAAGTGGAACTACCATCAGCCTATGCGTATCCATCTGGCAAAGAAAAATAATGCAATATATTCCAGATAGAGCTACACTTTTCTACGAGTACATACTCCGTTGGCCTACCACAGCAAATAGCAGTGATAATGATGGTTAGACAATTGATTTATTTGGTTGTGCAAAGCATTTTTTAAATACTTTGTTGTACAATGTGAACAATGTGAATAATTTAGCTAATAAAGGAGTCATCCTTGTAATACTCAGACGTAACATTTTTTGAACCCTGAAATTCCCTCTTTTATAATGAAAAATATCGAAATTGCTATTCAAAATGTTGTGGCACGTTAAAAGGGCAAAACTCCACTAACTTTGAAATTTTTTCTAGGTCAGGCGGATAAAAAAAAAAAATAAAAAGCTCATCATATTCAATGGTGTCTGACATGGCAGAAATATTAGGGATTACTCAATTACCAAAAATATTTCGTGGGAAAAATGTATTCAGTTTTTTTCATTTTCCCAACATTTATGTTGAGTGGAGAATGGCCCTTTTAACATTCAGCGATTCAAATACATATTACGAAAGTTAAGTGTGATTAGATTTTTTATTTCATTTTTGCACAACTTACGATTATAATTTGTCAAGTGTCCTTTATTGATAAATTTTTATATTAAAAAAAGCTCACAACAGGGAAAAAATCTCAATGTAGGGCTTTTATTTATATATAACCATTCTAGACACGAAAAGCAAGTGTGACAGGATCATTAATGACCTGACAATGTGTGAATGCTGCTTTTTCGCCCTGTCACTAAAGGCCATTTCTACGTCCCCAGATGACGGAATGCGAGTGAGAAACTGACGTGCTTTCTATCCCTTCCGGATTTATTTTTGGACATGTCACAGGCAAAAATGTACTGGAAAATTTCTCGATCGAGAGGTAAATTCTGTCGCCCATTTCCAGAAAGAATATTAAAGTACGTTGTCGTCTGTACGGGGTCGGCTGGCAGGAAATTGGAAGTTCGTAAAAAACTTTCTCTTGTCCTCTTTTATCATTCGGATTTTGAACGATCTGTCAAAATAGTGTAGGTGGTCAGATTTATAGGTTCGATTTGTACGGCACTTTTTCAACCCCGTGTCAAAATTAGCGATGCATGGTCGATTGTATTATTTATTTGAGTTGTATTTTGGCTAAAACAACGTACCTTCTTGTTTGGTTTTTACATTTTTCGTATTGTATTAATGCTTACTGCTATTTCCCTATTCAACATGAAATTCAATACTTTCCAAAAGGATAGTTCCTACTCACAGTAACTTCTTACTGTGAGTAGGAACTATCTTTTTGGAAAGTATTGAACACCACACTCACCCCATCATTTAACATTTCTATTAACATGAAATTCTGTCAAATATATCTTTAAATTTATTAAATTAAAATTAAATTAATTTGTCACAAAGCTTATCATTTACGACAGGACCTGCTTTTCAAGTGAATAATAAAATACAAACATATATAAAATTAGTTTTTAATCATACGTCATCAATATTTCAAGGAAACTTTTTCAAACGAAATGCCGCGCATTATTATCTTTTTTTATGGATGTACCGGAACGTAATTGAGGGTTTGACAAACAACGCACCCAACTTTACATTTAGACAAATCTCCTCCAGGTCCGTATAATTAGATCCTCGAGGGATGCATCACGTTTAATTAAAAATCTAGTTCCGTGCGGCAATGGAGTTTTTTTCTGCTTTGGAGGTAGTCAACCTTTGGACAAATATGTTTATATAAGATTTTCAATTAATACCCCATCAACTATTTAACAAGTTTTGGTGGTAATTTGTTTTGTTTGAGTACACTTACTTGAAACGTGGTGAGGATTGTTAACAATATTAAATTAGTTACTACTAGTTTTCGTGGTCCGCTTGATCAATAAATATCTTTGAATTAATTACGGTTTCAATTTGAGAAAAAAATTGTTAACACTACTGATCTATTTTATTGATGAAAACTTAAAGAAACAATAATCACAAACCAAGATATTTAATAATAGAAATGAATTATATAACAATAAAATATCTTCCAAATGAGGGAGAGGACTTGGGAATTATCTTTTGCTTTTGGGCATGTACTCCATTTTGGACCCAAGAGTGGAAATTAATTGATAAAACCATGAAAATTTCATTGACGTATTTAAAAATAATTATTCTCTGATTTTGAGATGCGGTTTGGTGCTATGTAGGTTTCAGACAAACATTTTTTTTATTGTGCCGACGTATCGATCTTTATTGAGATCTTCTTCAGCGTCTGGGATTTAAAAACATTGTTTACGTTACACACATCATCATTTCCACATTCTACATATATTTAGTAAATATAAACAATGTTTATAAATTCCAGGTGCTGATGATGATCTCAATAAAGTTCGAAACATTGGCACGATAAACAAAATGTATGTAACAAAGTGTAAATTTAAACAGTTTAGGAAATGTTCATACGGTAAATAGTAATTAATTGAAAGTAGTTATTTGGTCAATCGTACCACGAAATCTAATGGAATTAATATGATTACGGAACTATGAACAGCCCTAGCAGACCATGCTTAAATGATTAAGATGAAAACATTTTTAAGGGACCGTATCGTCAAAATTTTGTTAGTTTTACTTGTCTATTTGTAAACTCCAATAACTCGTATACTGTAATAGAAAAAAAGTTATTTACTTATTTCCTAATAAATATTTTTCTATATGCGACAAAGCGGTTTTTCTTGTACAAGCATTTGTTTTGTTGGTAAAACGTGAAGTATGAAGTGATCTGTTCTGTACAGTTTTATGATTTTTACTTCAACTTTTTCTCATCTAATTTTAGCCGCATAGCAACATAATGTATATGTCAATAACAGCATAAATCCACCGGCACCCTGAGGGTTTATATTATTATTATATTATTCTGCTGTTGTGAACCCTCGTAAAAAAACCTCCCTCCATTTAGCACAAGAGGCTTAATCCTCCTAGTGCATAAATCGTTGTACAATACAGGCCATGCAAGTGCCATCAATTGATGTTGTCAACTAATACTTATAAAATATGTAAAAATGACATAAGTATAAAAAAATCGACATATAATTACATAAATGATAAACTCACAATAAGCACTCTCAACACAACACACATGATTGGCACAATTACACAGAAGACAAACACTTTGAGCCCTGAAGATAATCTCAATAAAGATCGAAACGTTGGCACTATAAAAAAAATGGTTTTCTGAAACCTACATCACACCAGACCGCATCACACGATTTCGGAGTAATTACTAAATGATAAACCTATTTAATGGGAAAAATTCATTAAATTGGATCATACCTGAACCCGTTAAAAAAATTATTATTGTTGTATTGTACCTCTATTTCAATAAGCTTAAAGTTCAAAATTTAACTCACAAATGAGGGCAGTACATTTTCCAGAAATTCTTCCAACCTGACAAACTGTTTATAAATGAGTAAAATGGGAAGTCGAATACGTTACGTCAATTTTGATAAGTCTACTTGGTTCTAATTCTTAGAAATGGCTAGGTGGTGTTAATTTAGGTTTTTGGTCCGGTTAAGTTAGCGACTACTTAAATCAGGTAGGATTACGGTTAGAGATAAGTTAGATTAAGTTAAGTAAAGTTAGAGTTGGGGACAGGTTAGGCTAAGTTAGGTAGAGCTACGGTTACATGTTATGTTACATTTCGACTATTTAATGGAAGTGGAGAAAATATGCTAGTGCGAATGCAAAGCACAAGTTTTCATTGTGAAATTCAAGAACTAAAAGGTTTAATATCAACTTATAAGTGTTTAATTTAAGAAAATAGTTTAGATAGTTGCAACGAAGAAAGCTTTTTGTAACATTGCATAAATTGTACTACAAAAAACTACGAAATAATAATGAAATAATACTTTTTATAATTGGTTTTATAGCAAAATCTCATGTCAGTTCAGGTTTTTCACAAAATCAAAACAATCACTGTACATTTTTCACATAATTTTAATGAACGGCTCAGGCTAAAAATTTAAGAGAAGATTTATAGGGGAAAAAATTCGGCTTCATTTTTAAGCCGGCTTGTCATACATTAGTATTACAAGGGTGGAGGCAGTTTCATTTGTCCAGCAGTCATACATTTGCAAACAACAACCGGTGTTTCATAAACTTTTCACATTGTTCCGACGGCAGAGAGAGGGCGAGGAGCGACTTTTGTGAGAAGTTGAGTGGATAAACACGCGTCTCTATCAAATATTTACCGGCGCAGGAGGTTGCGACTTCTTGACATTCCACAACTTTCGCCCATGGTGACTCCGTTTATGGGAGCAACTTCGGTTTACAAGTGCGGAAAATTTGATTACGGAAAAGTCATTTAATATTAAAGCCATTGTCAGCTTTTTTATATTTAATATTATAGCTTGTCTGCTGGGACAGGAAAACGACTCAAATAACGATAAAACAGTGAACGAAACTTAAAAGTTTATAAGATAAAAACTGCATGTTTATTTTCTTTATCATAAAACTTCACTACTCCTAAATTTTATGTATATTGATTAGTACACAGGTGCATAAGATAAAAAAGGTCAACCTTATTCGAGAAAGAAAATTAATTTAAAAATAGTCAAAAATAAAGAAAAGTTCACTAAATATGGTAGGCATTAGCGCGCAGTAATAGGTACGGATCGATATTTGTGTATTTCATGGCGAGCAATGTTTGCAAACGTGTCCTGTATATGAAAGTATCCACTTACGAAAGCCAATACATTTATGTAAGATAGAACCTTCAGGGCGCCGGAAAATACAAAGAGGCTAGGAATATTTCAAATGGTATGTATGAGTAAAACGGAAAATGGCTGTTTTTCCTGAAAACGTAAAAATATACGATGCACTCGCTCTGCCAAACTGCTTTTGTTTCTCTGACGACGGGTGAGTAATGAAGTTGACGATCGTAAAAATTAACGGCGTGGGAAAATTGCGTATTTTCTCCCGAGTGAGTTCGCTGATGGTGAGGTATAGAAAAGAAAAAATGATTTTTCCAACGATTTGAACAAAGGTCCAACGAGAAATTTGATGAAAGGTTTGTTTTACTACATTTTATTTGCTAATATGTATAAACGTGTAGCTTTTTAAGGCAAATTACTGGCCTGATAATCTTTCTTGATAAATTATTACAAGAATATTTTATTTTTTAAAATAACAAATGGCCGACCTTTCCATATTTGTTATATAAAAACTATCGATATTTTTAATATTTTTTTTCATTTCGTGTCAATTTTTTATATTGTAACTTTTATTCTCTTTATTTTGAATTATTAACTACAATCCTATGTCATCTGTTTATGAATGCAATAGCCTATTTATTCAACGCTCTCCTACCCACTTTTTCACAGGTTCTAAGGATTCTTGGTGGCCATGATACTAAGAAGTGATAAAAAAATGTCAATATTCAAATATCCAAGAAAGCAAACGGAGACCTAGGTATCCCAGTCACTACACATGGCTCAAAGCCCGAGCAGTGGAGCTGGTGTCTATGGAAATAAACCAATGAATAGAAATCATATTCCCAGAATACTCGGAGATAAAAAAGGACGGCATTACCAGCAAAAATAACCGTGTATTCAAATAGCCAGGTATAACTAAAGGCAATTACTTCATCGGTAGTTAAGTTCAGACCCTTTTCTGATTGCTTCAAAGCCCGAGCACACATTGAGTGCAAACAAATATCAACCATGTTGAACCCATAAGGAGGACGAAAAATTGGCCAATGAAAGTTGAATGAGGACATTTATCGTACATTTATACTTTTGCGTTATTGGAATTCCCAAAGATGTAGATCCATCAGGCAATGGTTAAAAAATAAATCCGTAATTTACTGTTTTCAGTGGCGTGCAAAAAGTTAATTAAAGAACCATCGCAAAAACTAACGGCAGAAAGAGACAGAAACCCAAGACGTGTTTGTTACAAAAATAATAGTAGCCTACCTGACTGCTTATCAGCAGCGACATAAAAAATCTAAGCAGATATTGCCAGAAAAAATAAAAACCATAGGAACAATCATCTTTTGGTATGAACAGGGTGAGGTCATATTCTTGAAAGAGGAAACGCCAAAAAATGAAATCTGTACGAAGTAATAAATTACTTTTAATTGCGGTTCCCCACTCGGAAATCATGTATGATCCTAGTGTACTATGGCTTAGTA
This sequence comes from Cimex hemipterus, assembly GCA_039619505.1. Classification (NCBI taxonomy): domain Eukaryota; kingdom Metazoa; phylum Arthropoda; class Insecta; order Hemiptera; family Cimicidae; genus Cimex; species Cimex hemipterus. The sequence goes on along the minus strand of CM077103.1, from coordinate 16,640,188 downwards.
AGTAAAACCATTTCTCTTCTAGACCCAGCCTAAGCTAGTAATAAACTGGTATCGTTTCTAAGTTTCTTAAATAATTTATAAATATTTCTTCGTATAAGCATTTACTATTTATTTCATAGATAAAAGTTCTGTTTGTATCCACTGGAAATTCATGGTTATACCTTTTACCACTACAATGTGTTCCCATTAATATCGATCCTTCTCAGTTGATCATTTTTCTGATTAGTGAGTCTGCGGAATTTCTTTTCCTGAGTCCTTCTTCCGCGCTTAGGTAGTCTAAGCATATTGGGAATTTGTTTTCATTTGATGTGGGATGAAACTGTTTTTCTTTTCTTCCCAGGTTTGTTTTTCTTTTTCCTTTTATAATTTTAACATTTTATCGTCGGCTCATAAACGAAGCCCTAAGACCAATGACCCAACCACAAAAATAAGTTCAAAGGAGGGAAAAATCAAAACTCGGAAATTTTATCTACAGATTTTCTTCTTGAACGGAAGTGAAGGAAAAAATTCACATCATATTTCACAGGAGGCAATTTTTTTCCTCGGCCTACCGGCGTGCTCGCCGGCAACAATAAGAAATTTCATTAAATCCCTAAAAGTGTTTTATGAAAAGGAACCCCCTTGTAACAGTTTGATTAAAAAGCGAACAACTGTTCTTACTCGCCACACTTTCCCGAAATGCAAAGATAACAGAAAGTTAAAGAAATTATCGAACTCTTTGACTTCAAGACCGACCAGATAATAAAAGTAACATAATTTTTTTTCTCTAAAATTTTATGTCTCAAAAAGGACAAACTAGTTGTTAAATTGTTGTAGAAATAATCTCAGTTGATGCAATCAAATAATTAGATTATCTAGCCAATTCTGCCAATAAAGGTTAAGGTAATTTTTTGGTTTAGCGCTTTGTTGACTAAATATTTTTCATTTTTGACTGATTTGCTAATTTTTAATTGATACATCTAAATGAGTGTAATATAGAAAAAAGTCGCGCATGGATCACATATAATAAACTCGGCAGTAACTATTTCACACTCATTCAAATCATTTGAGAGAAAATGTCAAAGTAAACAAATTATATTAAAAAAACTAGGAGGATTAAAAAAAATTTTTTTCTAGATACTACTCGAAAAATAGAAATTTTTTGGTCAAACATGAACGAAAGTACGGTTAGAATGTAGGAACTGTTGGAAATAAGTTTCTGTATGCCGTAGGAAAGGAGGCTGCAGTTGACGCGAGCCTTCAAATAAGTTATAACAAGTTCCTTAAGCCCTTTTACAACACAAACATTAGGCAAATCAAAAATGGAACAAATACAGTCTACGATCCAAAAAAGATGTCACTCAAACGGATAGATTCTGGACTAATGGCATATAAACGTCGGACGTGTTTCTATATTTCTGGCGATTCATGCCAAATAAGTAGCGCGTCTGTCCCAGTTTCCAAGCAAAAGTAAAATATCGCTAATGGCCACAAGGCAAATCTTGGGGATTAAAACCGAAAATGGCCTATTGGCTGTACACGCCAGTAATTTGGATCAATAATCTAGTGGAACGAACTTCAACGCAAAGTGGCTACACAAACATTAGGCAGCCTACAACGCTATGTAACAAACTGTAACCAATGAGAACAACCTCTACAAATGCATTTGAAACTTTCCTAAACTTACCTCCGTTGGAAATATTTATACAAGGAAAGGGTAGGAAAATCTCACTTAGGCTCCGGAATTATATAATTACATTGGAAAGGAACTAAACAATTCGGGCATAGAATCAACAAAATTAGACACTGTTTATTAGAAATGGGGACTGAATCCCGGAAACATTCTCACAACTTCCTACAAAGTCTCACCGGACTATAAAGAAATGTAAGAACACAGGAGAGCATCAGATACAATGATATGGTATACAGATGGCTCCGAAACAAACAAAGGAACCGGATCGGACGTTTTTTTCTACAAGCCGCAAATATGAGCAATCAAACTCATTACGGAAACACACTTCGGTTTTCAAGCCGAAATCCATGCCTCGAAAGACCCGCTTATCACCATTCGACCTTGTCCTTCCGCAATATACAGCCCATACCTTCGAAAGATCCTTTCTGATCCAAGCCACTTAACTCTGGAACTCCCTTCTCCTTTCTATTCGTCACGCTGCCTCCTTTAAATCCTATTTTTATAATCACCTCTTCTCCCTCCGAGCAGAGACCTCACGATAACATTAGTTATTTTTGTTTAATATTCTCGTAATTTTCTCTTCTAGTTTGCCTTACTGGCATACATTGTGCCAAGATTTCTATCTTTTTTTAAATTTGTAATTTAATAGTAGGTACTTCCTTTATTTATCTCACGTAATTTACTCTTAGTGGACATCAGTCCCAGAATAAAGTTATTTTTCTTTTTCTTAAAAGAATCACACCAACATTAGCGAGTGAATCCATCCAAAATCTGGAAATCCTGGGTAGTAAACACACCAACCTGAACCTGCCAGGGCACAGAGGAATTTTGGGTAACGAGAAAGCAGACAGTCTGCCCAGAGGAAGATCTGCAAGACCGTACGTAGGCCCGAACCTATACTTGAGATAACATAAAGAAATATAGAATCCTCCATAGCGAAATGGATCTAAACAAAACAAAATGAGAAGTAAGAGGAACACAGTGAATTGATGATAAACAGCCCTCACCAAGATTGGCATTGGTGCGACTGGACAGGGCCAAACTCAGAGGAGTGATAGGACTACTAACGGGTCACTAGCATCTGAAAAAGCATCTACGCAACATTGGTATATACAACGATGATCCTATCCTATCCTTCGAATACGAATCAACAGCTCGATGGAGATTTAATCTAGCATACGAAAAAAAACTTTGTGAATCAAATTGTAACAGCAACAGCCAATGACCTGATACTTCTAAGGACAAGGGTTGAATCTATTGCACTGAACTGGGGAACTAGGAAGGTAGAATAAACCGGACGGCTGCAGTGCCTAGGAAGCACAAACCCCGCCTCCTAGTATCCTTTCTACCGTACCATACACAAGTTCTCATTTTTTGAGGTGGTTTTTTTCGTGATTCATGGCTATGGGCGAAGTAGATTTTTTCCTGGTAGAGATGTTAAGAGATTTCTTTGATTATTTTTCACCTGGTGAATTCATCCAGAGTATGATCATCACTCTCAACACGACACGCCAGAATGGAACAAGAACACAGAAGACAAACACTTTGAGCCCTGAAGATGATCTATGATCTCAATAATGATAGAAATGTGGCACGATAAAGGAAATGTTTTCTGAAACCTACATCACACCAGACCGCATCTCACGATATCTGAATAATTATCGATTAAAGGTCACTAACCTCTACACATTTCTACATAAGAAGTATGATCATTTTTTCTCCGACCATTTGACATGCTATTTCTGCTTTATATAATGATTTTAAAACACGAAAATTTACTGAAAGCGGATTTTGCAAAAAGGAGATACTCGCCCTTAAAAATCTCAACAAAAAGGAACTTCGAAAAGTATAAAACTACCTTGAGGGTGCAATTTTGAGGTTTCGAAATAAAGGAGAGCCAGTTTCACAGTTTTTAAACCTCAGTAAAAGAATGGGCGATTTGTTTACAAGGGATCCCAAAGAAAAATGAAAAAGCTCAAACCTATTATTCTACATGTACAGTTCAATTTATATACGTAGCAGTTTATATTAATTTCAACCTCTTTAAGTTCCAACCGTCGTATTTGTGATATTTATACAATTAGAGCCGTAGAAAGAATAATATTTTAGAAAAATTATAAGCTTGCTTTCCCAAAAATTTGCATTCAGGGATTTTTCGTAGTCTTCTTAGTTTTTTCTTTTAAAAAATTTGTGATTTATTTTGAATTGTTCACTATATAAAAAATTATGTATTTATGTATTATGTAAGTATTCTCATCATACCATGGCTCGTTACTACAAGTAATTGAGAGAAGTGGCAAAATGAGTTAAAATAATGTTTATCAATAAAGAAAGTTGATATTTGTTTTTTATGCGAGATATGAAATATCGATACTCATCCGTTTGCTGTAATATAAGCAATAATATTCAGAAAAAGCTGATTTTTTACTTCGATATATTTAATAAATTTATGGTTTGAACACGTGACACGTTAAATATTGATGAATGTAAACAAGATAGGAAGATGAAGAGAAAATAATGAAATATGTACATGTTTTACGTTTACAGTTGAATTCATTAAAAAAGTTCATATAATGCAAATGCCAGTAATTCTTATATAAATCGCGTCGGAAGGATATTGAACGAACGTTAACGGTTTTCCAATGAAGATAGCCTCGAGGAGTTTCCCTCTGGGAAATCTAACGAGAAACGGCAGGTGGGTCATTGAAGCAAATTAGCAAAGGAGTAAAAGCAATAGACATCCAAGGATGTAGAGGGTGGTGTCGAACAGCTATAATCGAGTGGTTAGTGGGTGTTGGAAGTCATTTGGGGAGGAATGAGACGACTTGAATTCCAAACTGCCCTTTACAACCGGTTCATAACCACAAGCTAGGTCTTTCCGGTTGAGCAATAATACTTTGGAGGGAACAACAACAGCCGACTCGATCAGCATCATTTTTATGGTTGCTACGAAATTATAGCTGTATGAAAAACTTATTAAGGCCTTTATGTCGAATGTCCTTTTCCAATCGGTCCAATTCGTTCCATTGTGACATTTTACACACCTAATTATTTTAAATGTATTCCCTATTCAATTAAAAAAAGCCAAACATTAAACATAAAACTTTACAGGCATATACATACAAAACATATTCTGCTCCCCCGCATAACAATAACAGAATATTATAAATTCATTTATATTCAAACAACGCCAAATTCAACACCGAATACTTTGAATAGCGATTAAAACACATACGCATATATATATATATATATATATATATATATTCGAGA